>CAUJNA010000970.1:22500-77500 GCA_963377175.1 Effrenium voratum
GGGTGCAATCTCAAATAGTGGCAAAGGAAGGCCGGTGCGTTTTTTCTTCTGAAAGGTGAAACCGTGTTGGTGGTACAACTTCTTCAACACTGTGAGATCGTGATCTCGCTGAAACTCAGGAAAGGAAACCCGGCTGATCAGCGTACGTCTGGAGTAATATCCAGATTCCTTGTGCATCATTGGTGCGGCCGACTTGATGGAGAGCATGTTGTGCTTCTCATACGAGGGGATGAAGGAGATGGTGCCGCACTCAAGGTCTAGTCGAAAACCCAAGAAATCCAGGGCGGCTTCTGTCTCCAAAAGGATGTCTCCTCCGTAGAAGTGTTCGTCACACACGATGTGGGCTGCCGGAGTCGAAAACCATCTAGGGGTTGCGACCACGAGCCTGTTGTCCACATAGCGGAGCAGGAGGGTGTCTTCAAAGGAGCGAGGTCCCGAAGTAGGATGGGTGTTGGCCCAAATTTGCTCGGCGACCGCAATTACCATCAGGCATAAAGCAGGAGATGCGGGGGATCCCATCGGGGCCCCGCGTGTTTGCCTGAAGGAACGGAAGCCGACAGAAAAGATCTGCATGTCAAGGGTAGCTTGAATGATTTCGGGGATGTCGTCAAGCCACAGAGTGCGTTGTGCTGGCTTGTGTCGGCGACGGCGTCCGTTGTAGACGCGGGTGGTGGAAGAGGTGTCAAGTGTGTCCACAGTGAGGTGTGTGGTGGTGGAATGTGGTTGCCGCTGTCGGTACCAAGTCAAAAGTAGACGCCAGGCTGCTAAGAAGCGGTCTTTGTCAATGGAAGTGAAGAAACCAGAAAGGTCCTGGTTTTGACAGTCCAGAGGGGTGTGGCCGAGGCGGAGAAACTCATGCAAAGACCGCATGAGATCGAAGAGGTCGCCACCCGAAAATGCGTCTGGGCAAGCCGTGGCAACCATGCTGTGGAGCAGTTTGGCGAGAGCGTCAAGCATGGGTCGGAAGAAGGCGCCAACGAAGCTGATGATGGGTCGAGCCGGTCCAGTTCTTCTTCCTCTTGGGGAGGATGTAGGCAGTCGCTGGCCGTCCGAAGCCGGTCACGGCCCATGGATAGCGACCGCGGAATCTGCTGACGATGCTTTCCCG
Source organism: Effrenium voratum (assembly GCA_963377175.1). Classification (NCBI taxonomy): domain Eukaryota; class Dinophyceae; order Suessiales; family Symbiodiniaceae; genus Effrenium; species Effrenium voratum. The sequence continues at coordinate 23,609 of CAUJNA010000970.1, forward strand.
TTGCCGTTGATGGATCTCAATGGAGGGGACTCGCAAGGGGGCAAAGATGGCAGGATCCGTGAATGTGGCGTCCAGCATCTTGCCGTACACAGCGGGGCAATAGAGCATGAGTCGGGAGTCCGCATGATCTTCGCAATGGCGGACAAGGGGCTCCAGGGTTGTTAGAGCTTGTTGAACATGAGCATGTAGAAAGTACTGTTGTGTGTGAGGAAGGTGGAGGTCGAAATGGAAACCGACAATAGTGGAAAGGGTTGATGGATCAAGCGAGGGCAGGTTGTTGGTCCTGGCCCAGTGGTGAAACGCCTGAGTCAGACGATTCATCAAGACCCCGCGTGGAGGAAAGAAGGAGTTTCGCATCGAACCAGAAAGCATGCTGACTATGTCGGGGTCGAACAACTCATGAGTGTCGGAGCCAGAAAAAAGAAGGTGTCCCTCATGCTTCGGGAGGGATGGGTGTCGCTTGGCAAGGTCGGTACATGTGCAGGACAGCTTGCCGAGACTCCAGGTTTGAGCTGCCTGCAGGTGTGAGAACAAGTCACTGGATAGTTTCCGGTGTGCCTTGAAAACGATGCGTGGTTGCGCCACATGAAACGGTAGAGCACTGCGGGTGGTGGATCTGACAAACCCGCGGAGCTGGGTCAAAAGCAAAGTCCGAAAGGAGGAATGTGCGAAGAAGGGCGCGAGCATCGCTCTGGAGGGGCCGGGTGGAATTAGGCCCCGGAAGCGCAGGCTAGATCGAATGGCAGAGATGCATGCCTGGTGGTGTGGTTCAGGTAAGTGTGTAGCGATGCGATGAAGGATGTATAGGGCAGCGTGTGGGAAGTCTCTGCTCCGTATGTAACGGATGGCATCGAATCGTCGTAGGGTGTTGCTGCCAAGATCGCCCAAAAGGCGCCACAAGTCCAGGCGGTTGCTCATGCGCTTGGCCAGGAAAGCTTGTTGCAGAGCGATTGGTAGTCGTAGTCTGCGACGCTTTCGCGAAATGGTGGCAAATCCCATGTGCCGGGATTGAGAAAAGTCCAATTGTCGTATGAAGCCCGTGCGTGGCCGAAAATGTCTCTCGATGAAGCCAAAATTGAGAGGCGGTTGCAGTTCCTGAATGTAGAACTGCTCAGTGGCGAAGAGGTCTGTTGCTGGGACGGCAATGTGGATGGGCACTGAAGTGTAAAAGTGGAAAACATCGAAATGCGCCCACCATCGAACGGCCAGCTCGGCGTTGACCAAATGGTGTCGTTGAACCTGAAGTAGTTTGCGGAATCGGCTGTGATCCCGAGCCATGAGAGAGGTGCGAGTTGCACCGACATAGAAAAAGGTTTGCCATTTGGGATGGCTGGTGAATCTCAGATAAACCGCGGAAGGGACAAGCTGAGATGAGAAATCAGAAGCGGGAATCCAGGCCGAGTCGGGCAAGCAGGGCTTTCAGTCGGCCAGAGCCACACGAGAGATGGCAAACGTCAAGTAGCTGAAGCTGTGCGAGTAGCCAGGAACAAAAGTGACGTGCGGTGACGTCGTCGGTTGGGAAGAACCGGAGAGTGAAACGGAGGACAGCGAGAAATTGGCGGCAGTGGTGTTGCCAAAAATTGTGTTGCTTGGCTGTGCGTCGTTGTCGGTGCGCTGTTGAGAGTCACTGGCAGCGGCCAGGATGCGGCCCAGGGCCGATGACCCTAGTTTGGATAGGGTTCGCACTGGTACGCCCCAGAGCACGGCGGCTTGTTCCAGTTGGGCTCTGGTGTCGGAGTCCAGTGTGGTCGCCCATTTGGCGCAGTCGTTGGACCAGCATTTAAGGGTCTGCTTGCTTTCTTTGCTGATCTTCTGGGAAGTGGTCCATCGCTGGACTTTGGTGTCGGATATGTCGGGTGGGAAGTTGCTGGTGAGCCATTGGCAAACGTGGGGAGGGGGTTGGAGCAGGTCGCAAGGCTCCTTCCAGGTGGGCGGAGAGGGGAGGGGAGAAGCCGCCGGGGTGCCGCGTCGTCAGCAGTGTGAGCGGGGAGGGGGAGGGTAGTGGGGTGTCAGACGTGGTCAACCGTGGCCGCTTCACGCCGAAGTCCAGAAGGGAGGCCTGAGAGGAGTCAGCCGGCGGGCGCTTGCCGGATGATGTGGGTGTAGGGGGAGGTGAAGGGGATGGGGCTTGCTGTGCGAGTTGGCTGTGTGCGACGGCAAGCTGTTGCTGGAGCTGGAGGATGGTGGCAGCTGAAGCTGGGTCAGTCGTAGTGGTGGGTCGTAGGGAAGATCTTGCTGGTTAGTAGCTTCATGGCTGCTGGTTTGGTGGTCGAGGTGCCCTCCTGTGTAGCGACGTGAAGAGCGAGGGCATCCAAGTCAAGATGTCGTTGTCGGATTTGGCTGAGTAGCCCAGCGGCGAAGACTGACTCCGGCATCGACTTTGCGACAACGATGCGTGCCTCACCTCCATGGGCGAGGTGGCGCAACCACCAGCTGTTCCACTGTTCGTGCAGGAAGTTGAGGAGGGAAACGCGAGCGATGTCTTGTCCCTCAATGCCCAATTGCCGGGTGAACGCGGTATGCGTTATGACCTTGGGCAGGTCGTACCCTGCGACGCGGGTGGTGTCGTAGTGATCGTCGTCGGGGTTGAACTCTGCTGGGCTGGTGTTGGGACGGAGTGGAGGGGGCGAAGAGCAGGAGGGGGTGTGGCCTTCGAGGCGGTGGAGGGAGGGGAGAAAAGGGGGCCGCGGGCGAAGGGGCCGGGGGGAGGAGGGGGAAAATGGGCGCCGCCGGGAGGAGGGGGGAGAAAGCCGGTGAAGGGGGGACGGGGGCCGAGGGGTGGTGGAGTGGATGGCTGGAAGTGGGAAGTGGTGGGGTCTGCAGGGAGTCGGTGGTGTCCAGGTCGAAGAGGAGCATCCATAGCAAGGCCCCAACAGGGCCCCGCACGGGGTTCCGGCCGTGTTGTTGCCGTACATGTTGCCATGGTGGTTGGATGCAGCGGGTGAAGGCTGCTGTGGATAGTTTTGCCTTTGGAGCATCGGTAACAAGCCTCGAGGGGGTTGGAAAGCCATGAGAAAACACAAGGGAAAGGGGCCAAGTTCGAACCAAAGGCTGGCAAACGGCAACCAAAAGGAAGGGTCGTATGGCGAACGACCGGTCACTGAAAAGGCAACAAAGCGAACAAACCGTGCATCAGTTCTTTTCCTGGTCACATGGAATATGGAATATGGTACGGTTCGCGCCCCGCTATGCCGGGCGCTGCAGCGCGACACCCTCTCAGCATGGCATACTTGGAGTGAAGGCACCACTTCTTGCCTCTGCGGCATGCAAAGTGGCGCCGCACGTTGTGCTGGTCCTCGTGGCTTCCCCCGGACTCCAAGATCTTGTGCTGATTGACAGAGCGCAGTTCCCCAAAAGCGATGGCCCCAACCTGAGACTTTCCGATGGTGAAGTTCTGCAAAAGCTGGCCTAACGTGTCAGCCTGTGGGAGTGGCCTGAGCGTAGCATCCCAATCTCGGGTAGTCATGGTTCTCAGGCCTCCATGCAGCAGGCCGGATCATGTTCTCATAGGACATGCGGCGCATTCGATCCGGGGTGGTGCCGTGTACACACATGACAGCGTGATGGGAAGCTGTGCCGGATCCAGCTTCCGGGCGCCCGCCAGCGACCGGCCAGGGGTGTGGTCGGGGAAACCAAGTGGTTGCGAACACCATGCCATGTGATTCCCGTCCCAGGAGATGGTAGAAGCTGGGGTCGAACGCTATGGGCTCATCCATGTCCATGGTTCGCAGTTCCCAGCATTCTGCGAGGAGGTCCAGGCTGGTCTTGGTCTGTTCCATTCTGGTGGAAGCGGGTCTAGCTCCCCCAACTCCCTAGGCGCATTGGGTCAGTCTTGGCTGTGTGCATGACGCTTCGCCATTGATCAAGCCACCGGTTGTCGGAGTTTGTGTTGAGCTCTGCCTCCGACGGAGGGGGATCCAGGTCTTCAGTGTCATCCAAGGGGTGTTGGGGGGAGGGTTGGGGAGGTGCAGGGCGGGGAGGGGGGGTTGGGAAAGCCGCCGCGTGCAGGAGTAGGGGGCATGCTGGCGTTGTTGCGGCTAGCACGCGGTTGTTGCCCAGGTTGCTGCTGTGGCCAGGACTGTCGCTTGTCCTGACTGCTCCAGGTGCCTGTGTTGCTGGTGCTGTGGCGGTGCCTGCTCCAGCTGCTTGTACTGTGGCTCTGCGGTGGGTGTCCCCACGATTGGTTCCACCAGCGTGGAGAGGACCATTGAGACTTGTCGGTGTCCCATCCGGAAGTGCGCCGGGAAGTGGAACCTTGGGAGGTGTGCGATGTGGAGCCGTGGTCCTGGGTGCGGGGGAGTGTCGTTGGGAGGACCTGCGCCGGGGGGGAGCGTGAGCGGAGGGAGATGGGGTTGCGGTGCGATCGCCTGGAGCGGTGGTGGGGCCGTGAGGGGGAATGTGACCGGCTGGAGCTGTATGCTCGCCGGGTGGTGTGTCGCCGTAGCGACTTGTCGTGTCCACGGTGATGACTGGTGTGGGAGTGTGAGTGGCGGTGTCGTCTGTGACGGGAACGGGATCTGCGGGAGTGGGACTGGGGACGAGTGTCCGTGGGATGTGGGTTGGTCGAGGAAGCGGCGGCAGGAGTCGTAGCAGCTGCATCGGCTGCGCGTGCCGGCTGAGGCTCGGGCAATGAAGATGGCATGCTGTTCTGAGCCATGAAGGGCATCAGGGCGCCGGATGTCGCGTTGCCAAAGTTAGGAAGGCCACCGTAGGGCATCACGGACATCGCCAAAGTTCGGGAGGCCACCATCGGGTATCATGGAAAACGGTGCAAAGGGCGTGGTCTGTGGGTTGGGTGAAGGTGCGAGGCTCATGGGTTGCATCATCTGGGGTGACAACTGCAGGTTCGGTCCACCGCTGCCTGGTGAGCCGGACACGGTGCTGGCCGCAATGCTTTGCAGGAGCGAATGCATCATGTCATAGAGCTGGTGTCCAGCCATCTTGCAAGGGAGAGAGAGGGTTGGAAAGAGAGGGGTGGAAACAATAATGGGCAGGCACGATGTAGCAACTGATTCACACATGACCTGTGCCTCAAAAAAGCTGCCTTGTCGGTCCAACTCATGTCAATGCAGGTGTCGCTTGAACGTGAAAGTGAATTGAACTGATCAGAGTCAGTGCAGAGCATAAACCGATGAACTGCAAAGTCGGTGTTTGACCGACCTGTCCCTTGCACATGCGGCAGCCTAGCCGAAACCTCATGAGGCCTTGTTCAAAATGCAGGCAGTGCAAGTAGTGCTAGGCGAACGCGAATGGTACCTCACCTGCAAATTCGCTGCCTTGATCATGGTCAATCGCGCTGAACTGCAGCTTGAATTTGAACGTATGAACGGTCTTCCCCTCGCAGGGGGCTCCCGCATGTGGCGAGTCCAGCCCACAGCGCCATGTCGGACAGGCCGTGGGTAAACACACTTATCTCGAGAGGCTTCACTAGCCGAGATGAAAAACGCAGTCAGTAAAAGTGCTTGAATGCAAATGCAAATCAACAGGTCACAACATCGACACCGAACAGGAAGCAACAGCGACAAACAGGAACCGCAAAAGGAATTTCTCATCGCTGCAGGTACGTGGATTCTGCGTCCAGAATCCATATCAGCACTGATGGAAGCCTCTTCGTTGGGCCGTCACTTCCATGCAGTGGACAGCCCCCCTGCTGCATAAAGTTTTGCGTCCGTGCTCCAGGACGGTTCACACACACACAGACACACAGACACACAGACACACAGACACACAGACACACAGACACACAGACGCACAGACGCACAGACGCACAGACACACAGACACGCAGACACACAGACACACAGACACACAGACACACAGACGCACAGACGCACAGACGCACAGACGCACAGCCGCACAGCCGCACAGACGCACAGACGCACAGACACACAGACACACAGACACACAGACACACAGAAACACACGCACAGACGCACAGACGCACAGACGCACAGACGCACAGACGCACAGACACACACACAGACGCACAGACGCACAGACACACACACAGACGCACAGACGCACAGACGCACAGACGCACTGACACACTGACACACTGACACACAGACACACAGACACACAGCACACAGACACACACTCAGACACACTCAGACACACACACACAGACACACAGACACACAGACACACAGACACACAGACACACAGACACACAGACACACAGACACACAGACACACAGACACACAGACACACAGACACACAGACACACAGACACACAGACACACAGACACACACAGACACACAGACACACAGACACACACAGACACACAGACACACAGACACACAGACACACAGACACACAGACACACAGACACACAGACACACAGACACACAGACACACAGACACACAGACACACAGACACACAGACACACAGACACACACAGACCCACAGACACGGACACGGACACACGGACACACGGACACAGACACACAGACACACAGACACACAGACACACAGACACACAGACACACAGACACACAGACACACAGACACACAGACACACAGACACACAGACACACAGACACACAGACACACAGACACACAGACACACAGACACACAGACACACAGACACACAGACACACAGACACACAGACACACAGACACACAGACACACAGACACACAGACACACAGACACACAGACACACAGACACACAGACACACAGACACACAGACACACAGACACACAGACACACAGACACACAGACACACAAACACACAAACACACACACCACACACAACACACAACACACACACACACAAGAAGGCAAGCAAGCAAGCAAGCAAGCAAGCAAACAAGCAAACAAACAAACAAACAAAAACACGCGCACACACACACAAATAAGCCCACGCAAGGAAGCCAAGTTAGGTGCTGATTTTGTTGGCGCACAAGTCCCCAATTCCAGAAGTGCAACACAGGCCAGCTGGACTGCGGCGGATCCTCCGGCTTGGGATCAGGGAACATGCTGTCTGTGGGATTCTCGAGGAAGGGCCTGGGCGGCAACCAATTGAGCCTTTACCAGCCACCATGCAATATACCCTAAAAATTAAAACGCATATGGACCTCAAACAATTGACCATTGAAAGCAACGCACTAACGGATTGATCACCAGGGCCCAGGCTGGATGTCCCCCAATTGCAGCAGGTCTGCATGCTTCAGAATGTGCAAAGCGTCCTGCTGTCGGCAAGGCTGTGCTGCAGTTTCTTCAAGCAAAATGGGGACTGCAACTGCAGTCAGTGGGAACTTGTAAAGAAAACTTTGGAGGAGGCAGTGTCTCATCGTCAGCTTCTGCCCCAACCCACTGGCACATTCCACTTTTCACACTGGTGCGAATTCTGATGCTTCAAGGTCTCTCCAGTACTCAACCTGCTCCGAGAGCGCGCGAGCCCTAGAACGGGCTTTCTTCAAATCTGCACGCAGCTGCAAAGTCCTGCCAAGGCCGTATTCAGTCTGACGCACGACGCAAACTAAGCACTTTGCACTTTAACATACCCTTGCACAAGGCTTGGCACAAGGGGCAATTGTAGAAACATCAATTTATCATATTTGCCATGAGCATTCAGTGTCCTCTTGCCAGCCTCCAATTCCTTCTGCTTCTGCCCGGTCTGCCGAAACTTGTCGGAGAGCTCCAGGCACAGTGCCGCGTCCGTGCGCAGCCGCGCGACTTTGTCTCGGACCTGCTGTAGCTCCAGCTCCGCCGCCCGCGCCTCCCGGGCCGCCATGGAGGAGCCCCGACTCGCACGGCCACGGAGGACGTCGTCGAAGCCGCGGCGCACGTTCGGCACGCTGAAGGAGCCCAGTGACGATTTGCTCAGGCGCTCGGCGCGGCGCAGCAAATCGCGGAAGGCGTCCACGCTCGCCGCCGCCCAGTCCCGACGCTTGCCAAAGGACGCGTCGGAGCCAAAGTTCCCAAAGTCGTTGAAGTCCTGGGGGCTTGGCCCAGCCCGAGAGCTGGAGGCTTGAGAGGAGCGGGGCCTTTGAGATCTGGATGAAAATGATGAAGCTTGAGCATGGGATTGCTCCCACTGGCGCCGATATGCGGGGTCAATAAGCTTCCCGTAGGCATCAGAAATGGTGCGCCAGCGCTGTAAAGCGTCTGGGCTCTTGTTGACATCCGGGTGCTCCTTCTTCGCCCGCTGGCGGAAAACTCGCTTCACCTCTTTGACGCTGGCTCCCGGCTCCACGCCCAGCAAGCTCCAGTAGTCCGTACGGTCCGAGTCCGCACGGCGCAGAACTCGCGAACGCCGCTCAAGGCGCTGTGGAATTCCACAAAAGGCTGTGATCCCTAGGACCAAGCACAAAATGCCCGCAGCCCAGCGATGGCTCATGGCTAACATACACGACAAATCAATGCACAGCAACTGCCAGAGATGAGTCTATGGATTTGGGGTGAACGACTACCTGGTCTGCAGGCCTTGCAATGTGTTGCACGAGCCACTTGCACCTACTTGCACTGCCCAGGACTGTTTTGCAGCTGTGCAGGCGTTGCATGTTCTCTTAAGACAATTACTGTCTACTTCTTTGGAGTAAAGCCATCACCAGGCCAGCTTTGCACAACACAATGGGCGATTCTGTAGCGCGGCTTGCGAGCTTGAGTCAAGAGCAACAGAATTAGGAAAGCTTCCACATTATAGTTGAGACATGTTGCCCTTCTCCGCTCAACATGACATCTTTGCAGACTACAACTCATCCTCAAATATTTCCTGGGGGCTCGTCACAGTTCAGCTTTCTCGCTCCTGTAATGTTTGACCTTCATTCGGGACTGGCAAAGCTTCCATACGTCAAACACAGCAATGTCCTTGACCCGAATGGTGACATCCATGCGGGCCTGCACGTGTACCTGGCATCTGCTGTGCCCGCGACAAGAGTAGCGCCGCAATGTCGGCTGGGTTGCACGGCGCTGTAGCCCACCGAAATGACCTCAGCATCCGATTGAAGCAAATACCCTCTTCAACAAACATGAAACAATCACAAAATATCCGTACTCGCCGGAGGCTACAATCTAAGAACTTGAGCTTGTGCCTCTGTAACTGCTGTACTGAGGCTCCTGCGAGCAAAGTGCCTCTTGTACGGCTTTGCGCCTAGTGGCTCTGGCTCAAGCTGCGCCTGCCTGCCCCTTGAGACTTGAACCGTCTTAAAGGGGAGCATGACCATCAAAATGCGCCGGATGGACATTCAGATTAACATAACCCTGCCTCACTCAATGCACACATCCAGCCTTCGCTTTCTTCGAAATCAAGCAGCTGGGCCTGAGAACGCCACGGCCAGCGAGCCAGGAAACCCTTTCATTCCCGGTACTATGATCCACTGCAAGATGTATATCAGCAACAATCCGTCACGTGGGACGTGGCGTGTCTTACCCAAGTGTGATCACGCACCACATCTCAGGTTGCTGGCCCATTGAGGTAGCGCATAGACACCCACTCCTGCCGCGCGAGAGCAATAAACGTACCGACGTTGTTGCTTTTGACTCATCACTGAGAACACCAGCGAGGAGAAGCAATACCACGTAAATCCCAGAACGGCTGCACACAGCCCGCATCATGCTTCTCACTCCATCCTCCACACCACCTATCAGCTTCCATGGTTGCTGGGTTGCTTCCATGTCATGCTCGGCTGCTGCGGAGCAACCCTTTGGTTGCAAAAGGAAAATATAGCATTGCCCAGAATGATTCCTCAGTTAGAAAAAAGTACCTCTGCAGTGTCAGGCATCAACAGTGGCCTTGAACTGCATGTTCTTGAACATTGACACAGCGGAACGGTGGGAGTGACAACGCAGGCTGCAAAGATCTTCTAGTCCGAAAGGCTCCCTTTCAGCTTCGAAAGGAATCTACCCAGCCCATCGAGCGATTGCCTTTCGTCTCTCCTGCAGCATTTTCCTTGAAGAGCTCCCAAAGCTTGGGCTTGAAGTTGTCTAAGACCTGACGCCCCTTCCCATCCCTCTGTTGTTTCTTCAGGATGTCAAGCGGCGCTCCAGTGACGTACGGCACCACTTTCAATCCCGGCGCAGCAAGTCATTGCAGTGCATAAGCCATGCCCGGTGGCCTTGTGTCACCTGACTGTAGCGCTTCATGCCAGCCTGGACCACGTTTCTGTCCGCAAGCAGCTCAAAAACTCCTAGGCAGTGGCCCAGGAGCTTGGCGGCAAGTGCCCAAAACAAAGACGGGGTTCGTATAGCTTTGCTGCAACCTGCCAAACCAGGGAGTGGATTTAAGTTGTCCAATGCGGGCTTCGGCTTAGCATCGCATGGCCCTTGCTGAACCCAACAAATCACACCAACGCCAAGGCTGCGAACTCGACTGCCGTTGAACCAACTCTCCACTTGTCTTCAGCAAAGCTTCGACAGGAGTCCAGGTCAAAGGGCGCATCAACCTGCAGTTTTGCACACGTCCCTCTCCTTCTCCATTTCTTTCTTTGAATTGTTCCCTTGCTTTTCTTTTCTTTTGCCTTTTCATTCCTTTCCCTCTTCCTTCGTTCTTTCCTTCTTTCTTTCTGTATGTTCATGTCGTTTCCTTTCCTTTCCTCTCCCTTTCTTCCCTCCTTTTTTTCCTGTCCTTCATTTTTCGCTCCTTTTCCTTTTCTTTCCTGTCCTTTTCCCTTCCGTGTCTTCCTGTTGTTGTTTCTTTCTCGCTTTCTCTCTCGCCCCCCTTCTCCCCTTCTAAAGGTTGCAGGGGTTTCACTGAAATGCACAAACCGCATGCGCTACTTCCACGGCTGACTCAGGCATTTGTCTGGCGCCTGGGGAAGAATTCGCTCTCGGAGCAATGCCTTGAGCATCGACTCCAGGCCCTGAACACAGAGTTCAGCGAGCAATGTGCACAACCTGGACTTGCTTCTTTGTAGTAGGGAATATGGAAATGACCCCCCTCCATCCAACAATAGATGGATTCCTATACGGAAGGGTTGGGTGAGGGTTAACCCCACCGAGAACAAACAAGTTGAGTGATTGGCTGATCTCTCAGGGCCCAAAGTCAACGCTTGCTTTGTGAAAGGCCAACCTTTTGGACATTCCCACGGGCCCACATCCAATGTCCAAGCCTGGTGCTCCGGATATGCTACAGGAGCTATCCGCACCAGGGCTTCCAGAAAGTGTCGGAACCTGAAGCCACTCAAGCAGAAGACTAGAGACTTGAGAAGACAAAATCTCCAAAGATATTCAGCCAGCAGCATCAAAGACGCTCTCGGCGAGTGAACCTGGTCAATGTCATGGTCAGCTCCACGCTCGAGGAGTGCTACAAAGCAAAGTGTACTTGCACACTGGGTCACTACCTCATTTTGCTCAGACTCTACTCGAGTGTCAAACGTCCACAAGCTTCGCAGCTGCTTCGGAATCTTCAAGTCTCCAAAACCTAGGGAAAGCCAACGAGGAGAATTGAGAATCCTCTTGAATCACATTGACACGGTGACCTTCGAGTATCTCGTGCGAAAGCAGACTGGCGCCCCACTTGTTCTGCTCGAAGAAGAAGTCGATGGGGCCGATGGAGGAGGTCTGCCTCGATCGATCCGCGACACCCCTCGAAGAACAAACCTGACTCACGCCTGCCAAGAGATTGGAGGGTAGGGCGGCGACTGCCCTGGCCAGGCTCCGAATGCTGCAACGCTTCCGGGAAATGTGTTTTACTTTTGTCCGGGATTTTGGGGTTACTTCCGGAGTTCAATTGCTGTTTTAGTGTGCATTGGTGGCGCGGCGGGGTGCCATCATGACCTGCGTTAGAACGGCTGGGAACAAATTGAAGCCCACCACTGCCTGGATAAAAACCAGACTTGATCATGCAAATGTCGAAGAAATGACGGATGTACTCCTTGCTCTGGACGCGAACGAACTTGCAAGGCCGATTTGCTGGCCATGCCTGCGCATCACGACCTGCGCATGCCGGCGCCAGGTAACACTGCTGGCACACATCCAACTGATCCCGTGGCTTGAGACTGCCGGTCATTCATAGGCTCGCAGCCCTCGCTCTCTCTCTCTCTGTGTCAATGGCGCCTCTAGCAAAGCTCATCCTGCTCTGGCGGCTGTTCCGGCTGTGCCGACTAGTGCAGCTTTTCTTGTCAGCTTCTGCTTCGTCTTCAGCTGCGGCATCAGCCTCGACAGCCTCAGTCTCGGCCTCGCCCTCTTCTTCTTCCAGCTCCTCATCCTGTGAGCTTTCAAATCAAAGCCATGCCCAAGCACATGCCAACTGAAGCCTCGTCGTCACCAACGTCTTCATCTTCATCCTCCTCGAGCAGGGGTTCCTGGCAGACAGTGGAATGGACAGCAATCAATCTTAATCTGATCTATACAGTTTCAAAAACCATGATATTTGGAGAATTTGACAACTACAACCAACAAAGAGTGGGTCACTTGCTGCATGCTGTATACAATCTCATACACGCGAAAAACACGCCCGCACAAAAACATTATCCTTTCTTGTTCCTTTGAATCATGCTTTCAGCAGTCAGCACTACTCACGTCCAAACACCAAGATCAAGAAGGCACCGCGCGACTCACATCTTCAATCAGCCAAACACCTGGCCTGCTCGTGGGTTAGCCCTGACAGAAGGCGCGCAACGGGCACTGGGCTCACTGGGAAGCTTCCGTGCGCCTTGATCCCCATCTCTCGATGCCTTTCTTGACCTCAGCAAGTCCCACGCTTTACAGGGAAGCGTTGCTTTCCCCCGGCCAAAATGAATCCAAGCCCCGTGCAAAGAGCCGCGCTCTCCATGGGATGGTGGCGCATGGACTGGCCTGCAAGCCGCAAGTAGTTTCGCGCATGGACCTTCACTGCCCCTTCACATGTGCACGCAGAATCTTTGTATATACATTCACCTGTATCGACTTGTGTGATTACAAGTATTTGCGCACACATGTATGGTGTTTCCCTCAAACCCAGCAATCAAGCCGTTTGTCCAGAACACATATTAGTGTATTTTCGCAAACAGGTGGTTGGCCTCTTCTATTTTGGTTTCCCATTAGAAGCGTGAAAGAAAAGGTTCCATTGTTCAAACTAGGAAACCCATTGGGGAATCACATAGTTTAACCATTTCTGCCAAAAACGGTGCCCCAATCCTGCCCACAACCAGCTTGCCTGGGGGTTAGCGGCCTGAGCTCCGGCATATCTTCGTAGAAGGCCTCTCCGTGCTGCCGCGGCCCACACCTCACCCGTCGATCCGCGCGCGCCAAGAAGCAGTCCGGCGCCAGGAGGTTCACCTGACGTGTGAAGTGGCCCAAGTGGCCCGTGGGCATCTACATCACACGCATCGCGTGTTGCCTTGTATCTTTTGAAACACCGGGGAACATTCTCAAGGGAAACCACCAGGCAACCAGGCATTTGGAGCTGTGCGCGGTTTTCGCACTGTTCCATAGATATATGACATATTGTGAGCCGCCGCCAAAACCCTTATGTCAAACTGGAATATCTTGAAATCCTGACGTTTTAAAGACTCGCCTTCGTTGTTGAGGGTTTTCGGTCATGTAATCTTGTAGTCTTTTCCGTAATCTTCTCAGAATCTTCCCGTAGTCTTCCTGTAGTCTTCCCCCAGTCTTCCGGTTACTTCTCATCTATCGTAATTAAAAAGAGACAATATTCACAACACTTTTTTTCGTGAAACAGGGCTTTGTTTAGGCTTCGTCTGGCCTTCGTTTCAACACCCACTCGCGCCTTGCAAAGGCCGACACATGCACAGTAAGGATTCGTGTTGAAGACTCTCCTTCACTTTTTGGGGTTTTTACCCTTCAATATGTGTCCCTTGTCAATACGAAACCTCTTAGTGGTAGTTGTGTGGTGAAAACAACTATATAATACAATATAACAAACAAAACTGTCGTCCCATCCTCCCGCCCTTCTGGTTTTGGTTTACCCTAATATTGGCCTCCCCAAGCTGACAAAAAAGCAACTATTTGTCCGTCACTCACCTCTCGCAGCAGGATCCACCACTGATAGGTGTAGACGAGCCATGGGTCCCCGTCTGATTGGACCACGCGGCGGACTCTCGCGTAGACCTTCTTCAGGTCCCCCAAATGGCGCAGCAGCACGTTGTAGATCTCCCGAAAAACATCCGCAGGCTCTGAGTAGCCCGTTAACTCCGTGGGATCCGTCACGGGCCGGTCCTTCGGAAGGCAGAATCCAGCCAAGTCACCTACGTCAACACACCTGCGGACAGGGTTGTCAGCTCCGCCCAGGTTCAACGCCTGACTTGTCGCCTCAGCCTCGGGGCTGCTGGGCGTTGCCATATTATCTGAAACAAACTCGCCCACATAAACGCGGCCGTCTTCGAAGGTGTAGCGTCCTTCCCCATGTTTGATGTTGTCAGTCCACTGGCCTTCATACTTCGCCCCGTTGGCAAACTGAAATTTCCCATAGCCTGACCGAAGACCCTGTGACCAGGAGCCCTTAAAGCTGTTATTGGTCTGCTGCACTGGCATTTCCTTGCCCTGCACGCAATCTGGCGCGTGCCAGATGTACTTCCCCTGGCCTTGGGGCAGGTTCTGCGCCCATTCGCCTGTGTACACCTCAATTTGCGCATTCTCACACCAGGTCATGGTCCCAAAGCCGTGCATGCGGCCCTCCTGCCATTCGCCCTCGTAGGTGTTCTTGCTGGGCCAGACCTGGCGGCCCTTGCCGTGCTTGCAACCCTCGAACCACTGACCCTGGTAGAAGGAGTTCCCGTCCGCATCGTAGACCAGGCGCCCTGCGCCATGGCGCTTGCCCTCCGACCACTGACCCTCGTATTTGGTGACCCCGTCTGCAGCAACAAACACGCCGAAGCCATGGCGCTTGCCGTTGTGAAGGTCCCCCTGGTATGTGGAGCCATCTGGCCAAGTGTACTTGCCCTGACCCTGAATCTCACTGTGCAGGAAGGGGCCTTCATACTTGGCACCGCTCTGCCAGGTGTATTTGGAGTCGGCGCCTTCAAGGTAGCGCTGTGCGAGGCTGTTGGTGTGCAAATAGCCCGTGTATTGGTTGTCGTCAAAGCCCACGGTCACAATCCGGCGCTCCTCAGAGGGGCTTTCTGTGTCCCGCTTCTTCTCTCGCTTCTTCTTTGGCCGTTTTGGGGTTACCACGGCTTTCTTTTTAGTACCTGCCATGGCGGAGGCACTCCAGAAAGCATCCAGTCTTGACGCCTGGAAAGCTGATGCTGATAGCTTGGCTTTTGGCATACATCTGCATCTCTGGTACAGTCTCCTATCTTTGAGGCAACAGGGGAGAAGCTTCCCTGAAATTCAGGTGGTATTTCTGCGTGTACATACGTTCATGCACTCAGCAAAAGCGTGGTGTCACCTTGACTCAAGAAATCATCACTTCTTTGGACACCTGTGAGCCACACTCCTCAAGCAGGAACGCATCTTGAAGCCATGGAACTGTATACACACAATCACAATCACAAACACAAACACACACGACTTAACGTGCTGGCCAACATTTGAGTGGCAATGAAATGATCAGATTATTTTTTCCATCATTACTGCTCCACTGTACCGGAGTGCTAGGGGGAGTGAGACCCGGCATCCTGTACATACACCACGCCGATGGATAGGAATGGCGCATGCCGCGTAGGACAACTTTCTAGCTTTCAGCACAGCACGAGCAGCAGAACACAAACAAAATAAGAGTGTAGCTTTTAGCTCAAACACATCAAGAAGCACACAACACAAACAGTCCCATACACACGTGGCTCTCAGATTTTCCTGGCTATGGAAACCACCAACCTTGCCATGGCATTGCGAATACGAACATAGGGGGCACGTACCAGGGAATCCCCCAATGTACAGGCTGCACGGTCCAAGTCTGTACACCTTCACACTCCTCTTCCATTTCCGTGCAGGCTTTCTTGGGCCTCCATTGCATGGTTCGATTGGCGCAGCTTTTGTGCACTCCGCGCGCACCTTGCAGGGACCTCAGCAAGGGGCAACTATCCGCGGGCGCGAGCTGCGGGGTGGCTTCTCTTCTTGGTCCGCAGCCCCTCCTCCAGTTGGCGCGCCCAGCACGTCGGCTACCGTGACGCACGGCCCAGAGCACTGTCTCGGCTAGGTACTCCTTCGTCCAAAGGTCAAGACGTGCCAAAGACCAAACTCATCAAACCAATGAAAAACTCGATTGGCCAACATTCCCCCCCCCCTCCTCGATGTAGGAGGCCTGCATCAGCTCGAGGATCCCCCGCAGGGTCGCTTGCTGATGCAACGAGTTGCAGAAGGAGGCGATCTTGCAGTGAGATGCCGGTGACAGGCGTCCCCAGCGACCATCCATTTCCACCATGACATCCTCCAGTGAGCTGCCTGTTGGCTTCCCAAACTCCCGAATGTAGAAGGTGATGAAGCAAAGTACCTTGCACGCATTTGGGGCGAAGTTCTCCCACTCCTTGAGCAAGCTAGAGGCCGAGCCGTCGAAGCTGCCTTCATCGAAGAGTAGTCCTTCGCACTCCCGACGCCACACGTGCCGGCGTAGGGCTTCTGGGATGGCAGCGGACTCCAGGTGCTTCCAGTCCACGTCGTCCACCACCAGGAGGCAATGCGCCAGGTCGCCCATACTGTGAGTGCTGCGGCGCACACGCTTGGCCGGCTCAGATAGGAAGGTGTGGACCCGATCTGCAGCTGCTTGCTTCAGCTCAGGCCACTCGTATGCCAGTTGCAGCAGCAGTCGGTGGACATCTGCATACATTTGCACAGCCCGTTCGGTCACTTTGGCCCCAAGACTAAGATCAGTTGCTGCGTGAGTCAACAAGGAGCAGCACACATTCAGGGCATCTGAAGCACTCAGCTGCCCAAGCTGTCCGGGACCCAAAAGACTTTGAAAAGCAGGCCCGATGTACTGCCTGGAACGCGCCCAGTGGGATGCATGGATATACAAAGGCAACCATGCGTTCAGCTCGCCTCGGGAGGAGGTGACCAGAGCTGTGGATCTGCGGGGCCTGGATTGAGCCACGCGGAGCCCCTCGTTAAAGGCCTCGACGTCCACGTAGTCCGTGGTGAAGGAGATGTCGGGAGGGAGCCCTCGGCGCAGCTGCCGCAGGGTCCTCCGATGAGCAAACACGCCCAGGCCCAGGACGGTTTCCGGCTCGGAGGCGGAGGCCAAAGAGATGTAGCAGCAGAGATCTTCATCTTCGCAACCCTTGGAGTCTGAAAGCGGCTCTGGTGCTTCTGCTGGGTAGCTCCAGGGGTTGCTCTCAACGCAGCAAGGCTTGAAGTCACGGGGATGCTCCCGGGGTGCCTCCCACTCCACCCACTCCCCCCACTCCTGCCACTCCTGCCACTGCCAAGCGCTCATGTCTGTTCGACTCGGAACCAAGCTTGGGTCAGGAAACTTGCGGCACGGAACAAACTGCCGACCTTGCAGGGAGCCGGCCCTGGGCACAAGCAATGCCCATACCAACACTCAGTTGCAGAAATGCACAAGCTCAAGTCACGCAAACACACACTGCTTTTTTGACTCGCCTGTCTGCTTGCACATGGTTCCATGCAACTGCACAGCTCAAAAAAACACAACATTACATATACTGCAACTTGATGCACTGAACAAGTAAATAATCATCCCTACTGATGACTGCACCTTGCTTTCTGGCGCTTGGAGTGGATGCGTTGCCTTCCTTGTATTCGCGTCTCGTGCATGTCGCATTTCCCTTGTAACCACCCGTATCGGAGTTTGTTGTCCCGGAAGCTGTAGCAAAAAGCCCAAAGCAGAAAGATCAGCTCTGTGTGCTCAAACTTCAGGTTTCTTTTCCCCTCTCCTCTCAGCTGTCACTCACCATTTGTGGCAAGCTTGTTGAGCTTTGACTTACCTTCCCATCACATTACCGGGTCAGTTGAATCGTTCTCGAGCCCCGGGCATGCCTCCGTCAGCATAACCCAGGCCAATGTTGCTCCCTGAGCTCCAAGCTTCAGCCACAGGACTGGCGCGGCAGTACATGAGTCGTCTGCTTTTTGGCCTTGTCAACCCTCGTCACTTGCAGCATCTGCACCGTCGCCTGCAGCTTTGAGCTCGCTCTCCTCGCTCCCTGATTCTGGGTCAAGTGCTGCAGCTGTGCTGGCATACACGCCTGCCGCAAAGGCAGACAATTGGTTTAGCGCATCCTCCTCTTTGACCTCTGATTCTGGTATTTCATCCCAGTGAACCAAGCCATCAGCTGCATCAGCTTCAGATTTGACATCGGCCTTGGAAGCTTTGCCTGAGGCCGCAGAACCTCTTTGACTCTGACTCCTCTCGACAGTTGGGTTGTCAGCTGCCTGCTCCGTCGGCTCCGTCGGCTCCAAGGGCGCCACTTGCTCCCTCCCTTCACTGCTCGTAACCGCAGACACCTCCTATGGGAATGGGCCAACGCAACTCAGCTCACCCAATTCTTGATGGCAGAATCCCCTCATTCATATTGCCTTCATATTTATACTTCTGACTCAAAGGCTTGGCTTGAAACTTGCGCCTTGCCATTTTGGCGCGTTTCCCCCGCCTCTGGCGCGTCTCCCAGCGCCTCTGCCAGGCGGCTCAGCACTTCCTCGCAGGGGCCGCTGAGATGCCAACACCGGCCCTTCCACTGGTGCGAAACGCTCCTGCGAGCACCGAGTCCTCAGGCGTTTGCGGACATGGTATGCTCACTAGAGATATCAATGACACAAACAAAGCTCAGGGGGTACAAAGAAGATAGCAGCGACACGGACACACATCAAGCTCTGCACCAAGATGTACCAAAGTGAAGGCCACATCCCTCAGGTGTGGTAATACATGCACCCTCATGCAATTGATTGGCATCGCAACTCTGCATGGATGAAGTGCGACCGCCTAAAATCATGGTTGGTTCGCTGGCTGGTTGCTCACATCCAACGGCTGTCTTTCCATTTAACACTTAGTGCCGCATGGTAGTTTTCCAATGAGCAATATGTGCCATGCACAGTATTACAGTATTGTTGACAGTATTGCAGGACGCTTGCGATCGTAGTGTCGAAATCTCTGTAAAGATTCGGCCAACCAACTCTTCAATCAAACATAATGAGAACACCATTCCTTCTCCGTGAATAACATTAGCCTTGAACCCCTGCGACTGAACCCTTGCAAGATTCGGATGAGGCTGCAGTGCGGAAACTCGTTGGCTGCCCTCTGCACTTGGAGCATGTCACGGGAGGCACTCTCCAGCCCAACCTCGGCCAATTTAAGCTATCGTCTTAATTCACTGGGAAACCATACTCCCTGCGGGCCATGTATGAGAGCATTTTCAGGTGGATTAGTGGAGGTGCTCATACGTGGAGCATGTACTGGAACCGAATTTTATTATGGGCCATATTAGGTAGATGAGAACAGCCCTTGACAGATCGGCCGACATCGAATTTGCGCTCTGTTCACGGCAGGGAGCCTCCAGCAGAACAAGCCGGCAATCTGCCGGCAGCGAATTCCGCCATTCGTAGAAGGCCTTCTCTTGCCTTCATTGCACGGCCGAAGATCAAAACCACAATGGTATGCATGTGTAAACTAGTATGATCATAATCTTGAATCATGATCGGTGACCGTGTCAACCACGTGATAGACATGATAGCCCATATCCCAAATTATCATACAGGAAGAACATATTGACGAGAAGTAAGGTCTGGATGCGTCCGTTGATTCCTGCTTGCAATTTCTCACTCCGTTCATGTGTTGGAAGGTAACTTCTAAGAGCTGAGTGTGCGACCCTTCTCATTTGTTGCAATTTCATTGCTGACAGAGCCCGTGAAGGAAGTTCAAGTCGGAATATGTCGGAATCCAGATTTTCTGGTAGCTCAATGTTGAGATGCAAAGCTGAAGAGCCGCCTGTCACACCGGCAGGTGCTGAACTTGGAGTCGCTGTGCATGTCAACATTGGGCCGCGCCAAGGCTGAGGAATCCTCCGGATCCCTGCAGCGAGCAAGGCGGGACTGCATGTGTGGCCGGACTGCGAGAACCTGCGTCTCTGAGGCATGCAGACTGCGGAGCCAAGATAATGGAAAAAACATAGAGGGGAGGGGAGGGGAGGGGGAGGGGGAGGGGGAGGGGAGGGGAGGAGAGGAGGAGAGGAGGAGAGGGAGAGGAGATCTTTCCAACTGCTCAGCCCTGTTGCACTGAGTCAGCTGCCATGTCGATCCCAGTATATCCCAATGACGCCGGATTTCTGACTGTTGGGTATGCGTCAAAACTAGGGATCCCCCGATCCCTCTTCGATTTCATTTTGGTTCCATTTCAAAACCCATTTATTGATGTTTTTCAAGGAACAAACGGAGCACGAAAAGCCAGCCGAAGGCAGTGGCTCAGCTGTTTTTTTGTGAAACACGCAGTTTGTTGCTGAACGAGGCCTTGACCAAATTGGCCAATAGGGTTTTTAGGCAGAGTTTGTCAAGCTTGTCTGATACAAACTGGGTTTTTCCCCCCTTCTTTTTCAGCAGTGAAGCCACTTTTTAAGGAACCCATCCGTCACACGGCCCAGGCGCCCCCCGGCCCACTTGGCCTCGGCAGGTCACCCCCCACCCGCAGGAAGTCCACGCCGCCCGGCCGGCGCACGGCGTGGGCGCGCACGGGGCGGCCCGCGCCTCTTTCGCCGGAAGCGATGCTGAAGCCTTCCTCCACCACCTCCGAAGAACAAAAGGAAGTTGTTCGGAGCGACTTGACTCAAAGAGGTATGCTGAAAATCAACATGGCCCCACTTGAGAAGGTTCAAAACCTCAGCCAGCCATTGAAAGGGTATAATAGGGTATGACGTCATGCCAAATTCAGCGGGACCTCCTTTGGGGTAGTGTTGGAGGGGAAACCAAAGGGGAGCCCTTACCATTTATGGTCCCTAGAGAACGGACACCTCGAGGCAGCACGTGTTGAACAAGCACATGCCACCATTTGCCAGGCAACTGCTCGCCGCCATGCTGACCACTTGTACTGGCTGCTGTTCTCCACTGGATCATTTGTTCGCACTTCGACAGCCTGCATGGAAGACAAAGTCTGCTGGATGCCGAGAAAAAACAACAGCAAGGCAAGTCACATCGAACGTTGAACCGACTTTTGCCGCTTGCCTGTCCCTGTTGCAAATCCCATACCGGAGGCAGCTTGATGTTTAGAGTGGGAACCTTCTGTGGACTTCTTGGACGCACGACGCTCTTCTGGCTGCGCTTCGGGATCGGAATCTCTGGTTCGCTCGGTGTGGGAGCAGGAGCAAAGCCAAAAATGTTTCCCTGCAGCCGGAGCATGTCTTCTTGCAGATCTTGCAAGCCCTCATCGCCGGCTTCCAGAAGACTGCTGGCAACAGTTTGCTCCTTCTCTGCCTGCTTTGGGGTCTCGGACTCCGGGTAGAACGTGAAGGCAGAAGCGACTGCTGAGAAGCTTTGTCGCAGGCCCTTGGCGGGCAGCAACACGAGGCACGTGAAATCACGTGCAGCTGAAGCTGGGCATTTGGGTCATATACAAAACCCGGTATTAACATGGTCTACCCAGAACCATGTAATGTCCAAATGGGATTAAGCAATGCACGCGTAATAAAGACTTCTCGGGGCCCAAAATAATTAGTAAATGCACCTGAATTAAAGACAAGCCCCTGCCCCCCCCCCCCCCACCCATGAACAAAAAAATCCCTCAAAAAAAGTCCCCCAAAAAGTCACCTCTTGGCTAACTACCTAGCCAACTTCAATCCCAGGTGATGCTGGTGAAGCTTCATGCTTTCTCCCAAAAAAACCAAACTGCAGACCTTGCCCAAACTCAAGTTTTCTTACATGTCTCTTGCTTAAAAACAGCCCACCATCAAACCCACAAAGGGGGTAGTACTTCAAGCCCCCAAATTTTAAGCCCAAGACTTTATTCCAGGGGCCCCTATAATAAAGTCTTGCTGCATGGTCCCCCCCTGAAAAATGCAACTTCCTACATGCAGTTACCTCTTGGCTAACAACCTAGCCAACTTCACACACAATCCCAGCTGATGCTGATGCTGATGCTGGTGAAGCTTGTTGCTTTCTCCCCAAAATCCAAACTGCAGACCTTGCCCAAACTCAAGTTTTCTTACATGTCTCTTGTTTAAAAACTGCCCACCATCAAACCCACAAAGGGGGTAGTACTTCAAGCCCCCAAATTTTAAGCCCAAGACTTTATTCCAGGGGCCCTTACAATAAAGTCAAATGCAAACTCAGTTCCAAATCTGAAAAGGAAGCTCCAGCAATACGAAATCAAATGCAAACTCAGTTCCAAATCTGAAAAGGAAGCTCCAGCAATACTAAATCAAATGGAAACTCAAGTCTACCAATACTAAATCAAATGGAAACTCAGTTCCAAATCTGAAAAGGAAGCTCCAGCAATACTAAATCAAATGCAAACTCAGTTCCAAATCTGAAAAGGAAGCTCCAGCAATACTAAATCAAATGGAAACTCAAGTCTACCAATACTAAATCTAATGGAAACTCACCTCAAGATACTATTCCCCATGCCCCCATCGTTGAGGGGGGGGGCTCCCGTTTACTAATCCACATTGGACATTAAAGAACTAAGAAGGCGGCCGCAGCTATTTCTGGCTGGGAGTATCCCTTACTAACCTTCACTTACCCGGATTTTGATTGTGGCTCATTTGAGCACTTCTTGCCAAGTCGCAGTCACACCTGCGTTGATCCCAGCAAATAGTTTTTCCGTTGCAAGAGACATCTGGGATTCACCCACTCGCCACACTTTGTCCAGTCCATCAACCCGCTGCCTTACACCATTCAAATATCTGCCAAGCAACAAACTGCAGACAACGCTCGTTACAACCACAGACATCATGCAATGCAATCAACATGGCGATTGAGCTGCGCACAATACATCCGTCGCCCCTGAAAAGTGCGGCGAACAGCGCACTACTTGATTCGGATCTTGTGTAACTTTGCGACTGCTTGGTGTGTGTGTGTGTGTACATGTTTGTGCATGTACATATGTTCTGGCGGGCAACCTGTCTTTGCTTGTGCGCTTTCCTCGCAGAGCTCTGACCTGCATGGTTTGCTGGGGTCTCTGCAAGTTGAAGCGGGACAAGAACAAAAACAAGCATATCAACATATATACCCTACTGCGCTTGCTTACCCATCTGTTGAGCAAATTCTGCGATGAAACATATGGGTGCGGCTCAAAATTCAAGAGCCAGGGTTACGCAGGTTTTAGTCGCTGGTTCCATTTACCAAGGTGCCATTTTGGTACATGGTTTTGAGCCACAGCCATATGACGGAAGGCAGACAAGGAAGGCAAGATCTCTGAGACGGAGGTTGGGGTATGTTGGGTTTATGTGCACGCGCATGATCAGCTGTCCCCATTCGCTGTAGTTGCTATAGTTCACCTTTCAAGCCGCATCCTTTGATAACTTGGCCTCTGCAGCCTAACGTCGTGGAAGACAAGCGCGGCTCAAACTCACCAAGGTGCAGGTGGGAGACCGAGCCATGGGTCTCCCAAACCTTCTGCTCCCCGAGCGTGCGAGCCCAGTGGCCCGAGATCTCATCTGTGACGCAGAAGTATCCTCGCAGTTTTTGCGATTTCAACAAATCAAGAACAAGCAGAACATCAAATACCGAACATGAGGACTCTCCGAACATGAGGACTCTCCGGCCGCGCCTTTAGATTTTGAGCGCGCCCAAGCCGACAAGTAGCGATAGTGCTCCTCGGCAAAAGACTTTTGCCTCATGAGGCCTATGGCGCCCAAAGCTCACCTCTCGTGTTCCATGACTGTATGCACTGTATGCACTGCCTGCTGAGCCCGACCATGGCCCTCGCAGCCTTGCAGCTGAGATGCATTCGGAGTCTTCTCCAGGTGCCACTTGCACCAAAATCCCCAGAACGCCCAGGCAAGAGACGGATCACCTACTCAGGAGAAAGCATTGCAATTGGTGAAAATGCAATTCAGAACCTTTTAGTCTGGCAACCATTCAGGACTTGTTGAGCGCTGCTGAGCGAGTGGCTGTCGAACCATTTAGCATTGTCCAATTGCACGTGCCTCAGCCAGAACGTTCCGCTGACTCCAAAGCCCAGTCGCCAGCTAAAGAAATTCTGTTCTTATGCCCTGTGGATGACTCTCGTAAACCTTCTTCCCTGCCCGGCAAGCCCATGGGCATTCTAAAGCAAACTGTCCCATGTCTTATTTTTGCTTGTGACTCCCGGAGACTCCCGACGGATTTTCCGAGCTGCTCCCTCCACAGCGCGCGAAGTGGACTCCAGGAGCCTTGCCCGGGAATGCCGTATTCCAGGCTGCCAGCGGTCGTGCTCAACGGAGGCTGCTGGAATAGGCCTCCGTTCTCAAAGCAACTGGGCTGGGCAAAACTGCAGGCACAACCAAGGTCCGTTTTGGGCCAAAGGATAAAAGCAAGACAGTATGTGCTTTTGATCGATCATCCGCTTAACATTTTTGCGCTTCCATGTGACTCAACAGGCCTGCGTGACTGTGAGGTGCTGCTGAAGGACCGTTTCTGCCCGTACAAATGAGAAGTGCTTCTGCTTGACAGAGTAGCTCCACAGCGTGCAACAGCACCTGCAATGGCAAACTGCGATTGAGGATGGGTTTGCCATGCATGGAGCTTACAGCAATAGCCTGAGGGGCAGAAGTTGAGGATTGAAGGACCCCAGCTTTGCCAGCTTGGTTGGATTCTTGCCAACCCGCCGCTCAAATGGAGAGAGCAAATCAACTATGTTCCAACAGGCGCCCTTTGGTTGCGGACTGAGCCCGTTCTGGGCTTACCGTTTGCCACCTGGGCAACATGAGTTTGAGTTTCTCTCCAAAGGTAGCTCCTAAATGGGTGGTTTCCCTTTATACATTGAAAGGTGAGAGCTATGCCGTCCTTCCCTCTTGCAACGACGTTTGGGACAAGACACTCAGCCCTGCATCCAACAATATTGCAACAGGCGTTGCCCCTGCATTGACTTGTGGCACAAGCACACACGCCCATTGCTTTTGCTGGCATCCGAGGCTACGAGGCCCGTGCCAGTACCCCAAAGTCTATCCAACATAGAGACATTTGCTCATTGGACGCGAAAAACACAGAGCCCCAGTGCGGCCGCCTCTATTCTAGCTGCATGACAACATGGCGAAATACTCGGTGTGTGTGTGTGTACGTGTGAACAGCACATGGGTCAGTTATCCAACAGGCAAGCCATACAGCGAGGGGGTGTGCACCCCAGAAAACAATCTTTTTTACGGCCGTCCCCCCCGGAAACAAATACAAACACTTGTTTTGCAGCGTGTTGCAAATGTGCCCTCTCATGAATTACTGCTGTCTGGTTGGGGGGATTTTGGTGACACCATCAAGTTACCGAAACAACGAACCGTCTTCTTTCCTTACTGGCATGGCGCTTCTTCAATTTGGGCACAGAAAGACGCGCCTCGGTGTCGTCTTCCACCTTTGGCTTCAAGTGCGTTGTAGGCCGCCGCGGCAGCGGCATCGCATGCCCAAGCAAAGCAGCGGCATTGGGGTAAGGCCGGTCTGAGCATTTTGTGAAGTTGGCAGCGGAATTTGGCTCTATGCAATATTTCACGAGGGCAGTCCATCTCCGAATCTCTCACACTCAAAAGCCTTGCCTTGGTTTCTCTGAGCCCTTTTGACTCGAACATTTGGCTCAATGGGCCGCTCCTAAGGTACCACAAAGGTACCACGAAATCTACTGCATCACGGGTAGTTCAGACCGTACACCAGGTGCGAGCACCCCCTTGGTATCATGCATGCATACGATCCGGTCGCTAAGCTGCATCAAGGATCTTGCACAGCTGGATGCTCCATTCATGTTTGTGGCAAGACATTGAAGGATGGGTATGAATTTCTCCATCGGAATGCAAACCTGCCTGCGCCTAGCGCCTGGCTCAAGCCAAACACTTCCGAGCCGCTCGGCGTGATGCCACGCATGCCCAGCGGCTTTTGGGCAAACGTGCTTTGGATAAGGAAACCATCGGAACTTCTGGTCCTCCCTGGGAAACCAAACATACCTAGGCTCAGAACGCTGCTCAAGTTCCGCAGACTCTTTCGGAGCCGGTTCAATAGGTCGCGATCCGACCGGGGCTCCGACTTTCCATCGGATTCGCAACATCTGTAGTCTTTGTCAATGGGCGGCGCACAGCCATCTGGCGTCTCACGCCACAGCGGACGGCAAGCGCAATAGGGCTCTGGCTCCCCCTTTCCTGGGCAAAGTGCTCAACAGGTCGCATCATGCCTCCTTGAGCTTGTCAAACTTGCTGGCTTCCTTCCGGAATGTCCCATAACTTTTAGGCATAGTTTCAAACGCCTGAGGAGCATGAGTCGTTCCAAGTCAATAAATATAGTACACCTTTCTGTTGAGTAAGACAAGAAGTGTGAAAAAAAGAAAAACAACAAAGACAAAAACGCCTACCAACTGCCAAAACGTGCGTTCGGTCTGTCTCCTTCTGTTAAACAAACGCCCGACGTGGCATCTTGAGCAAAGGGATTAACCTGATGACATGGGTCCTATCACAGTGGCTGGAATCTTGCATTCGTGCAGCTTTCTCAGGGTTGTGCTCTCAACACGCGATATGTCACAAAGCATAAAGCATAAAGCAGAAACGTCGATACGAGCGCTCTTTGCCCCTATGACTCCTTGGGCTGTGCACAGGAATTTGGGTCGCTCTTGGACTAGGAAAGAGCACAGCGTGCCGCACATGTTGCATCCAACAGTGAGCACACTACAGGCTTGGGGGTGTTGCGCACTTGGAGGCAGTTAGGCTGATAGCTAAGAAGTGTCTCAGAGTGGAGCTGCAAGTTAACCCAGCGATGGACCCCGGTAGCGATACGACTAGCCACCATTGTCTGCCTCGAAATTCCTACCGCTGTCGAAACCACCAGGACACCACCAAAAAGCAACTAGGACACCGACACAACACCACCAGGACGCCACCAAATACACCCCGACGCAGATCGGACACCAACGAAAACACCTGCAGGACACCAACAACCAGGACATTATCGGGACATCGCCGAAGTATGCCAAAATAACACCGGGACACCACCTTAAAACCTACTGGAACACCGCCGGGACACCGCCAAACACACCACGGGAACAACCAAAACGCCACTGGAACACCACCGGGACGGATCAATAACAGCAAAACACGATGGGGACACCAGGATGTCCTCAAAGATGACACCACTCAATAAATCAGAAGGAGGAGTGCTTCTGCGATGATGCTGCGCATGCCAGCTGGTTGCCGCTCCTACGATTTGTCAATTGTTGGGCGACCCTCATAGTGGTGACGGCCAAGCTTGCTGAGATTGATGAATTCTTCACTCAAAAAGTCTGATAGAGAGGAGATTGAAGAGGAGGCACGGCGTTGGAATAAACGCTGCTCGTGCTTTTGGTATCGCACTCACAGTGGGGCGATTCCTATGAGCCTATGAGCCTATGGAATGAATGCTTCGTGTCAAAGAAGGATGATCGGCACGCAATCACACGGAAATCTGCCAGGAGGCTAGCAATCAAACCGAGGAGCACCAAGATGCCCCAGCAGCCAGGAGATGTCAAAAAGTGGCCCTTTGTTTCGCTTTTCAGGTGTTTGTAGGATTAGGTCCAACGGGGGACACCACCAAAACAGCACCGACCGCGACACCGGGGCAACGACTCCGGACAACATGGATGCACAGCAAACGTGTTGCAGGGAATCGAGTTCAAGACCAGCTGGATGCTATTGAGAAATATTGTGAGTTTTCTTGCCGAGTTTGTCAAAGCTCTTGTTGCATTGCATTATCTCGACTGATTGGCTTGGGCCTGTAGTCAAGGGACATCTGCGCGAATGTGGGATGCTTATCTAAGTCTCAGCCATGCCACTCTTGACGTGGCAGCTTGAGAACTGCGGGCAGCGGAAGTCCTCAGGCGCAATTCACAGTTCATGCTTCGTTGGCCAATACGGCAGCGCATGCATCCGCCAGTTATTCCTACCACGTTGGGAGTCCACGCAACTTACCGACAGTTGGCTTGTGGCGGCAATTGGTCCCAGTGATCCCGGTGCCTCTGTGCATGCAAGCATCCTTGCACAAATCGCCAAGGCTACACTCCATCACCAAGCACTCGTTTGTCTCTTCCTCGCCTGACGCCCACTGGGTAGCATCAGAACGACTTGCATGGGATGGGCGTCGGAATAGTACACGCATGGATGGTGTGTATGGTGACACGCAGGCTCTAAGCCCCTCGACAGTAGCACATGTTCAACAGCGTTGGAAACCGCGGCGTCGTTCACGCTTCTGCTATGAAAAGGTTTTTGGGGGTGAGGTACCAAAAACCCTAAGGGATCTTTGGAGCCTGTTTTGGTCAGATTCCTGCTGTCTTTAACTGTCCCGAACAGGGGCAACCATGATTTCGACCCTCTGCTTTCGCTGAAGCAACTGTCTAGGGTGGCACTCGCTGAGGAAGCGGCATCTGGCGCAGCGATTCTCCGCGAGCTGTTTACCTGAGGCGGCAGGCTCGAAAGTGATTTACTCAAATGGGCGTGCGCATGCGCGCGTGTGCGGGAGTGGGTGGGCATGTGAGCCGCCGAGCAGCGTTCCAAACTGGAATATCTCCACAGAATTCGTATTTCAATGCTGCCTTCGTTTTACAGGGATGTTGGTCATGCACAGGCTGGTGTCCTTAAGTTCTTTCTTTTTGTTCATCTAATTGTCTTGTTGGATCCACTCTGGAAAGTGCGGTTGCTTCTCATCTATTGTGATTGCTCCTCTCAGCCGAGGGTCACAAATCCAAATTCTAGTGAAAACAGGCTTTGTTTTGGGGTTCGTGTGAAGACCGGCTCGTGCCATGCAAAAGCCGCCATTGCCGACGCCGAACTAAAAACACACAGCACATGGAGCCTAAAAGGATAGGAGTGCAAACAACACATTGGGATTCGGTTTAAAAGTCGCCATCCGTTTTCGAGTTGCTCACCGTATTCCAGGCCACTCCGATACATACCCCTTGCACAAACTGTTTAATGGTAGCTCATCTGGGCAGGACATGCGTGTGTGTGTGTGTGTGTGTGCGTGTTACTTGTGTGTTTGCCTGTTTGCGGGTTTGCCGGTTTGTGTGTTTGTGCGTTTGTGCGATTGTGTGATTGTGACAATTGTGTGACTGTGTGATTGTGAGATTGGGTGGTTGCGCCGGCGTCCTTTTTGCGTGTTTGTGGGTTTGACCGTTTGTAAGTATGTTTGTGTGTTTGTGCGTGTGATTTTGAGTGTGTTTGTGTGTTGTGTTTGTTTGTGCGTTTGTGTGGTGCTTTCCATGTGTGTTTGTGCATGTGTTTGTGTTTGTGTTTGTGTGCGCGTGCCTTGTGTTTGTTTGCCTCTGTTTGCGTGCGCTTGTGTGTGTGTGTGTTCGCGTGTATTTAATTGCCAGCGCTTGCGTGCCTTTACTTGCCTTTGTGTGTGTGTGAAAGCAACAAATCAAACAAGCAAGCAAGCAAACAAACAAATGAGCGAGAGGCAAAACCTAAGACTACTTTGGGCGATTTCGAGCAACACGTTATCGTTTTTGGGGCTTCGCTATATCGTTCTGCAATGTTTCAGACACTTGTGTTTATGTCAAGGAAGGGTGGAAGGGGGAAAGAGAAAGAATGGAGGAAGAGAGCAGAGGAAGAGAAACTGGGAGGAAGAGAGAGCAGGAGAGAAAGGACGAAGGGAAGAAGGATGGGGAGGAAGGGATAAAGGAATCCAGGGAGTAAGGGAACAAGGAAGGATGGGGCAAGGGAAAAAGGAGGGTGGAAGGGAAGGGAGGAAGAGGAAGGGAGGAAGAGGAAGGGAGGAAGAGGAAGGGAGGCAGGGCAGAAGAGGAAGGGAGGCAGGGCAGAAGAAGAAGGAAGGGAGCAAGGGAAGAAGGCAGAAGGCAGGAAGGCAGGAAGGCAGGAAGGCAGGAAGGCAGGAAGGCAGTAAGGCAGGAAGCCAGGAAGGCAGGAAGGCAGGAAGGCAGGAAGGGTGTAGATGCTGCGCCTCCCCACCAGCTCCATGACATGCTTTTTGACGCTGGTTCCAGACCGCCCGGAGGTGGAGCAGGACCCGCACGCTGACCACCACTGATTGATGGGTAAGCGGTGGCCCGCCTTTTGTGCTTTCCGGGTGTCGTTGAGGTATCGTTCAGAGTATCGTTCAGACAGCCCTCCAAAACCAGAAAATTTTGCCCATATTGTCTCAGTCCAGGGCATGTGCCAAAACCAGCTACACGTTGCGTGCGTGCGCCTCGCAGCCCGGACTGCTGTCCGGTGACTTGGTAGCTGCAAGCGAGACTTATAAACAACTTGAAGCACAGCAGCACCATGCAGCACCTTTTACTTGGGCTATGGCTCCACCTCTGAGTCCACAAGCTCTTTTCCCGCCCGCTTGCGTTTGCAACGAATGGGCCACCCCCCGCGCCATGCGAACGCTGCAATACCAGGGGTGTGGTTTCGGTGTCGTTTTGGGTATCGTGTTGAGCAAGTATACTTCGGTGGCCAAAAAAGCAGTTCACACTCCCCGAATGATCCGAAAAGATGTTTTCGACGCTCCAAAATTACTTGTGGGTATGGTTTGGCACGCCGACTGTGGCGCCTGCGGGCGCAAGCAAGAAGCGTGAGCAGTAGGAAGGAGAGCAAGCAGTACTTCGGTGGCCCAGAATGCAGTTCACACTCCCCGAATGATCTGAAAAGGTGTTTTCGACGCTCCAAAATTACTTTTGGGTATGGTTTGGCATGCCGACTGTGGCGCCTGCGGGTGCAAGCAAGAAGCATGAGCAGTAGGAAGGAGAGCAATCGGTGGCCCAGAATGCAGTTCACACTCCCCGTGGCGCCTGCGGGTGCAAGCAAGAAACATGAGCAGTAGGAAGGAGAGCAATCGGTGGCCCAGAATGCAGTTCACACTCGCCGAGTGGTCTGAAAAGGTGTTTTCGACGCTCCAAACAGACTTTTGGGTATGGTTTGGCATGCCGGCTGTGGCGCCTGCGGGTGCAAGCAAGAAGCATGAGCAGCAGGAAGGAGAGCAATCGGTAGCCCAGAATGCAGTTCACACTCCCCGGGTGATCCGAAAAGGTGTTTTCGACGCTCCAAAATTACTTTTGCGTATGGTTTGGCATGCCGACTGTGGCGCCTGCGGGTGCAAGCAAGAAGCATGAGCAGTAGGAAGGAGAGCAATCGGTGGCCCAGAATGCAGTTCACACCGAGTGATCCGAAAAGGTGTTTTCGACGCTCCAAAATTACTTTTGGGTATGGTTTGGCATGCCGACTGTGGCGCCTGCGGGTGCAAGCAAGAAGCATGAGCAGTAGGAAGGAGAGCAATCGGTGGCCCAGAATGCAGTTCACACTCGCCGAGTGATCTGAAAAGGTGTTTTCGACGCTCCAAAATTACTTTTGGGTATGGTTTGGCATGCCGACTGTGGCGCCTGCGGGTGCAAGCAAGAAGCATGAGCAGTAGGAAGGAGAGCAAGCAATACTTCGGTGGCCCAGAATGCAGTTCACACTCCTCGAGTGATCCGAAAAAGTGTTTTCGACACTCCAAAATTACTTTTGGGTATGGTTTGGCGTGCCGACTGTGGCGCCTGCGGGCGCAAGCAAGAAGCATGAGCAGTAGGAAGGAGAGCAATCGGTGGCCCAGAATGCAGTTCACACTCTCCGATTGATCCGAAAAGATGTTTTCGACGCTCCAAAATTACTTTTGGGTATTACTTTTGGGTATGGTTTGGCATGCCGACTGTGGCGCCTGCGGGTGCAAGCAAGAAGCATGAGCAGTAGGAAGGAGAGCAATCGGTAGCCCACAATGCAGTTCACACTGCCCGAGTGATCCGAAAAGGTGTTTCCGGCGCTCCAAAATTACTTTTGGGTATGGTTTGGCATGCCGACTGTGGCGCCTGCGGGTGCAAGCAAGAAGCATGAGCAGTAGGAAGGAGAGCAATCGGTGGCCCAGAATGCAGTTCACACTCATCGAGTGATCCGAAAAGCAAAATTACTTTTGGGTATGGTTTGGCATGCCGAATGTAGCGCCTGCGGGTGCAAGCAAGAAGCATGAGCAGTAGGAAGGAGAGCAATCGGTGGCCCAGAATGCAGTTCACACTCCCCGAGTGATCCGAAAAGGTGTTTTCGACGCTCCAAAATTACTTTTGGGTATGGTTTGGCATGCCGACTGTGGCGCCTGCGGGTGCAAGCAAGAAGCATGAGCAGCAGGAAGGAGAGCAATCGGTGGCCCAGAATGCAGTTCACAGCCTCCGAGTGATCCGCAAAGGTGTTTTCGACGCTCTAAAATTACTTTTGGGTATGGTTTGGGCATGCCGACTGTGGCGCCTGCGGGAGCAAAAAAATAATAATGAGCAGTAGGCAGGAGAGCAATCGGTAGCCCAGAATGCAGTTCACACTCGCCGAGTGATCCGAAAAAGTGTTTCGACGCTCCAAAAGTACTTTTGTGTATGGTTCGGCATGCCGGCTGTGGCGCCTGCGAGTGCAAGCAAGAAGCATGAGCAGTAGGAAGGAGAGCAATCGGTGGCCCAGAATGCACTTCATACTCTCCGAGTGATCCGAAAAGGTGTTTTCGACGCTCCAAAATTACTTTTGGGTATGGTTTGGGCATGCCGACTGTGGCGCCTGCGGGTGCGAGCAAGAAGCATGAGCAGTAGGAAGGAGAGCAATCGGTAGCCCAGAATGCAGTTCACACTCCCCGAGTGATCCGAAAATTCGACGCTCCAAAATTATTTTTGGGTATGGTTTGGCATGCCGACTGTGGCGCCTGCGGGTGCAAGCAAGAAGCATGAGCAGTAGGAAGGAGAGCAATCGGTGGCCCAGAATGCAGTTCACACCCCCCGAATGATCCGAAAAGGTGTTTTCGACGCTCCAAAATTACTTTTGGGTATGGTTTGGCCCTTCCAGCAACCTCCAAATAACAAGCCGGGGAACGCAGTTTTGAGCAACAAGCCGGGGAGTGGCTTATTGGTCAAAAGCACCCAATAGGCGCATCTTGAGTGTCCAGTGGCTTGTGGGTATGGTTTGGCTGGCTTGTGGGTATGGTTTGGCCCTTCCGGCAACCACAAAAACAAGGCGTGCAGCAATTTCTGCGGCAGCACTCTTGGAGCTCGGGCTCTTCTCCAAAGCCTTCTGGATCACAGATCTGCTCGGGCAAGTCAGGCCTTCCCATCCTCCTGCAGCAGCAGATCTCTGAGGAGCAAGCGCAAGCCCGCCAAGGCGTCCGCGGCCTGGCCCGTTGCGGGCCCTTTGTGTGCGCGGAAGGATGTGCGCTGAAGGAGCTGCGCGTGTGGTTGAAAAAGCAAACGCACTGGGTAGGCCTCACATTGGCTGCTCCGGGACGTTCTCGGAGTATCGATGGGGTGTCGTTTTGGGTATCGTTCTGGGCGCGTGTAGTGCCACGAAAAAACCAAACTTGCTATAAGCTAGAGCCAAGCAAGCGCGCAAGAGCCTTCTCTACCTTGCGGTAGTCATGTGATCAGCGGACTAAACTATGCTTCTCTGGCTCCCAAGCATTGGCGGCTTTGCTTGCTGGCTGCAACTTCCAGGTCGCAAGTCGCAACTTTCAGTACCAGCGCAGTACGCAAGTTACACTTTGGCAGCTCCAGCTCGAAGGTTGTAGCGTGCGCCGGTGCCTGCGGGCGCCTGTGCATGTGCGTGTGCGCGGGTGCGTTAGCGATCCATCTGGGTGGGCCCATCTCGTGCACACATGTGCCCACCATGCATTGCCGAGGAGCATTGACAGGAGCTGTCATGGCAACTTACAGCTTGGGGCAAAAAAAGGCTCACACAGTGCAAAATAGAAGCGCGAAGCGCCAGTTGCACGTCATGCGACGTTATCGTTTTTGGGGCTTCGCTATATCGTTCCTGAGGAAAAATACAAAACAAGCAACGCGAAATCGCCGAAGACATAGTTTATGACGAGAGAGTTTAGCGTTTTGCTCAAATGAACGGACGCATGAACGAACGAACACACAAGCAACCACACACAGACACACAGACTCACAGACACACAGACACACAGACACACAGACACGCAGACACACAGACACACAGACACAGAGACACACAGACACACAGACATACTCACGCAGACACAGACACACACACAGACACACACACAGACAACACAGACACACAGACACACAGACACACAGACACACAGAGACACAGAGACACAGACAGACACACAGACACACTCACGCAGACACAGACACACCCACGCAGACACAGACACACAGACACGCAAACCCAACGCAGACACACACACACAGACACACACACACACACACACACACACACACACACACACACACACACACACACACACACACACACACACACACACACACACACACTGCGCGCGCGCACACACACACACACCGCCACACACACACACGCGCACACACACACACACCGCCCACGTGTGCGAGCGCTCGCGCACGCGCATGTGTGCGTTTCTGTGTTTGTGTTTGCGGTTGTTTGTTTCTTTGTTTGTGCTAAAGCACAGGCACTTTTCCTTCGTCATGCTTGATGCATTACTTGCATGGTTGCTAATTGTGGTTTTTCGATACTTGGATTTGTTATTCCTCCGGAGCTCTGGCACTTTCCAGAGCTACTTTGACAAACGAGGCCTGAGCCTGTGCCCCTTGACGAACTGCAAAGCTTTCGGTTCTCAGGTTGTCTCTCCCGCCTTCGACTTCCGATCCGCACGGCACGTTGCAGCGCGGGTCCTCCTGCAAGCTTTGGAGACATTCATATTGTTAAAAATCCAGAATCCGGATTTAAAACCAACATCGGCATCATGCCCACATATTTCTTCGTTTAAAGCGAAACACATAAGTTAACATGTGCCATCTCAAATTGCGTGGCGTTTGCTAGGAGCTACCCCGGCACCCCGGCCTTGTAGATACTGGCCTTTTTGGGCTTCACCACTTCCCACTCGTCCGCCACGCAATCGCAACTCTTGCAGCTTGGCCTTCCAAACTCATGCGAAAGGACATGAGGCTTCCCAAGGGGCACCTCGAAACATGTTCTGGAAAGTTTGCCTATGTCAATGTAGAGTGGGTTGTGGGCTTCGCTCACTTTAATCTGTCTGTTTCTAGAAGGCATGATCCAAGACGGGCACGACCGGCTTACCCTTTCCTGGCTGCACCAAGGGGCAAGAACTCGGTTTGGCTGCTCTGCAACCTGAGACTCGGTGGCGGCTGGTGAGGCACAGCTGGCGTTGACAGCGGAGGATGAAGGAGCCGGCCAAGAGAGAAGACTTGATATTTGAATGGAAGCTGATAGCAATCTGCGAACTTGGATTGAGGCACACATCGTCAGAAATGATTCGGACACTGAACGACAGAAGAGGCAGCAACATGTGTGCTTCCGGATAGAAAAAAAGTAGAACGGGCAGTGAATTGTCTTGTTTCTTGTTATGGAGCTGCTGGACAAGATCAAAGGAATGACATAGTGAGCACGCGCCAGACAGGCGCAAAGAAAGGGAAGAAAGGGATTCACGGGGAAGGACAGAAAAACGGAAAAAAGGCGAGAAGGGAGAAAAAGGGATGAAAGGGAAAAAGGAAGAAAGAAGGGAAGAAAGCCATAGAAAGGGTTCGAGAAGGCAGCAAGCAAAGAAATGAAAGCTTATGACAAAGGAATCAGCAGAAATGCCAGACGACAGCTGGAACGGCTTGTCGACACTAGTACATGCTGAGGCACTGAGGAACTGTGAGAATATAGTAGCAATGGGAATCACACAAAGCAGGGCAGCAGGGGAAGCAAACATGCGGACAGTAATTAACACACGTCAACACCATCCATCCCGGGCAAGATAGGACGCAGTAACAGAGATCCACAAAGACAAACACCACCCCACGCCCAAATCCACAAAATTGCCACACACCAATATGTCTGGGAAAAGGGCCCGAAGTCGCATCCATCTTCGCCATCCTGCTGGCAGTGGTGGTTTGGGGGGCACCGGCAGTGCCGACCTGAGGCGCATGGCGTGTCAAAGGTGGCACCTATCCGACCTATGCTAAACTGGGCCGCCACATCATTGAGAGAGAACAACAACCACGTTCATGACTCATCACTAGATCACAATAGAACATATCCATTTAAACTCATCGCGGTTCCATGCTACACGTGCCATCTATCGTTCCTCTGAGGCAACATCCACGCAGACCTGAACAACTGCTTCCGCCAGACTGATATGGTGCATGTCTAAATGACAGAGGGAAGCAGCATCCGGCCCAACTATAGATGTCCAACCTGGAAACATGATGGCACCAACGCCTGGCGCATAGAGGAGACACCCTGAAACGCAGCTGGGCCACCCATTTTGGTGGCGTTGCCTGGGCAAGTAAGCCCTGCAGAGGACACGGGGATGTGCCGGCTTGACACCGGGAGCGGAGGCGATGGTAGACATTCTCGCACCACGTCCTGCAGGTAAATTACCGCGTCTGTTAGAAGCCCACTGGTAAACACATGCTCGAGGCCGCCCAAAAGGCTTGGGTTGCCACCTGTGTGAGGCTGTGTGAGAGCTCTATCAGACGTGGACGCATGAAGCCAATCAACATGACTGCCGGCTCCATCATTGCCCAATTGCTGCCTAAGCCTTTGTACTGAGCGGGAAGCTTCACGTGACACTCACGCAGTCGCTGCCTGAACGTAGTAGCCTTAGTTGGGTCACGATGGCCAACAATTTGTTTGCAATTCGCAGAGTGGGCCTAGCAGACTCTGCGCAATGAGACATTAGCTCGAGCTGAGAGGCAGTAATTGTCTGCATTCACCAATGCTCTATCCGGCATGTTACTGGCCAAATATTCACATGTTGTTCTGCCATATGCCTCGCAGTGGGTCACACAGCCAGCTGGTTGGCACACTGAGACAGCACTGCTAGGCCGATGTTTAAGCTAAAACGTTGTCAAAATGCAGTAGCCTATTATCAAACCAAAGAAAGGCAGAAATGCAACACAGCCTAGGATGCATCCAAATATCTTGCAAACTGGCCGTCAACAACCTTTCCGCCAGCCTTTCGTTCGCAGGTACTCTCATCTCGGGGCAAATCTGCGTCAGCGCAAATATCATCGGTGTAGGCCTTGGCGAATAACAAAAAGGTGGTGATTCTGACTTGCGTATTCCATCCCGTGATCATCCTTGTTGATTTTGTAGTAGGGGTGCCTATTCCTGCGTGCGATTGAGTTTGGGTACTACGGGGGCCTTCAGCACCACCTCAAAACCATTACAGCACGGTACAAAATCAAAACTAGACCACGGTTGGCCCGAAAGCAGAACATCGCAAGCGAGGTCGGCCCAACGCTGCAGGATGCGTTCTTTTTCCCTACACGAAGCATTCGTGAAGCAAGCGCGAGACAGCACCAGGCAAGGTGCTCTGTGCAAGTTGCTCTGTGCAAGTTGCTCTGCGTAAGTTGCTCTGCGCAAGTTGCTCTGCGCAAGTTGCTCTAGGCAAGGCGCTCTGCGCAAACTGGTCGGTGCAAGTTGGTCTGCGCAAGTTGCTCTGTGCAACTTGCTCTGCGCAAGTTGCTCTGCGCAAGTTGCTTAAAATGCAAGTTGCATCTTGCGACGCCCGCCCGCGGACCAGGGAGGAATCGAACCCGCGACCCGCCGGTTCCGGGAGCAGGCGCGCGAACCACGAGACAACTCCCGAGGACCAGTTCGAACAACAAAAGTCGCAAAAAACCTCGAGTTTTTGCACCTCGACCACGCCGATCCCCGCAGAGGGTTGCGCGGGCACCGCAGAAATCGCAAAAAAACCATGGGTTTTTGCACCTCGACCACGCCGATCCCCGCAGAGGGTCGCGCGAGCACCGCAGAAATCGCAAAAACCTCGAGTTTTTGCACCTCGACCACGCCGATCCCCGCAGAGGGTCGCGCGAGCATGTTGGAAATCGCAAAAAAATCATGGGTTTTTGCACCTCGACCACGCCGATCCCCGCAGAGGGTTGCGCGGGAACTTTAGAAATCGCAAAAAACCATGGGTTTTTGCACCTTGACCACGCCGATCCCCGCAGAGGGTCGCGCGGGAACTTTAGAAATCGCAAAAAACCATGGGTTTTTGCACCTCGACCACGCCGATCCCCGCAGAGGGTCGATTTTCGTGTAGTGTCGTCGGCACTACCCCGCCGCCCTAAGAAGAGATTTTAACTCCTCGCAAGTCAATTGCACTTGACTCCTTGCACTTGCAACTTGCACTTGACTCCTTGCTTGTTTCAAGGAGTCATTGCAAGGAGTCATTGCAAGGAGTCATTGCAAAGAGTCATTGCAAGGAGTCATTGCAAGGAGTCATTGCAAGGAGTCATTGCAAGGAGTCATTGCATTGCAAGTTGCAAGGAGCCAAGTGCATGGAGTCAAGTGCAAGTCGCAAGTGCACGGAGTTAAGTGCAAGTTGCAAGTGCAAGGAGCCAAGTGCAAGGAGCCAAGTGCATGGAGTCAAGTGCAAGTTGCAAGTGCATGGAGTCAAGTGCAAGTTGCAAGTGCATGGAGTCAAGTGCAAGTTGCAAGTTGCAAGTGCAAGTCAAGTCAAGTGCAAGTTGCAATCCTTGCCATGACTCCTTGCAATGACTCCTTGCAATGACTCCTTGCAATGACTCCTTGCATGACTCCTTGCACTCTCCTTGCAATGACTCCTTGCAATGACTCCTTGCAATGACTCCTTGCAATGACTCCTTGCAATGACTCCTTGCAATGACTCCTTGCAATGACTCCTTGCAATGACTCCTTGCAATGACTCCTTGCAATGACTCCTTGCAATGACTCCTTGCAATGACTCCTTGCAATGACTCCTTGCAATGACTCCTTGCAATGACTCCTTGCAATGACTCCTTGCAATGACTTTCATGATGATGATTCCTTGCAATGACTCCTTGCAATGACTTTCATGATGCTGATTCCTTGCAATGACACCTTGTAATGACTCTCATGAGAACAACCCAGCGGAAGAACCCTTCGCCATGCTTTCGGGGAAACCGTCATAGATTTCTGCTGTTTACATTCCTTGCTCGGAAATTGCCGTTTGGAACGCTTTTTGGGTCCGGAAAAAGACCTCATTTGCCGAAGAAAACAGAAGACCGTAACTCGGGTCCCTACAGTACAACGATGTGTTTTGTGGAGATTATTTTTGAGGGGGCGCGGCCAGGTGTGACTGTTGCAGTCGCACCTGGTCGAGCTGGGTCAATTTTGCCACGCATCCACCCAGCCAATCAGCCAGCGGGAAAGCCACTCAGCTACTCAGCCACTCAGCCACTCAACCACCAGGAAGCCACTCAACCTCCAGCCACTCAGCCACTTAGAGCCAGCGACAAAAGCCACTCAGCCACCAAAAGCCACTCAACCTCCAGGAAGCCACTCAGCCACTTAGAGCCAGCGACAAAGCCACTCAGCCACCAGGAAGCCACTCAACCTCCAGGAAGCCACTCAGCCACTTAGAGCCAGCGACAAAGCCACTCAGCCACCAGGAAGTCACTTAATCTCAAAAAAGCAACTCAGCCACTTAGAGCCAGACAACCTCCCAGCCACTTAGAGCCACTCAACCTCCAGGAAGACACTCAGCCACTCACCAGGAAGCCATTCAGCGACAGGAAGCCACTTAGCCACTTCGCCACTTAGCCACTCAGCCACTTAGCCAACCAGCGGGAAGCCACTTAGTTACTCACTTAGCCACTTAGCCACTCAGCCACCTAGCCACTTTGCCACTCAGCCACCAGGAAGCCACTTAGCCACTTAGCCACTCTTAAGAGTGGCTAAGTGGCTAAGTGGCTAAGCGGCTTCCTTTCAGATCTACTGTGCGCGCGCTCAATCAAAAAACCACTCAAGCAGTGCAGTCACCAAACACAACTTGGCCTCCGCATGAGCCATGTCCTAAACGTGTCATGATTCGCTATGTTGTATCATTTAAAATGTTGCTTGCGCCACTAGCCTACACCGCCTTACGCGTGAAGTTTTCCTTCGCGACACGTGTGGAGGTTTTGCTCTCGCCACCAGCCTACGCCGAGTGGAGAATTTCCGCATTTTGCCGTAACTACAAAAATTTAATCGTTCCATCAATAAACGCCTTTTCCTTCAAAAAACGTTTTTTTGAGACACCTGCCTAGAACAGGGTTCGGCAAAAAACCCCTTTGTGTCGCCCAAAAACGCTTTTGTATCGGGGAAAAACGCCTCCGCCAGTTTGTTGCATACATCAAGAAAGCAAATAAGTCAGGAAAATTGCCTCCAAGCAAAAATGTGATTACCTCCCCTGTGAAAAAGCAGCTTCCTACGGAAAGACAGAAAATTTGGACATAGGAAGGCCCAGGTATGACAAACTCGCGTGTTAGATTTTGCCACACCAAGTCAATGCTTGTTCGCAGTTGCCATGGCCAGCCAAGAGCAGTCACTACTGATGTGGAACAGTGGGGAACACGGCTGTTTGGGAAACTGGTCAACTGACACCACCTTGCACCTATGGCATCCTCCTTAGCCATGTGCTTGATCACATCTCTTACCCGGCATGAGAGGCCCAGCAGTTGTTGTTCTTGTCCAGGCTTGTTTGAGGCGGCCTGGTTGTGAAGTCTTTGCGTCGTCGCGTAACACATGTCAAGCCTCGCAGGCTACCGTCGGGGCACAGCAATAAGGGCGATCGGGTCAACCCGTGTCTTTTCTGAGAGCCACGCCGATGTTCCAGTGGGGACTGCGCCGGCGGCGGCAGCCGCAGCCCAGTTGCCAAGTTGGCATTGTGGCGATGCTGTGTTTTCAGATCTGAAGAGCTTGTGTTCCCACTTGTTGGTGAGCCACTTTTCAAGTGTCTTTGGTCCATCCCAGCCGACGCGGAAGCTGCGAACTCGTCCGAGCTCATCGAGCTTGCGCAAGACGGATTGCTCGGCCAGCCCAAACGTTCCAAAAGGCTTTTCAAAGAGGGTGCCCGCCGCTTGAACTTGCTGTAGGCATCGGGAGCTACGGTCGCCTGTCTGGCGCCGCTCACCTAGAACTGCCAGGGCGCCGCACGGTCTGGTTGCGGCGCCAGCTGTTTCTTGGACGCAACCCCAGGCGGGCGTCAGTCTGCTCAGTGACCTGCAGCAGCTGCTCCAGCGCTGTGGGGCCGTCAGCTCCTTACGTCCAGGCAACAGCGGAGAGAAGCATCGGACTCAAGCCTTGCAGCAGGCCATGTCTGGCATGAGTCCATGCTGCCCGCCAGCACGAAGCTGCGTCTGCACTTGTCGTAGAAGTTCAAGACAAGACATGCTGACAAAGCTTGCTTTGCGCCATGGATCGTGTTGAACGCCTTGCTCAAGTCCCTGGCAAGGATAATCAGGGAACCGTCATTGGTCTCGATTGCATGTTGCAAGCGAGCGTGAAGGGTGGTGGGGTTACGGCTGGCAAGGCCACCAGCATGTTCAGCGGGGGTTTAGGTTGCCAAGGTTGAGGCCCCGAGTCTCCAAGCAACTCCTGCGACGCTGATTGGACGGTGCCCTCTTGGGGACGAGGATGACCACGGCGCGTGTCCACACGCCAGGGGCGAGGACGACCATCCACAGCTGGTTGAAGGCCTGCCACCAAGTCTTGGGCGGAGGTCCGCCGGCCGCTTTGCCCCAAACCCTCATGGGTGAAACATCCCTCAAGCGTACGGGGTGGCACGGCAGTGGGGCCTCCCGGCCACTCAAGAGTTGCATGTGCTCTTTGCTGGAGCACGTGCCATGTCGGGCCGCCGCATTTGCCGGGTGGGCTTTGTTCCAGACCGCCATCCAGGTGTTGGCAGCAGTCTGCGCCAGCTGCTGCGGGCGCACTGCTTCCAGCAGCTGTGGCAAGGGGGGCGGGGCCGAAGCCGGCTATGAAGGCTGCCGCTGCTGCTTTTTCTGCTGCGGCTTTTTTTCGGGCTGCGAGGCCGTCTGGGCTGCTGCTGCGTCTGCTGCTGCTGCTTCTGCTGCTGCTGTTGACCTTTCGCGGCCTCTGCTGCAAGTTGCGCCTGCTCCTGGCGCAGTATCCACCTGCGCTGCGCAGCAGGGTTGTCCTGAACGTTGCCCAGCCACTGGTGAATCTGCATGGCGTTTTGGCGTTGCTGCTCTTCAGCCAGCAAGCTGTTCTGCCGTGTTGCTCACCATTCTCCAGCCTCGTCGGAGTTACAAAAAGGCCAAGGTCTGCGCAAAGGCCGCCGCAGGCCATATCTGTGAGAACTCCAGGTTGGACACCTGTCGCGGGGTGAGTTGCTGCAGCTTCGGTCGGCCGAGGACAGCCCTCTGGGACCAGGCAGCTGCAGCTTTGCAAGCGGGCTGACAGGCATCGTTGAAGTTGAAAGTGACACCGTTGGCCGCCAAGCGCCGCCTTCCTCTCCTGTGCAGTTATATAAAGTCGCCCATCATCACGAAGTCCTCCTAGGTTTGCCGAAGGGCGAGAGCCACCTCTTCCAGCAACGCATCCCGGGCATGTGGGTTCGCAACATGTGGGTTCGCGACATGTCCGTAAACGAGTAAAGGTCGCATTCAACTGTGTCCGAGACTGGGCCGCAAACTGGGTTGGGCACCAAGGCTTGCATGGACGGGCAGCCAGAATAGCCACCCGAGCAGCATCATTGTTGGTGGGGCCAAAGAAAATCTCCAGGGACTGCTGGCATGCTTTGTCTTGGAGGGCCACCGCGCCAGTCCTTCTTGGAGGTGCCGTCCACAGTGGGCTGGAGGCGTACATGGTGAGATTTTGTCCAGACCGAGCATGCCTTTTCGTGTTTGGAACTTGTAGTTTCTTGTAGTAGAGGGTTACCATACATTTCTTAGTTGCCATCTTTTTCTGCGCGGTGGTTCTGCGTTAACAAAAGCCAGGAAATATGACACGATCCACGGCAAGTACAACGGCACCGTGGAGGTTGATGGAGATTCCCTGCGGCGCGCTGTCCCACACCCGCGACCCCGCGGAGATCCCCTTCGGCGAGCGCAGTGGTCAAGCATAAACTCTTGTCTCACACTGATGCAAAGGACTGCAGCTGCTGGTTGAATTCAATATGCTTCTGCTCAGTGGTCCCAACCAGCTATTGATTCAACTGTGGCTGCCGTATCTTGGACAGAGTATCAAGAAGAAGAAGAAGTAGAAAAAGTAGAAGACAAATTAGATTATAGAAAATAAGGAGGAAGCGGCTATTGCACCATCACGGTTGCGGGGATGGTTAGGTTTGCCAGTGTGTGCGTGTGCGTGCAATTGCAGGCCAAGTCGCTACCGCTTGGTGGGAGGCTTCGTGAATCAAGGTGAGCAGCTGCTCATCAGGGTGCTTGAAGAAACTATTACAAAGGAATATCCTGGGTCTGCAAATGCTGTGAAGGCAATCGCACTTGCAAGACAAGGCGTCATGTTCCGTCACAAAGCTGGTTTAGCCTTCGCCGACTTAGGCTCACGCACATAGTGGCCTTCAAAGGTGGCACAGCGGGAGGCGTCCGACTGCAGGTCAGCGTGAGAGCAATCAGCTCCACGCCCCAAGGCATAGGCAAAGCGTTCCTTGCCAGTGCGCAAAGACATCGCACACGACAAAGCGAAATTGAAAGCTGCGCTCTTGTCATAAAGAGCTTGTTTAACAGACTGTCCTCATTGCACATGCTGCCAGGGTATACGTACCAGGCATTGGCCAACACGTCGGCAACTGAGTTCAGCGTAGCTAAGATCGTCCTGGGAATGCGGGGCTCCGGGGCGCGTTCCCGGACAATGTTCCCTGATTTGGGTTGGGCATCCATGTTGATGTCATAACATAGAAATGGCCCCAAACCAACAGTAACCAAAACAACGTGTCAGTTTGTGAAAACTGTGCGAGCTTTACAAGTTGGTTGTAGCGAGGCTCCTTCTGGTCTCAGTGTCGTTGACTCCAAACCACCGCAGCAGCTGTGGACCTTTCACGCTCAGTCGTTCAAGGACCCTGCGCAGAAACAACAGGCCAAGCCGTCCTGTGAGGACATAATTGAACTCTCGAACCGCATAGTTCACAAAGGCCAGTGCAATCCTTAGCTCAATTTGCCAAACTCACGATGGACTTGCACACTTCCAATGCTCGCAAGGGTGCTTTTCGCTCTTTCTGGCCATCCTCACAACATCGAATTCGCTGACCGCGCCGTCCTCTGGCATGCTCTCCAAGTTCCTTTGCGTGAAAGAAATTTCATGAGTCCGGAGTTCGAAGTTGGGGGATAGCCCGCAACAAATCCAATGGATTTGGAATTCTTGGGATTCTTGGCGCCGATGTGGAAGGGGAAGGGAAAAATAAAGACTCTTGCGTGT
This sequence comes from Effrenium voratum, assembly GCA_963377175.1. Classification (NCBI taxonomy): domain Eukaryota; class Dinophyceae; order Suessiales; family Symbiodiniaceae; genus Effrenium; species Effrenium voratum. Next base: position 67,693 of record CAUJNA010000970.1, read on the forward strand.
CGTTTGAGACACGCAAAAGCTGGACAAATCCATGCTCTTGCCAGCTCCTTCTTACAGCTCTTTTGCTCTCCTTTGCCCTATGCTGATTTCTTTACTTTGCTATTCCATGAATTTCAGTGTGTGAAAACTGAAGAGACTTGTCATGACTGGCTGCAACATTGTTGTCCCCACCATCCGAGTGACTCAAGGTTGTCCTCCGCGGCATGTGCAGGATAGATCCGGAACAAATTAGCAACCTGAGCATAGGCTGCAAAGCGATTCACGAAACAAAAGGAACCGCAGTGACATGAGACAGCTGGCCTCTCAGAGCCTGGCTCGCTCGAGCAAGCTCCACACTTTGGAAGGCGAGGGGGGCACCTGGCACAGCTCGGATCCCTGCTGGTTTTGAACTCGAGCATGACAAATCCGCTGAGCGGCACTTTGCCGTTGCTTGGCGAAAGCTTCGTCAAACAGAGCTCCAGGAAATTAAGTTTGTTGCGCTTCAATGACATGAAACGCCTTTGATGCTGCTAGGCTTTGTCGAATAACTAACATGATCAGCGAGCTTGTGTGCGTGTGCAGCGTGTGGTGTGTGTGTGTGTGTGTGGTGTGCGGTGTGCGGTGTGCGATGTGTGTGGGTGTGTGTGTGTGTGTGTGTCCGTGTGTGTGTGTGTCTTGTGTGTGTGTGTGGTTTTGTGCGTGTGTGTGTGTGCGTGGGTGAGTGTGTGCGTGTGTGCCTGCGTGCAGGCCTGCGTGCGTGCGTGCGTGCGGGCGGGCGGGCGGGCGCGCGCGCGCGCGCGGACGGGCGTGCGTGCGTGCGTACGTGCGTGGGTGGGTGGGTGTGGGTGTGTGGGTGTGTGTGTGTGTCTGTGTGTGTGTGTGTGTATGTGTGTGTGTGTCTGTGTGGGTTCTGTGTGCGTGCGTCCGTGTTTGTGTGTGTGTGTGTGTTTGTATGTCTGCGTGTGTGTGTGTGTGTGTTGGGTTGTGTGGGTGTGTGTGTCTCTGTGTCTGTGTGTCTGTGTCTGTTTCTGTGTCTGTGTCTGTCTTTGTCTGTCTGCGTGTGTCTGTCTGTGCGTGTCTGTGGGCGCGCGTCTGTGCGCGTGTGTGTGTGTGTGTGTCTGCGGGTCTGTGTCTGCATGTGTGCGTGTCTGTGTGCGTGTGCCTGTGTCTATGTGTGTGTGTGTGTGTGTCTGTGTGTGTGTGTCTCTGCGCGTGTGTCTGTGTGTGTGTCGGGTGTCTGTCTGCACGTGTCTGCGCGTGTCTCTGTGTCTCTGTCTAGGAGCGTGTGCGGGTCTGTGTCTCTGTGTGCCTGTGTGGGTCTGATGTGTGTCTGTAACAGTGTGCGTGTCTGTGTGTCTGTCTGCGTGTGTTTCTCTGTGTGTGTGTCTGTGTGTGTGCATCTGTGTGCCTGTGTCTCTGTGTGTGTGTGTCTGTGTGTGTGTCTCTGCGTCTGCGTCTGTGTCTGTGCGCGTGTGTCTGTGCGCGTGTGTCTGTGTCATTGCGCGTGTGTTTGTCTGTGTGTGTGGTGTGTGTGTGTGTCTGTGTCTGTGTGTGTGTGTGTGTCTGTGTGCGTGTGTCTACTGTGTGTGTGTGTGTCCTGTGTCTGGTTTGCTGTGTCTGTGTCTGTGTGCGTGTGTCTGTGTCATTGTGCGTGTGCTTGTCTGTGTGTGTCTCTGTATGCGTAGGGTGCGTTGCTGCGTCTGTGTGCGTTTGTCTGTGTGTGTGTGAGTCTGCGTGCGTGCGTGCGTGCGTGCCTGCGTGGGTGGGTGGGTGGGTGGGTGTGGATGGGTGGGTAAGTGTGTGTCTTGTATGTGTGTGTGTGCGCGCGTGTGTCTGTGTGTGTGTCTATCTCTGTGTGTGTGTCTGTTGGTGTGGTGGGTGAGTATGTATTCGTGATGTGTGGTGTGTGTGTGTTGGTGTGTTGATGTGTTGGCGTGTTGGTGTGTTGCTTTGTGTCTCTGTCTTTGTGTGTGTTGGTGTCTTGGCGTGTGTGTGTGTATGTTTGGCGTGTGTGTGTGTGGGTGTGCGTGTGCGTGTGCGTGCGCGTGCGCGTGCGCGTGCGCGTGCGCGTGCGCGTGGGTGGGTGGGTGGGTGGGTGGGTGGGTGGGTGGGTGGGTGGGTGGGTGTGGGTGGGTGGGTGGGTGGGTGGGTGGGTGGGTGGGTGGGTGGGTGGGTGGGTGGGTGGGTGGGTGGGTGGGTGGGTGGGTGGGTGGGTGGGTGGGTGGGTGGGTGGGTGGGTGGGTGGGTGGGTGGGTGGGTGGGTGGGTGGGTGGGTGGGGTGGGTGGGTGTGTGTATGTAGGTATGTGTGTATGTGTGTATATGTGTATGTGTGTGTATGTGTGTATGTGTGTATGTGTGTATGTGTGTATGTGTGTATGTGTGTATGTGTGTCTGTGTGTCTGTGTGTCTGTGTGTCTGTGTGTCTGTGTGTCTGTGTGTGTGTTTGGTGTGTGTGTGTGTTGTGGTTGTGGTTGCGGTTGCTGTTGCAGTTGCGGTTGTGGTGGTGGTTGTGGTTGTGTTTGTGTGATTGAGTGTTTGTGATTGTGTCTGTGTTTGTCTGGGTCCGGCTGGTGTGTGTGTGTGGCTTGTAGCGAGTAGCCTGTGTGTTGCGGGATGTTTGTGCACTTACCTGTGTGCGCGTGTGTGTGTGTGTGTGTGTGGTGTGTGTGTGTGTGTGTGTGTGTGCGCTCGTGCGCGTGCGCGGTCGCGTGCGCAGGCAGGCGGGCGGGCGGCGGTGGCGGGCGGGCGGGCGGGCGGGCGGGGGGGCGGGCGGGCGGGCGGGCGTGTGTGTGTGTGGGGTGTGTGTGTGTGTGTGTGTGTGTGTGTGTGTGTGTGTGTGTGTGTGTGTGTGTGGGGCTCTGCTCTGTGCGCCTGCTCTGATCTGACACACACACACACACTGACACACACACACACACACTCTGACACACACACACACACACAGCAGCAGATGTGCTGGTGTGCACGTGATGGCTGACGTCCGTCTCCGCATTTTCTCATCGGCAGATTCTTTCTAGGGAATCAAGCATTGGCTTGTCAAACATATGCTGCCATGGTAAAGACTCCATCGGATGACCACTTTAGATGGATCAGGCCGAGCCGGGGTCCCGTTGGGATGCATCGACAATTTGTGGGGATTCCCCAACACTTGAGGAAATACCAATAAAATAAAACACTGATGCTACCTGCAGTGGACACAGGACATCTTGTGACCATGCATTCTGTGGCACACCATCGTGGGGGAGGGGGGGGGGGGGGTTGCCGCATCTCGCCATCTCCAAACCCTTGGCTGGGTCTAGGGAATGTGTGTCTGAGTCATCAAAGGAATTCAACGGATACTGTGGCTGACAAGGGGAATGGGCATGCCCGAAATATACAGTCCGAACGTGTTGTGCATGGTTAACATCCTATGCTTGGTGAGGCCTGCAAGGGCAGTCGGCTTTGGATCTCTCCCCTGTGGCAGACCATCGAGCTGAGGCGCAACTTTTTGAGAGGCATTGCCAGTGCTGCGCGCCACCTGCTGCCAAGCGAGCAGGTTTGACTTTGCTGACTGCCCAAGGTAGTAAATCCAGGGGTGGTTCAGCTCTCCAAAAAAAGAGCTCCTCAAGTGAAGTCCTACTTGGGGGTATTTAAAAAATGCAATGGCCATCTTTTGCAGCGACCATCCTGCGAGTCGTGAAAGTCAGGCAGATCATCCTCCTGTGGCTTCCCCCAGCTCAAGGCTAGTCAGAATCAACTAGGGGATCTCTCCATGTCTGAGACAGAAAGCCACACCTGTGCTTGGGATCCTGCTCCTGTGGCTCCTCCCGGAAATATGTTGCTCTATATTGTTGCTCACTCCAGGAAATATGTTGCTCTCGCCGTGTGACCTTCGGCAGTCCTCGGCATTCCCTTGAGATACCAGGGATTTTGCCCTGAGGTCCGCATCACAGAACGACCTTGCCAGGCAAAACAACTTGGCCAACACAAATGCCTTGCTGTGCAATTAAATCCCCACCCCAGCAGCCTTCTACCCACCGTGTAGCATGCCAAATCACTGCGAGGAGGAAGCACGTGATTTGCCTGCGCAGGAGACTGAAGGATTTCGTGCATCTCAAAGAACTCGCACATGAGCCTTGATGTAACGGATGACAGAAGTACATAGGTCTGCGCAACCAACGCTGTCAGGTAACGAAAGCGCGGTCCTCAGACCGTTTCAGAGCTGCTGGATTAACCTGCCCCAACAATGAAGGACGCAAAACACACACGGATAGACAAAGGGAATCTTGAGGCATGCGAGTTAAGCGCGAAAAAAAAAATCCAGGCGCCAAAACTTGTTCATCTCATCGTCTGTTCTGGACAGGACTGCCGCAACGGTTGCCCGGCTGACAACGGTACCTCAGACTCTCTCTCGCTCTCTCTCAAACACCTGTCACCAGCAAACCAGCTAAAGGCAGCAGCCGGATTGCTGCCCGGTAGCTTGCATTTTCATTCAGTAACTCGCAGGTCTGCTGCACAATGTCGGAGCTACAAAGGAAAGGGAATTCACCTCAGTCTAGATTTGCCAGATATCACCCTGTGCCATACTTGGGGATGGTACTTAGTTCCTGAATCCCTGGAACTAGTTGAATAACTAGGCCACCCATGTTCATTACAACATTATGTAATATAATATGTTATATTCTATGTATACGTATAATACAATATACACTGGTTTTCCAGGACCGTCTCACCAGCCCCAAACACATGATTCACTGAAAACTCTGCAGAGCTGTTTGCATGTTCTCGCTCATTGATCCTGAAGTCGCGGGATGAAAACTGAACTCAAAGTCTATTCAATTATGTAATGACAATTCTGCGCATTGTTGGGCTCGGGGAATGAATGACATGATCTGGACGGCGGCCGAAGCGGTCAAATATCGGGCGACCCTTAAAACAAAGAATTGTTTTATCCCATGAACCTTCATGCATTTACCCTCCTGTTGCAAACGCTCCAGGCATCAGGTTGGCCCATGCAAAGAGGCGCAACATCATGGTGGAAGAGTCTGAATAAATCTATGACGAATGCATCACTTTGTCTTCCGCACCCTTTGGTCCTCTTGGGCATGCTTCAATATGGGCAAGTCACCGAAATCAGTCACAGCGTTGGACTCCTGCAAGCCAGGGCATTCCACACAAATTGTCAAATGCGCGAATTGCGAGCCGTCCCGCGAATTGCACTTCGAGCGCGCACAGAACCTCAACGAGACAAGTCAGTATTCGGGTCAGCTGTCCCTCGGCCCTTGATGGGCTTTGAGCACAACCTCTCGTCTCCACTCAGAGCAGCCAGCTCTCTCGTCCTGCCCTCCCGCTCCTCGCGGAGGGTTCGAACTGCATCCAGCTTGATGAAGTGAAGAAGCGCCAACGTCAAGCGCCATGACATGGCCTGAGTCCAGGTGTGAATTTGCCATGGATACATCTTAAGCTGTCTGAAGAGTGTCTGCAAACGGAAAACCACAAAATATGCTGAGGTGACAAGCCAGTCGTTGCAGTTGTGGCAAATCGGAAGGGTGGGCGTTGGAGGGTCCATCTTGCTTCACTGCCAAGCTCATGTTGAATATCTCCAGAAATCACTTGCGACACAAAGTCACCAAGTGGCAGTCGTCCTGGTACTTCGCAAACAAACGGTATGCTTCTACAGTAGCAAAGGTGCGCGAGGCAATTCAAAAGCATTATCAAAAACATACAAGCATCACGTCAACAACATTTAATTACCAAGCAAACTACACTTGCCAATGCAAGAGCACCATGCTAATGCATTTCTCTTCTGGCTGAAGAGCTTTGCACACTTGTTCGATCTAGGTTTTTCACTTGATCTTGTGTCAGCGCAAGTCAACGTCTGCGAGCAGTTGGTCTCCGTCTTGCCCTCGGTCGTTCCCCGCTCAATCACCACCAGCAAAACTTCTTTCCGGAAGAGTCTTTGTAGCACCGAATGATGCAAGATATGCCTTGTCAGCACGTCGTCTCTTGCATCTTCGCATTCCGCTTCTCCCGGATGGAGCGCAGGAACTGCAGCGTCGCATCGTGTGTTTTCTTTGCTTCGCTCGGCTCGTTCTTCTCGCTACTGAACGACTCCTCTGACTCTGCTTCTGTGACTTGCTTCCCTTTCCTCCTGGGCCGCCTCCTTTTGCGCTTTGTCCACTCGATGCCTTCCTCGGGACTGGCGCCCAGCAGCCACATCACCCGGGTCTTGCCCAAGCGCATCAGCGCCTGACCATCCTTCTTGCCGCAATGCTGCTTCACTGCCGCGCAGAAGTTATCTCCTCAGCCCCACCGCTGACACTTTGATACATTGTAACGGAAGAGTCTTGCAAATATCTTGTAGGCGCCAGAATAAAGAAGCTTTTCTGAAAAGGAAAACAAACACACCCTTTAGGGTCAGAGCTCATTGTAAAAGATCAGTCGCCATTTCTCAGCGCAGCCAGCAACCGCTGACGGCCATCTTCCAACATCGTCTTCAGAGCCCCCTGAGCTGCGTCCACTTCTTCCACCGTGGACGGCAAGGCCCAGCACCAAATGTCTCCACCAAGGGCCAGCGCCACAGCTTCAGCCACGAGCTTTGCCTCCACATCCTTGGTGTGAAAACTCAGCTTGTGTCAGATGTAAACCTAAGGTCCAACTTGCAGGCCACCAAGATACAAGATCAAGCTATTAAAGCTCAACAAGAGCTTTACTTTGACCAGCGTCTCTGAGCTCATCCACCAAACGGGGCCATTCTTGCAAATGGCAAAGAGCCTGAGGGAAGGGCTGGAGTGCGAGCTCGCGACGGAAGCCCAGCAGTGCTTGACGAGGAAGCTCCTTCAAAGCCTGCGCTCTAGGGTGGAGCTCCTCATGTGCACAGTCACTCTTTCGCTTCGGCATTGCTCTTCACATTTGGCATGCTGGTGGTGCACAAGCAACACCTGCCTGGTCAAAAAGAGTGAAGGTGCATGAAGATGCTGACTTTTGCTGATTGGAGAACAAATGCATTTATGAAACTCAATAGACAAGAAAGCAGATGGCCACAAGCATCACCCTGAAACTACTACCACGGAATGCCACTGATACTGGTAGAAGACGCGGGCACGAAAGGCGAGGCATTCGTCACTCGCTGTGAGAAAGAGAGCAGCTTGCTTGCACAAGCACACGCCAAAGTAGCCTGCCTTGAAGCCTGCATCAGAATGAATTACTCATTTCGATTGATCGCGCAACAAAACACAGAGAACAATATGGTCAAGAAGAGACGACAAGCAGCTGCCTACACCGAACCTAATTCACTAGGTCCTACTCTCAATTGCTATGCAGTTCGCGGCTCCCACTTTTTCTCGCCTATGCCAAGCGACTTAAAAGACATGCCTGGGGTGACTGTGGCAAGTTCTCGAGGCTTTGAAGCTTCAAGCTGTGCGACTTTGCCAAGATGCGGAGGAGCAAAGCTAGAACGGGCGTTCTGCCGCAGAAATTGCTCCAAGAAGAGAGCAGAGACCTTTGACTTTGCAGAACTTTCCCACCGCAAGATCACCCTTCAGGTGTGAAGTAAAGCTGGATGATTTCCAGCACGACCTCCACAAGTGCCAGCTATTGGCAATTGGATTCCCACCATCGCGCAAGTCACCACGCCTCGACGAGGATCAGGATAATGACAATCCATTCCAACTTGGTTCCGTGTTTCACCTGACCAACTGGAGCTCGACTGATAATTGCTCCCCAAGGCCAGCCAAACGATGTGGATAGGGCCAGTGATCCTGACTTTTAACAGGCCAAGGTGACATTGAGGCTGTTCTGCAAAAGGTCGTACAAATCCTCGCAGCCGCACATGCGCAGTTGGCTACACACTTATCACCACGACACAAGAAATGACACAAGAACCATGGTAGCACGGACTTTGGCCGAGCGCGGGAGTGCAACACGTCGCAAACGGGGGCCGCTGGCAGGCCTTCAGAACGACCAAGCGCTGATTCAAGATGTCCTCACGCAGCTACCACAGGTCTGTTGAAATCCTGCCCAAGGAAGTTACCCCCGAAAAGGGGATGGCAAAGGCCATGAGGTTTCGATTGGGAGCGTCCCTTGTAGGCCTGTACTGAGGAGTAGGGTTTTCTACCGCGCTTGGACCTCCAGCTAGACCACCAAACCAAGTCCGAATGTTCAGCTTACTACTTTCCATGCAGAAAGCCTTTTTAATGCAAACAAGGAGCCACACGCTTGTCCTTGGTCTGCCAAGTTTTGCCAGCTGTGCGCTTCGCAGGACATTGGACCGTGGCAAGTCTGTGAACCAATTGCATTGCCAAGTCTCAATATCCAAATAGGACCGACAAGCGACGTAGATCTTCTCAAATCGCTCCTGCTTCAGAATGGGTCAGTCCCGTGGTAGTGGACTTTGCATGATGAAGCGCTTTGCTTAGCAAGCGTTTGCACGCAGCATGGAAACTCCTCATCCCAAAATATGTCCGGGGTGTCGAGGATATCTGTGTGCAAGTTCACATCACACCTGGCAAGAGGTGAATGTAGGCAACGCGACTTGGAGTGTTGCCAAGACAAATATAAGCGGTGCCAATTGTTGGGAAAAACGCTGAGCAGCCTCAACATCAACAGCTCGCCCATCTGCTTTGAGAGCTCGCGAGCCTCTGCCAAGGCTAACATCGGTCATGGATGATTTTGTTTACCATGCGGACTTGGCAACGCCTTTTGGGCTGACGCTGCGAGCGTGCCTCCAATTTGACTTCGCCAGTCTCCGCTAACGTCTCCGGGATGCTCCTGCCCAGTCAGATTTGGATCCCCGGACCCTCGGTTCGACTGCTGGCTAACACGGAAGCTACCAGCACCCCTTGAAAAATGAGCTTCGACTTTACAGGGAATCTTGCGGGCATCCATGAGAAAAGCCTAAGGATCGTGGCCTCCAAAGCCCGACCCTCAGGAATCCTTGACTGCTTCGCGAGACGAATCGAGTCAGATCATTCGGCTCGAAGCTTTGTTTGATGGGCGCTCCGGGTGTCCGCAATGGAGCGCTCCACCACAAGCTCAAAGCCGCCCAGCCGCACAGACTGCGCTAGGGCCTTGGTCACGTGCCAAACTGGCTAGGCGTTGCGGGATGGAAACATGGACCAAAACCTGCGGTCCCCTGGTGGTTTAATTTTGACCCATACCCAAGGCACCATTCGAAAAGAAAACCTAGGAGCTAGAACCAGCGCAATGGCTGAGTAAGCGTTTGGATGTTTGTTTCTGTCGTACCGCAGGTGGAGTGGAATCGCCTGGTAAACCCTCCCCAGGATTGGGTACATATGTGACCCGCAGCCCCTTGAAGTTAGACAAAAACGTTTTGGGAACCGGATGGGCCAAGCCAACTGCGAGGCTTAGGCTTTCCTGATCCTCTGCAGAAATTGGACGTGCACTGCTGCACTTTGCTTTGCCATCTGGACAGTGTCGTGTCCATCAATACCTCACGACTTTTTCTTCCTGGACTTTCGACTCCACGGTATCCCCCATTTGAGCACAGGCGGCAGCATTCCTGGCTAAAACTTAAACCAGGCATTCTTCATAGGTGACACCGAGTTTACCCCAAAGTGAGGTAGCTACACTTCGACCAGAACAGCAAAAGCCGCCAGAAGGTGCTACAGTGGGGCCCATGGCGTGGCGGAACCATTTGGAGAATGACCTGCTCCAGGCAAGAGGCATATGAATGAGCGAGCTTCTCCAGCGGGCTATTTGTTGACAGAATGATCCTTGATATGCCACGGCCGAACAACATGCCCGGATGTATCACATTGCTCTCACTTGCACAAGCTCAGGGTGGTGCTTATCCTGCACAATGCATTTGGCCTTCGCATGACAAAAGCG
>CAUJNA010000970.1:82500-95000 GCA_963377175.1 Effrenium voratum
GGAAACCATACTGGGGCTGAACTTTGATCCCAGCTGCTAGCAAAGGGCATCCATTCTGCCCGCGTTGAGCGGCTTCAGAATACGGCACTCATGTCAATGCCCATCACAAGCATGAATTTGATAGCCTTCCACCTCAAACTTGCTGCGCCCTTCAAGGTCAGCACTGCCACTGCTGCTGCTGCTGATGCTCGCCCTACCTGGTCTTGGTGCACGGTTCTTTGGCTCTTAAAACTTGCGGCCCTGGGGCTCTCAACCCGCCATGTAAAAATGCTATTTGCAGCTGATAGCAACACAGGTTCTGGCAAGTGACAGTGGTCCAGCGATCTTTCAGGGACCATGATCTGCTAGCCTGTATGTCCAGGGTGTTCACCTCCCTTTCCAAACGTTTCTGAGTCATGTCTAAGCCCGTGTTTGAATTCCACGACTTGAATCAGCCAATGCCCCGCACCGCAGCCACTGCCGGCCTCTGTGAGAGCAAGCGCAGCTTCGGCAAGGCGCCCCTGAGTATCGACTGTCAAGCGACAGCAGGATACTAATTGGATGCCAAGATCGCATGTCTTAGTCGCGTACTAGATCAAGACCACCAGCCATGCAAACAGCATAGCATTCCTTGGACGCCATTGCACGTCAGCACAATGCCAGCTACAATCTATCAACACAATCTCAGGTGTCTGGGCTGACCGATGCTGAGCAAAGGGCACCATCCTTCTGAAGGTTGTCATCCAGAATTCTCCGGACCTGGCCAGGAAAACCATCGGGATCAAACACCTTCTTTCTCCCTCCCTCCACCCGCAGGCCTCTTCGACTTGGCGCTTCACAGCCGGAGCACGGCGTGAAGGGGCCTGCGCAGCTTTGATCACCGTTGCACTTTTTGTCTTGCCACATGTCCACATCTTCGCCGCCCGTCTTTGTCCCGCTTCTTGACTTGTGCCCCTGCCCAGTTTGTCCCTCTTGGCTGTCAAAAGGGTTAGTGGCCTTTCTTATCAGTCAGTCTGTGTCGGTCTCCTTTCAAGCTCCACCGCAAACCGTCCCAACCCTTCCACCGTGGAAAAATCGCTGAAAACGCATCCTGCCGCATCCCAAAAGGAAGGCAGCAAACAGTGCGTAATGCAAACAAAAAGCGGACATTGCAGCTTTGTTGCGCCAAAGCCAATTCAGTGTGTGCTTAGGCAACGTTCCCAGCTGATACTCCTCCCATGAGAAACAATCAATGCTACTTGTAGTCAACGCTTCTTTTTTAGGAGGTTCTTCACTGTTCATCTAACATGGGTGTGGCCAGTACTGAGGGACGGCCTTGATTGGTTGGCTTACCTTAGTTTCCATTTCAACACCCCCCTTTCGAAAACATCGCATGTGCCAGGGTTGCACCCCGCATGTAAGCTATGGTCATGGTCTCCTTAACACCGATTACTCCCAGTCCCCCAGACTACGGGCCTAGGGCCTGCCTTGCAGCCAAGCAACCCCCAGGCCAGGAAGCCTTCGTCCAGCCCCCGACAGGGCTGCCGCCACCACTGCCTGGCGAGGCAATCGGGGACCCCCAAAATGGCCCAGCTCCTGGATTCGGTAAAATTACATCCCGAGGGGAATCCTTCGAGCCTTCAGCGCTCAAACGAATTGCCTGGATCCCATGTTTAGTTGAGCCTCCCTTGAATGCTCATGTCCTCCGCTTGTTTCACCGAGGGTGCAGCCCCGCCGTTCCACATTCACCCAAAAGGATTGAGAGTATGCCCGACGGATTCTATCATGTCGGACCTTGCCTTCGGGAAAAACGGCTTAGTTTGAATCTTCATGGGCCGTGAATCTGTCTTGGTCCTGCAGATTGATTCAAGCAGTGTCACCACAAAGCACCGGCATGTTGGCTTGCCTTTCGGGTGGAAAAAAAGCAATCTGAAGAGACAAAAGCTGGAACTGCGTGCCGGCGGATGAATTGGAGACTCTGCAAGCCAATGATCAATTCTCAAGGCCTCGCCAGCAGGCTGAGGTGGCCTGCAAGCCGGGAACAGCTGACTCTGTTCGGTTTGTGACATGGGCCTGTGCCACTGCTGTGCATATACCGACCATCTGAACGGTGGCAGGGAGTCTTTGTAAAGTCAAGACATCTAAAAGGTTCTGTGCGCTTTGGCTGCGGTTCATGGTGCAAGCCGCCAGAGAGACTGGAGGTGGTTTCATTTTGTGAGTGGGCAATTGGGACAGCTCGCTAGTGCTTTTTTCTGACTCCTGGGGAAAGAGCTCTAAAGGCTCTCAAGGCTTGCTGGCAAATAGAAGTTTCAAAGCATGATGACGGAAAGCGCTTCTTGAAGCGCTGGGAGTTAGTGTACGAAGTTGTGGGGGGGGGGGGGGGGGGTGGGGGGGGTGGGGGGGTGTGGGGGGGGGGGGTAACCTCGTTCCGGGTGATTTGTAGGTCTGGTCAGCTGAAAAATACTCACATTCTTTGGGAGTATCTGTTGGAGCACTTTCTGCCACCGCAAGGCTGGTTTTTGGCATTTTTCCCTGTGTTTTTCGCGCTTTTTCGCCGACGCTGCCTATCATGTCTGACCTTTTCGTCTGTGGCTCTCGCGGGCCAAAAAGCGTGCCAGTTTTACATCATTTTTACTTTGCTTCCGGCCTCGCCGGACTTGGGCGCACAAGGGGTGCCGGGGGATGCAGGGGATGCCGGGGATGCAGGGGATGTCGCTTGTTTTGGAAGTTTTTGTGGGGGTCGGCGATGCAGGGGAGGTCGCAGGAAAAATACTCCCATTTTTTGGGAGTTTTTCTGGAGGCAGGTTTTGTCTCCGCGCGGCTTGTGGTGGCTTTCGGTGGCTTGCCAAGGGACAGCAAGGGAAAAACAAAGCAAGGGAAAGCAAGGGAAAGCAAGGGAAAACAAAGGAAAGCAAGGGACAGCAAAAGAAAGCACGTCATGTTGCATGTCACTTGCATTTGCGAATCTACTGCTGCCTGCGATGATATATTGATAGCTGCTCGAGCAGTCTCAACAAGTTGCACAGTCGAATTTGTGAATGCCCGGTCCAGCTACTTCTCAACACTTGGAGATGTGTGTTTCTTATCTCCAGCTGGGGGGAGCATAAATGCGAACAATAGAGAAAAGGCTGTCTGCCCGAGCGCTCTCCGTTGTTTGCCGGACTGGTTTGCAGGATCTAGATGATCACCAGAGAAGCTTACTAGGCCCTATGGTCTGAAGGGCCTGATGTCTCAGTCACTCAACATGTCTGACAATTCGAACAAGTGAAATGTTTGAAGGGGTCGGGTGAGGCTTCTAATTTAGGTGCATCGGCAATTCAGGGTATCCAGGAGTCAGGTGCTTCCCTCCTGGCCCCTTTTTGTCCCATCTGGGCCCCTCGAACAGCCAAAGAGTTGAACCAGAGCCACAAATTCATTGCGCTTCTTTTTGGCATGCCCTTTGTGCTCTGTGTCGGGTCAATGAACCAATGACACAGCAGCAGGCCACGTATCATGTACATCATCGGGACCGAGCTCCGCTGGTGAGGGGACATCCTCCTTCCACTGATGTGAGGTCACCCAATATTTGAAACATGTGGAAGGATTCGTTTGCTTTGCTTCCCATTTGGCAGTCACGAGTTCAGACTGGCAATCTACTCGTGCACCGCCCCTTTCAGATCCAACGGTTCATTCCCCAAAGCCAATCTGATACCACCCTAGTTGCTGCCTCTGCCGAGAAGAATTTGGCATTCGGCTTGACGACGCTCGAGGCATCCTTGGGCCGGGATGAACCTCCCAACCAGTTTGACCTTCCCTCGGCCGTAAAGTTCCAGTGTAGACCCAAACAAGCGGAGCAACCCGGTGGTCAAGCTGCTGCCACTGAATCTGCCCAAGTCCGCAGCATCACATTCTTGGGAGACACACCTGCCATTCCAACAAAAAACTGGCCTCAGTGGCAAGACAGGCAAGCTGACAAGCTCCATTCCAAACCAAAACAACCATCAGCACAGTGTATGTCAATGCCTGGATGGCCGGCCTGTTCCGACTGAATAGTTGCTTGAATTGCTTGATTCCTCGATTGCTCGCTTGCTTGCTGGGCACATCACATAACAGAGAAGCATACCGCCGCTTTCCTGCCCTTCCTCTTGCAGCACTTGGATAGGAGAGTTTAAAAGGGCCCATGTGCATCTTTCATAGACAACTACCCGGGGTTTGGGTTCCCAAATCAAATAAACTGACATCTACCAATCGAATCCGCCCGCTGGGCTCTCGCCCGCCTGGGCTTGCGCGGCCGTGAGGAGAGGACGCCCGGATGGAGGAGTGAGGGTTTGGCCCCCAACCTGGCAGTCGGCATGCGCACATGTCAGAATGTACAGACATTCCCAGTCCATGTGAACCATCCAATTCTCTCGAAAGATGTTCACCTCGGCGAATGTCAATGGGTACTTTGAGCGAACGGGACTTCATAAGAAACACAAAAGTGATATCGTTCTCCAGTCAGACTGGAACTCCAAGACCAAAGGACCAGCAAGCTCCACAGGGCCTCCACAATGCCAAAATGCAACACCAACACTGCTTTGCTTGGCGGGACCTCATTGGCCCTGGGGGGAGGTTTCATCAGCAGCTAAGGCCAGTGACGGCTAGTGACTGCGAATGCAGCTAGACCAACAAGATAAGACTCCAAGAGCAGCCCTTGCTGCCCCTGCTCGAGTCTCTCTCCCTCTCTCTGTGAGAGAACCTTCACAAACTTTCTTGACAACATGGGGCATCCGTCCACATGAGCCCCTGCCAAAATCATTGGTATCGCAGATTGAAGGATTTGTTCCACTTATCTATATGCGCGGCAAAGCAAGTATTTGCTCGCAATCCTGACAGGACATTGAACACCAGTTGGTAATTAAGAGAAATGGACAGCCATCCTCCTTATTTTGGAATTCCAGTACAATGATTGATGATGAAGCCCATGTCCCTTTTACAATCAGTAGGCAGCCATGACCGTTGCTCTTGGCTCGCATTTTGAAGAGTGCACCGGCAACTTTTCGTCCACTTTGCCTCCATCCCTGGCACGTTCTCTGTCACCAACCTGTCGAAAGAGCAAAGCTGCCACCAAGATACTTGAGCCGTGCACTTCACAGCTCGACAATATTTACATATTGTTAAACAAGCCGCCACGCAAGATCCGGGCAGCCTCTACGTCCAGGTCCAACACCGAGTTGCCATCAGCTGTGAGCGGCCTGCCAGCCAGACGCTTCTTGTCACTCAAAATACGGGACCGCAAAAGATGCGCGGTACTTTTGGCTTGCCCTTTGACATGATCAGGCAGGGTTGCTCGAGTGAACCTCGAAACAAGCCAAGCGTCCGCCTGCAAGCCCCCAAACCCCGCCTCCGAAACTGTGATAGCGAACCCCGGCCACCCACCTGCCAGAACAGGGCTATGGTCGGCGCCCATGAAGCAAACGGGTATCACATGGAACCAATGTTGGTTCCGGAAGGGCAATCAAGGTTGCTCCGTCAGAATTATCATGAGGCAGACGGTGTTCCTGTCGAAACCAATGCTATCAGCTTTGCTCAACAAGAATGGAGCAGCAATTAAAACCCAGCAGGGCCTGGCTCTGCCAACCGATTTACGGAGGCTTGTACAGGCCCTCTGTATACGTGCTACCAGGGAGTACAATCAAATGGATCGGCAGGAACCGATTTTGGACGCTGCGCAGCTGGATTGCGATGCCAACTCGAGTTGCATGAATAATGCCGCGGTTGCCACCCCTCCGAAAGGCAATACCTTGAACATCTGATGTTTCCACCACCACCCCCCCAAGACGCTACCCCTGAGGAAAAAACAATAGCCAAGGGATTAGTGATGAAACAAACCACTGCTGGTCTGGGTGCTCCCACCCCCCAAATGTATCCAAATTCTGCTCCCTCCAACACGCGTGTTGGAGTCTGGCTAATTCAGCCGATACAAGTGAGCGCCTCCATGCTGGACAGTCAGCTCAGTCCATGGCGGGTGCACGACGTGCTCCCATGTTGTCCACTTCTTTGATGCTAGCATGAAACCTAACTGTCCAGTAGCTCCATTACCTGCTGTTTTTCAAACCACTGGGACCATTCTGGCCAAACATGTGGAAGCAGCAAATGTACACCTTCTTAGTATCTTCACGGAATATGCAAAGAACTCTCAAGAAAAACTCGGGAGACTCTTTGAGATTGCAACGAGGTGATGTATTTCTTGCACATGTCAATCTGCCGATGAGCTAAGTAGCAGCTTAGCAGGTTTGTGAGCAACAGGAAACTCCAGGAGATTGCTGACCTTCACGGCGATCCCTTCAAACGAAGCAGCTTTTCCACTGAATGCCTTGCTTGCTACACACTTTGCGGCAAGTGACTAAATTGAGGGTGTGCCTTGCGCTAACAGTGGGCAAAGGGGCCAAATGGCTTGCCGAACGCACCTACTGAATCTACTTGATCTTGTCTGGGCTGCACCCCCCGGTGCAAGGATCAACCTTCACTAGCCGGAGGGTCACTGGGCGGAACTGGAGCAGGTTCAGTCGGTGCTGGTGCAGTGGGCAAAGGTACTGCAATCAACTTCGCCTGGCACATTCCAATTTCGCAACACGAGCTGGTACGCCTGCTTCAAGTGATGGCCCATCTAACAACCCTGACACCTTCAATGATGATGTGGCCATGGGTCAAAATCCCGTACCCCCAGTGAACATCCCAATCCCCACTAAAGTAGACTAAAACGGGTGGTGCCCCTACCCCAACATGGTACCATTGGTTTTGACCCACAGCCATGTGCCGTCGTGTATCCAAGCATGCCGGGAGGGCGACATTATTTCTTTCTTCCGTGCGTTGCAGCACAGTTGTCTCTTCCAGGGATGGCGGCTGAACGAACTCAGGTGTCCCAAGATTGGCAGAATCAAATCATACTAATCTCACAGCAAGGCATTGCGTACTGCTTCACGACATGCCTACAAGGCCCGGGCTCCACTGAGGGCCAGAACAATGACGAAGCCAATGGACTGGCGAATCGTGGAGTTGCAAACTTGTTACAAAGGCGTGCATCAACCTTACGCAAATATCAAGAGACGGCCAGCGCCACAGGTGAAACAGGCCAGTCCGCACAATGGCGATGGCCACAGTAACATTGGCAAAGTCTGGCATTGCCACCGGCGTGTTGTTCACCTTCATTCCAGGCTCACAGTGTGGCTCGGTGCTTGACATGCGGCAAGCACCCAGAATCCTTTGCGAGAACATCCTGAACGACCTGAAAGCGCCCCTGCATGCCACTCTACCTATAGCAATAAACAATTCCCGCAATGTGTCTACCACACCTTGGTGCGATGTTGCAGCTGAAGCGGGAGAAGCCATATGAACAACTACAGACTAGATTGGGGCGTGGGCTATGCAAAGCCAAAGTGAAGGGCAAAGGGTTGCCCATCCCAAGGTAGCAAATTCGAAGACCTGATTGATGCCTTTTTCAGGTGTTCAGCAGCAGGTTGTCTCTCTTCAGCCACCCTTCCAGAAAATGTAGCTGAAGTGAGGCAAAGATCCAGAATCTGTCCACAATGAAGGGCAGATCAAGCTGGCATGACATGCAGGCAAGGCCTTGTACTCAAAGTTGTTCATCCCACGAGCAAAGAAGGGCAGGAGCTGGCGGAACATGGCATTTTGTAACAGCTCAGCAAAACCAGTCTCGGATCAACCACATTGCCGAACAGCAATAGATTGTTGAGGGAAGTCTTGCATAACTTGCGCATGATTCACTCTCCCAGTTGTTGTATTCTGCGGCAAGCCTTGCCTTCTCCGACAGCTTGGGAATAGCCGTGTCGTTCTGACAGGTGAGAGCCAGCCGCAGGAACTTTCTCATTATGAGCTGTGACCTGCGTCCTGGGCAACCTAGCCTCACCGTGCATGGAAGAAACAATCCACCCATGCCTCGCTGAGGATGCGGTACATGTCAGCGGTCACCGAGTCATTGAAGCGATTCTTAAACTGCCGGCAGAATGGAATCCAGCAGGGGCTGATGACAAGGAACAGCAAAAACCGTGGATCCACCATAGGGTGCCGGTGGGCAGCGGTGTCAAACTTCAGCAAAGTCCAGATGATTCAAATCGTAGAAGAATCATGCGGAACCACAGCAGCTTTGTTAAATGATATCCACCTACTGGTTTCCACCAGCAACTCATTTGCGCCTCACACACACACACACACACACACGCATGCACACACACGCATGCACACGGCCACACCTCTCTCTCTTTCTCTCTCTCCCCTCTCTCTGGCCCTTGAAAACACGAATCGTTGCTAGAGCCCCTTGCACGGCGTGATGCCAGCACTTCCATTTAGTTGAACCCTTCAACGGTCATGAAACTATTGCTAGAGGCTTAAGCACCTTGAAGTCAGACCCAGGTGCACGCATCTTTTTAAGGGTAGCCTCTTTGGCGTTGTGTAAAACACAGAAGGGAAGCCACCAATTCAGGGTTCCAAAAGCCCGCAGGCGCCTCGTCCTCCCGCAGCTCCTGGGGCTTTTCCAGAAGCCTCGAGACTCAAGCGCCATGAAACTTGGCGTGTGACAACCGGTGGGAGCTACCCAAAAGAAACCGGCCGACAGAGTTTCCAAGAGGTCTCGCACCTCTGCTGGTCTAGTCGATCCACTCCAGCAGCGTCATACCCGCGCTTCAGGTCGGGAAGAACTCAGCTGCTTGCACTCCCGAGCGCTGAGAGAGAAGCTGCTACACTTGGCGCAGAGCCCTCACCAACCAGCGTATCCTCAGAGATTTGCAACTACAAAGCAAGAGTGTACGGCAAAGGTGGCAATGCAAGGCTCTGCAAATTGTCGCAACTGAGCTTGTGGCAATAATTTGACTCTGCTCTACTCGTCTCCAAAATGCGCTGAAGGTTTCAAAGGCCTCAAATCCTCAAGAGGTCAAACCAGTCCGGTGACTTGGCATTTGTCAAATGTCAAATGGGGATGCGAAACTAAGCTCGGCTCCCCTGCAAAGGTACAACAAAAATACAAGGCATGGTAAAGGCCGTACAGGGGCGTGCTGACTCTCAGCCTGCTGCATGGTCAGATGTTAACTGGAGGGACCGCAACAAAGTGCTACAAACAAAACAAACTAGTCATGATCAAACCAGGTATCAAACAGGTCTACCCAAAACCCACGGCAAAGAAACAAAAGGGAACTGCTTGTTGCATTCATTTCTGGTTGGAGACTGTCCCTGACTATCCTCCATCTACCCATTGAATTTGATTCAGGCTCGAATGCAGGAATCAGGGTTGTCCATATTTACATTCCTTAAAACCGACTTGTCCGAAGGGTGGCATTCAAGAATCAACCTTCTGATTAACATCATGATGTGGAACTTTGGAAAAATGCAGGGCAAGCGCATAGCCCTCGGCAAGTGCATAGCCCTCGGCCAGCGGTGCCCCGAGACGCCCGCGTTCTTCTTCGAGCTCCTTTGGCCAAATCCTGCAAAGCGAACATCAGCCCAAAAAGAGGCAACCAACTTTGGGCACTTGGAAGGGTCCCATGTCATTTTCGTTTAGATTTCAGGCGAAAGAGCCGCAGCGAGCCCTTCTTTTCCGCTTGCGCGCTTTCGGAGCTCACCCAGAGAGTGCCTGTGCAGGGCCATCTCTTTTTGCCATCTACTCGTTTGCTCTTGGTGCTTTTGCGACCCCTGCTACATGCCAGCTCAAGAGCCGCAAAAAAAGGAACATGAAACAGCGAGCCTTCTTGGACACGCCCTCCGTGGCCTTGACCTCCTCAATAACCATCGCCCTCCTTCGAAGGTATACGCGATGCCTAGGCCAAAGCAAAACCCGAGAGATTCGATGGGTGAAGTCAAGTGCTGGGCAATCCCACGCAAAGTGCTTGGCTTCCGACCATCTTTTGAACCACCATGAGATTGCTTTCCATTTCGGGAGGCGTCGGCTTTTGGTCTTGTGTCTGAGCCTTCAGCAAACTCACACACACACAGGTTACCACTACCCACCCACACACCCGCCCAGCACACACACACACACACCACTACCCACCCAGCACACACCAACAAAAGAAGAGTTGCAAGAGCAGTATGTTGAGCCAATGACCGTAAAATCTCGTCCAGATTCAACTCATCCAAAAGGCCAGCCTGCTCCTGGCATACTCACCGCATCAGGGGGCTCCAGCTCAAGCATCAAATTGTACAACGCTCAACCCCATACATGAACACAGCTATGGCTCGGTAAACAATGAATTTCGAATCATGCACACCAAAGCCATGCCGGCAGGGCATCGATATATGGAAAGTTGCCGCGCTTGCTAGCCTCTTCTCTGCCAGTGCGTCTCCTGGAATCCACCACAAAATGAGAACAACCTGTGCCTCTGACTGAGCAACAAGAACAATGGCCAACATCAACGGCGATAAGCAGTTATCACCAAAACCCAAAGCCTCCAAAGAGCTCAAACAGGAAGCCATATTTTGGTTGGCCCCCAAAGGACTCAAATCCAGGGGATCCTTTTTGGAATACATTACCCAACCCTGGGTCCAAGTCCCTTTAGGGGTAAGAAAGAAATGGAGCCCTGATCTCGAGAATCTCAAGCTTGGGCAGCCACCTGGCACCGATTTGGCCGCCGTCCCACACGATCTCCTGAAGTGTACATGACATGAAAAAACTCGGCAAGCCGCATCCCAGGCAAATCTGGCATGAACTGCAAGGAGGTGATTGTGCGTGGTCCGTTCAAGGAGTGCGCGGCAGTTACGCATCATCACAACAAGATCCAAGATTTTATCCGGTTTAAGAATCATTGTCCGTCATCTTACGAAAACATGCTGCTCCAAGTAAGTGGCTGCAAAAGGTGCCCAACTGCGGAGTGTTCCTCAAAGCAAGGATGCGCAAAACAAAACGGAGGATTCCGGGTGTTGTTGTTGTTCCTGCTGCTGCCACTCAGGTTGTTGTTGCTCTTGCTATTGTTGTTGCTGATGTTGTTGCGGCGGCGGTGGTGGTTGTTGTGGTTGTGGTTGTTGCGGTTGTTGTGGTTGTTGTTGGTGTTGTTGGCGTTGTTGGTGTTGTTGTTGGTGGTGGTGTTGTTGGTGTTCGTGTTGTTGTTGTCGTCGTTGCCGATGTCGTGACGTTGTGTTATGGCTGTCCTTGTCAAAGTTGCTAGTGTTGTTGCTGTTGGTGTTGGTGTTGGTGTTAGCGTTGGCGTTGGCGTTGGCGTTGCTGTTGTTGTGGTGGTGGTGGTGGTGGTGGTTGTTGTTCTGGTCGTTGTTGCGGTGGCTGTTATTGTTGTTGTTGTGGTTGTTGCGGTTGTGGTTGCGGTTGTGGTTGTTATTGTTGTTCTTGTGATTGTTGCTGTTGTTGTTGTGGTTGTTGCGGCTGTGGTCGTGGTTGTTGCGGCTGTTGTGGTTGTGGTGGTTGCGGCGGCGGTCGTTGCGGCGGTGGCGGTGGTTGTGGTTGTGGTTGGTTGCGGTTGTGGTTGTGCGTGGTTGCGGTTGTGCGGTTGTGGTTGCGCGGTTGTGGTTGCGCGGTTGTGGTTGTGTGGTTGCGGTTGTGTGGTTGCGGTTGTGCGGTTGTGGTTGTGCGGTTGTGGTTGTGTGGTTGTGGTTGTGTGGTTGTGTGGTTGTGGTGTGTGGTTGTGGTTGTGGTTGTGTGGTTGGGCGGTTGTGGTTGTGTGGTTGTGGTTGTGCGGTTGTGGTTGCGGTTGCGGTTGTGGTTGCGGTTGTCGTTGTCGTTGTTGTTGTTGTTGTTGGTTGTTATTGTTGTGGTTGTTGGTTGTTGGTTGTTGGTTGTCGGTTGTTGGTTGTTGGTTGTTGGTTGTTGGTTGTTCTTGTTCTTGTTTTTGTGTTTTTGTTGATTTTGTTGCTGCTGCTGCTGCTGCTGCTGGTTGTTGTTGTTGTTGTTGTTGTTGTTGTTGTTGTTGTTGTTGTTGTTGTTGTTGTTGTTGTTGTTGTTGTTGTTGTTGTTGTTGTTGTTGTTGTTGTTGTTGTTGTTGTTGTTGTTGTTGTTGTTGTTGTTGTTGTTGTTGTTGTTGTTGTGTTGTTGTT
Source organism: Effrenium voratum (assembly GCA_963377175.1). Taxonomy (NCBI): domain Eukaryota; class Dinophyceae; order Suessiales; family Symbiodiniaceae; genus Effrenium; species Effrenium voratum. The sequence continues at coordinate 94,471 of CAUJNA010000970.1, forward strand.
GTTGTTGTTGTTGTTGTTGTTGTTGTTGTTGTTGTTGTTGTTGTTGTTGTTGTTGTTGTTGTTGTTGTTGTTGTTGGTGTTGGTGTTGTTGGTGTTGTTGTTGTTGTTGATGTTGTTGCTGTTGTTGCTGCTGTCGTTGTCGTTGTCGTTGTTGTTGCATTTCGTGTTGTTGTTGGCGTTTTTGTTGTTGTTGTTGTTGTTGTTGTTGTTGTTGCTGGTGCTGTTGCTGTTATCATAGGGCTTCGCCATCACCAGCTGCGCTGGCCGGTCGGACAGGTGAGATGGGGACACTAAGAAGAACTCTGTTTAGGCGGGACCTTGATGTAGAGCCTGAACTTCGAAGCGCTTCAAGTCTACTTTCTCCGGCAGGTTGCCCACGCATCCCCCCCCACCGGCCCGCGAACCCACACACCACGCGCCCGCCCAAGCACGCGCGCGCTGCGAACCCACACGCGCAAGACGCATGCGCGCCTGCTTGCGTCCGGCGCTTGCGTCCGGCGAGCGCGCGCGCGCGCCGCATGAGTCTCACA
>CAUJNA010000970.1:100000-125063 GCA_963377175.1 Effrenium voratum
GCCGCCTTCCAGCTGGTGGCACCCAAGGTAGCAACTCGGAACAGATCTGTGTGAAGAATCAACATGGGCAACTGCGTCTATTCGTGGTTGGACCTGCCCCCTACAACATCCTACATACCTTCATCTACCCAAGTTTTGGTTGTGGCTTTGTTTCTTGCCCCTGCAATCAAAAAAACTGGCGGCGACATGGCAACTCTTCCCCCCCCAAAGCCCGAAAAAGCACCATTCATGGCTATCGAAACCAAGCGTGTACCAGGACCTATGATCACGATCTTGGCCTTTGAGACAACGGTACGGCAGATCTGTGGCGTTTGACTCTATTAAGAAAAAAAAACGCTGGTCATCCTCTTAGTTGCCCCTTTCGCAACAGCCCCGCCTTGCTGGGCTCCCGAAGATGCAGCTTCCAGGGCGACGGTACGGCTTCCCAATAGTCTCCCTGAACGTGGCACTCTCCCTCTGTTCTGACGATGGCTGTGTGCTCAAGCTAGCTGGGCCCTTCTGGGAATCCTAGCTTGCCACGTCTTCTGGTTTGGCGTTCAGTTTGCAAAAGCTCAGAGCGTTCCATGTCTCGCTCCCATTTCATCGCAACAGAAAGTTCTGCTCTCAGGGCATAAACACAATTGAGGACACCCTATGCTGAAGATACAGTCGGCGTCATGTCTTCCGGAATCTTGTCCAGTGTAGGAATTACTCTGACGTTGCATCAAACATGCTTTGTCTCCCCAAACGGCAGCTTTTTTGGTCTTCGTTGGGTCAGCGACTCTGAGTTTGATGCACCACAAGCAAACGCGCCAAACCCAGAGTTCAAAATTGAATGCCATCACAAGCTCATGGATTACATCCCTAGGTGTAGTGGCTTGTGGTATTGGTGGCGCAAAAGAATCTCTGTGTGTAATGACCCCAATGCCGATGCTTTAATGTTTTGCAGTGGAAACTATGGTCAACAGTAAAAGAATTCCGGGTCATTCACAATAGTTCGCAGGGCCGGTGTCCTCTGCAATTTGACTCTGCGCCTGGATGTGCGGCCCTGCTCTGTCAACCTGATTGCCACCACTTCGGGGCCTCAGCACGCCAAAGGCATGAGCGGATCTGTGCTGGACCAGGGGCTTGCTGGAAACTTGCTGAACAAATGGCTGCCATTTAAACTTAAACACTGCACGTGGCAAACAACCAGAGTGGTCCTTGCCGCGCCCGTTCTGACTGGGACTGTACCCTGGCCCTAGCCGTGGCGCCCCTTTGGAAATGCCGTGCCCCACACGAAACCCTGGAAATGCGGCGATTTGAGAAGTCTGAGATCCGTACCTCCAGCAGCGCTTGAAAAAGCGCTTCCATCGAGATTTGAAGATGTCCCGCGGAAGCGGCTTCCATAAGCCTGTGCCAAGCCACTCCCGAACAGAAAGCAGTTGGAGAGACAGGGCGCACCCATATGCCCTCCGCGCGGCATGATGGCAAAGTTGAAGGAAGCAAGTGGATCTTCACAGCAAATGTCTTTGGGTCAGGCATGGGCTGGTTTGGGCATTCTTGGCAGCCTCTCAGACTCTGGAGTGCTGTTCCCCACTGTTTCTGATGTCTTGCTCTCAGCTTGAGCCCAGAAGCCGCGCATCATATCTTCACAAAGATTTGAGAAGCTTTGTGACTGCAAGTCCCATCTCACTCGAGAGAACTGGTAAGATATGTACACGTTCAGGCTACTGAGCTACTGGGTGCACCACGACTGTACAGCACTAGCACTGGCTATGCCCCATCAGCCCATCTGCCTGACCTCTCAAAAGCTGCCAAGCCAAAATACACTCTACAAAGCTACAAAGGGTTGGTTTCGTGTTGGTTTCCCTCAGGAGACCCCAAAACAGGGTCCGGCATGAATTCCCATTTTAGACACATACCTACACGAGTACACACATGCAGAGACCAAGCCTGCCCGGTGACCATTCCTCCTTGATTCTCAAAGGAGGAGCCGTCGCGGCAAATGACCTCGGCTGTTCCGACTGCAAAGTGAAAGTGGCCTAGGCCGAAATGGTCAAACATCTTCAGGGCTCACATTTCAACATGCCGCAGACTCTTCTCGGCCCAAGCCTTTGCTGCGCCAGTGGCCGAGCCAGTGAGCATGCCTCCGCGGAGCAGCACTCTGGAGCCCATCAAGTGGAGGCTTCCTCGCCGAAGGGAAGGTGGAGTTCTTCTATGCGAAAGACGATGCTGGAATCAGTTAACTTGCATCCCCGCAAAAGCGACAAATCATGACTGCTTCTTTGGGGACCGCCATGGACCGCCCCTAAGAAACCAGGATCCAACAGACAGGCCCAATAGTTTTGGCAACTGGGCTGAAACGAGCCCGGGGAAGGTAACGAGGCCTGTGACCATGCAGTTGTCGAGGACCAGGTCAGAGTTGACCAGGCGCACAGCCCCCGTGATCATCCTGATTGCTAATGCTTAGCCGCGGCAGGTGGGTGTTGTATTCCCAAGGCACATTTCTGCCGAATGTCTAGAACCCGGCATCCCGGTTTGAACGGACTTCAAGCAAAGCCAAACATTACGGGGCCCGGCTGGTTTTTTCACTTTGCCCAATGGGGAACCCTCACCTTCCATGGCGTGGTTCCTTCTGGCTTTCCTTACATGCGAAGAGGATAGACAGCAGCAACTACTTTCAGATACCAAGATCCTGGCCATTGCGTCAGGTGACGACGTTGGCTATGCATCTCCAGAGGATGCACGTGGAAGCCGCCAACCTAGCCGTGGACATGATAGCCGAAAATCGGCCATGGCAAAATTAGGGACGCTTGCGATAGTTGGTCTAAGAGTCTTGTGTGTCATGCGAACACGAATCGCTAGGCTCTCGCGCACACGCGCACACACACACACACACACACACCACACCACACACACACACACACAACACACACACACAAACACACACACAACACACACACACACACACACACACACACACACACACACACACACACACACACACACACACACACACACACACACACACACACACACACACACACACACACACACACACACACACACACACACACACACACACACTTGTGTCGTCAGCATGAAACACACACACACACACACAAAAAAAAAAAAACATGCACGCACGCATGCACGCACGCACGCGCGCGCGCACACACACACGCACACGCACACGCACACGCACACGCGCACGCACACGCACACGCACACGGACACGCACACGCGCACGCACACGCGCACGCACACGCGCACGCACACGCGCACGCACAGGCCCAGGCACAGGCACAGGCACACTCACACACACACACACGCACACGCACACGCACACGCACACACACACACAAACACAAACACAAACACACACACACACAGACACACACACACACAGACACACACTGGCGCGTACGTGTTTGCAACCTGGGTGGCACTTTGCCGGGGAAAAGTGGAGGACTCCAGTGGAGGACCCACATTTTTGATTGCAACCCGCTCGCAGGTTGGGCCTCGCTGGGAATGGCATCAGACCAGTGCGCGCCAGGCCTTAGATGTGACTCGGGATGACCAACACTTGACCTGCACCCCGAAATTCGCGTTGGACTTTGGGCGCCCATTCGGTTTACCGTTTGCCCAAACAAGCCCGATACCCAACCAAAAGCGCAACAAACCCCCCACGAATGGCCGGTTTAGATTTGAGGAAGCAACCAAACAGGGTCAGCCTTCGGCATGCAGCCTCGACACACCTCTCTGCGTGAGCCATGAGCATGTGCCTCTGGCTGCTGCTGATGCTGTTGATGCCGCGGATGCAAATGCTGTTGCAGCCGCTGATGCATCTGATGCAAATTCTGTTGCAACTGGTGCACATGCTGCTGCACCTGCTGGTGCTGGCTGTGGAAATTCTGATGCAACTGACTCGAGCGTGCTTGCAGTTGCTGGAATGACTGCTGCATCTGTCGATGTGCATGCTGGCAGTGCTGATGTATATGTTGGCTAATCTGATGATGGAACGGTGGAACCTGCGCAAATTGCTGGTGATAGTTCTGCTGATGATGATGCTGCGGATGATGATGATGATGCTGCTGCTGATCCAAGTGCCTCTCATGTGAATGCAGCTGCTCGTTGTGGATCTGGTGGTGCCAGCGGTTGTGCATTTCCTGATGCAGCCGTGCGACTTCCTCGACAGTTTGGCCTGGTGCAGGGGTCGCGTCTGCCATTGCCACGTCTGCCGCGTCTGCCGCGTCTGCCGCGTCTGCCGCGTCGCATCTGGTGGATGCCGTCGAATCTGCGGAGCGGGGTGACGGCGGTGACGGCGAGTCGGAAGGCGACGGAGCCGCGGCGCTCTGCACTGCCGCGCTCTCTCGAAGCTCCAGTCTCACCACGTCGCCTGCCAGCGCCTGGCTCAAAGTCTCCGGCGTCAGGGCATGTGCTGCCCCGTCCAGCACCACCAGGGCCTCTCCCTCATATCCACCCGGAAGGTGCTGCAACTTCTGCAGAATGAGGTCCAGTGTAGGAGTTTGTGTGTCCATTCGGAAGCGGAACATCTCCCCGCCCTTCTTGATCTTCAACACTGCCATGGTGAAAGCTCCCGGCCTTACGCCTATGCTATCTGTAGGGATATCGAGCCAAAGAACTGCCAAACTCATAGCAAGCAAAGAATCTCGCAACTAAGCCAGAAAAAGCACATGCCGGATTCCTGGACCAGTCTCGTCGCATGATCTTCGAAACTGCTCGTCGACCTGCATCTTTCTCCTCAGGCTGACTTGTATCAAGCATAAGCCACAGCGCACAGCGCATCTTCCTGCTCAATCATTCTGCATGATGCGAAGGAAATCACTGCAAGGAACATGGAGCAACCATAGAAAAACGGTGTCAGTGCGTCTGAGCAGGCCCCTTCAAGTCACCGATGTCTAACGAGCCGCCAGCGCTGAAATCTCAAAGATGTTCAGGTCCTTCCAGTACACCTGCGCAAGATGTTGCTGTCACAACCTCCTGGCACTGCAGGCTGCGAAGCATAGGCATCTTAAACAGCACAGACTGAGCCTGGCCTTGACAGGACCTCTGAACCTGCTAAAGACGTAAAGGGACAGTACAAGCGTCACTGCATTTCCCTTCAAAAGTTGATGGTGGATTCCAATGAAACTGCCCCCTTGTGGAGGTGCAGAACAGGGGGATTGAGGGACGCCCTGTAGGATGGGGAAGTGTGGCCGAAGCCTTCTGGCAACAGGCCTGCCTCAGCAGAAATCAAGAGCCGGTCCAGCATGCCCTCAGTCCGTTCCATGGACATCCAAGGCTCCCCATCTTCCAAAGTGACTGTTCCTCCAAATGGGGAAACTTGTCCCTGCAATCTGTATCCAAATATCATGGTTGCTCTGGAACCACACTCTGTCATGGCTGCTGATGAGTTGATGAGCTGTAAGAATCAAAGGCCGGCACTTTGGTCTCTAGTCTGTCCAAGAGGTCTACAACATTGCGGTACTCCTGGGCCTGGTGCAAAGCAGCTGTGCAAACGGGAGGTTGCCAAGACTGGCGAGGGAGTCTTCAAAGGAGGTCTTAGAAGGATTCATGATTTTGACACCCACCCAAATAGCCGTGTCCAGAAATTGTGGAATCCTTTTTGGATGGTGAAAGGAAGAAACCAGTCCGGAAATGCCAATGCCCGGCGGGTCTTTGAGACGAGAGTCCCCGTTGCTTTTTACTGGTCCGGGAGCCCGCCTCAACAAGGGCCTTGAGCTTGGGGTTGATGTACCTACACAGCTCGCAGCTGCCAGCGCCACTGAAAATGTGGGAACCCCTCACATGGATGGTTTCATATGGCTTCCCTTTGCATTGTTTTGTGGATGGATGAGGCCGGAGAGTCATGTTCTCGGCGGACCCTCTATATCTCTCGCCCTTCTTGAGCTTGGTGACCTTCACGGATGGAGGCGGCACCTGGACGAGCTCTCACTTCAGAGTTACCCTGCTTGAGGTGACTTGTGAGTCGGAACTCAAAGGCAAACCAACCATGGGGAATGACCCGATTTGGCATTCTGGTGATAAATTGAGAGAGTAAAGAGAGCCTCTCACTTTGGCATGACAGCGAATTCTTCTTTTTTGCTTGGGGAAAGATCCCCGTCATCAGAAGGCTTTCCGGGCATACAAGATAGACGTGCTTCCAGCTATCAAGCATCTATCTGCTGGAAAGAAGCGTCCACTGTTTACAGTAACTCCTTACCGTTGCACAACATAGAAAATAAGTCTCTCGTCTTCCTCAACCGCAAGTCACTTGTTTCGCCAGCTTCATGGCCACATTTCCTGTCGCTGCTCCCGAGGCAGTGGCCCTTTTCGTCAATGCTGAACCGGTCTTCTTCTTGATCGCCTTGGCCAGTGAGGTTCGGAAACAGACATTTGCCTCCGTAGGTCGGGGCAGCGAGTCCACACTTCGGTGCACGCACACACAAGCCACGGACGAAACTATCCGTTCCGCCAGAAGCATCGGGGAATTGGGTGCCGGCCCCCATTTTGTGCGGAAACTGGGACCGCAGACTAGCAGTATTATCGTCAGTTGTTCAAATCCATGCGCATGGCCTGATACTTAAGTCCGCCGACAACAGACGGCGTGTTGGACATAAAAAATGCTCCTTACCTCTTTACCTGTTACCCCTCCCCTAACCCCCCCCCAGGGGCACCATTTCAGACTACTGCGGGGGGGGGGGGGTCCACGTACCACGCGGTGATAACTCTTTCTCGGGGGGAACAGGCCCTAAGGGGCAATGGGGGGACAGGATCTCAAACGGGAAAGGGGGAAAAAGACTTTGGGAAGAGAAGGGTGGAGATCTTGGGGGGAAAGGCCTTAGGGGGGAAACGGGGGAAAGGATCTTAAGCGGGAAAGGGGGGAAAAGATCTTAGGGAGGCAAAGGGAGACGAACTCAGGGAAAAGGACTTAGGGAGGAAAGGGGGGGAAAGATCTTTGGGAGGAAAAGGGAGAAAAACTAAAGTGTGGGAAAAGGCCTTAGAAGGAAAAGGGGGGAGATAAATAATCTCAACAGGGAACTGGGGGGGGAAAGATCTTAGGGAGGAAAGGCAGAAGATCTGGGGCAAAAAGGCCTTAGGGGGGAAAGGGGAGAAATGATCTCAACAGGGAAAGGGGTGGAAAAGATCTTAGGGAGGAAAGGGAGAAGATCTGGGGAAAAAAGGCCAACAGGGAAAGGGGGGAAAAGATCTCTCAACAGGGAAAGGGTGGGAAAGATCTTAGGGAGGAAAGGGGGGGGAAGATCTTAGGGAGGAAAGGGAGAAGATCTGGGAGAAAAGGACTTAGGGGGGAAAGCCCAACAGGGAAAGGGGGGAAAAGATCTTAGGAAGGAAAAGGGAGAAGCTCTCAGGGGGGGGAAAGGCCTTAGGGGGGAAAGGGGGAAAAGGATCTCAGCAGGGAAAGGGGGGGAAAGATCTTAGGGAGGAAAGGGGGAAGATCTGGGGACAAAGGCCTTAGGGGGGAAAGGGGAGAAATGATCTCAACAGGGAAAGGGGTGGAAAAGATCTTAGGGAGGAAAGGGAGAAGATCTGGGGGAAAAAAGGCCAACAGGGAAAGGGGGGAAAGATCTAAGGAAGGAAAAGGGAGAAGCTCTCAGGGGGGGAAAGGCCTTAGGCGGGAAAGGGTGGGAAGGATCTCAACAGGGAAAGGGGGGAAACAATCTTAGGAAGGAAAAGGGGGAAGATCTGGAAAGGCCTTGAAGGGAAGGGGGGAAAGGATCTCAACGGGGAAAGGGGGCAAAGGATCTTAAGGAGGAATAGGGAGAAGATCTCAGCGGGGGGAAAGGCCTTAGGAAGGAAAGGAGGGAAAGGATCTCAACAGGGAAAGGGGGGGAAAGATCTCAGTGAGGAAAGGGAAAAGATCCCAGGCAGGGAAAAGGCCTTAGGGGGGAAAGGGGGAAAGGATCTCAACAGGGAAAGGGGGCAAAGGGTCTTAGGGAGGAAAAGGGAGAAGATCTGAAAAGGCCTTAAGGGGAAAAGGGGGAAAGGAGCTCAACAGGGAAAGGTGGGAGAAGATCCTAGGGAGGAAAAGGGAGAAGATCTCGGGGGGAAAGGGGGAAAGGATCTCAACCAAGGGAAAAGATCTTGGGGAGGACAAGGGAGAAGATCTCAGGGGGGGAAAGGCCTTCGGGGGGAAAGAGGGGAAAGGACCTCAACAAAAAAAGGCAAAGGATCTTAGAGAAGAAAAGGGAGAAGATCTTGGGGGGGAAAACGCCTTAGGGGGGAAAGGGCGGGAAAGGATCTCAACAAGGAAAGGGGGGAAAAGATCTTAGGAAGGAAAAGGGGGAAGATCGCGGGGGAAAAAAAGGCCTTAGGGGGGAAAGGAGGGAAAGGATCTCAACAGGGAGAGGGGGAAAAGACATCGTAGGGAGGAAAAGGGAAAAACTCAGAGGAAGAAAGGGCCTTCGGGGGGAAAGGGGGAATGGATCTCAACAGGGAAAGGTGGCAAAAGATCTTAGGGAGGAAAAGGGAGAAGATCTCGGGGGGGAAAGGCCTTAGGGGGGAAAGGGGGAAAAGGATCTCAGCAGGGAAAGGGAGAAATGATCTCAACAGGGAAAGGGGTGGAAAAGATCTTAAGGAGGAAAGGGAGAAGATCTGGGGGAAAAAAGGCCAACAGGGAAAGGGGGGAAAGATCTAAGGAAGCAAAAGGGAGAAGCTCTCAGGGTGGAAAAGGCCTCAGGGGGGAAAGGGTGGGAAGGATCTCAACAGGGAAAGGGGGGAAACAATCTTAATAAAAAAAAGGGGGGGGAAGATCTTAGGGAGGAAACGGAGAAGATCTGGGAGAAAAGGACTTAGGGGGGAAAGCCCAACAGGGAAAGGGGGGAAAAGATCTTAGGAAGGAAAAGGGGGGGGAAAGGTCTTGGGAGGGAAAGGGGGGAAAGGATCTCAACAGGGAAAGGGTGGGAAAGATCTTAAGGAGGAAAGGGGGGGAAGATCTTAGGGAGGAAAGGGAGACGATCTGGGAGAAAAGGACTTAGGGGGGAAAGCCCAACAGGCAGAGGGGGGAAAAGATCTTAGGAAGGAAAAGGGAGAATCTCTCAGGGGGGGGAAAGGCCTTAGGGGGGAAAGGGGGAAGGGATCTCAGCAGGGAAAGGGGGGGGGGGGAAAGATCTTAGGGAGGAAAGGGAGAAGATCTGGGGACAAAGGCCTTAGGAGAAATGATCTCAACAGGGAAAGGGGTGGAAAAGATCTTAGGGAGGAAAGGGAGAAGATCTGGGGGAAAAAAGGCCAACAGGGAAAGGGGGCAAAGGATCTTAGGGAGGAAAAGGGAGAAGCTCTCAGGGGGGAAAGGCCTTAGGCGGGAAAGGGTGGGAAGGATCTCAACAGGGAAAGGGGGGAAACAATCTTAGGAAGGAAAAGGGGGAAGCTCGCGGGGGGAAAAAAGGCCTTAGGGGGGAAAGGAGGGAAAGGATCTCAACAGGGAGAGGGGGGAAAACATCGTAGGGAGGAAAAGGGAAAAACTCAGAGGGAGAAAGGGTCTTAGGGGGGAAAGGGGGAATGGATCTCAACAGGGAAAGGTGGCAAAAGATCTTAGGGAGGAAAAGGGAGAAGATCTCAGGGGGGGAAAGGCCTTAGGGGGGAAAGGGGGGAAAGGATCTGAGCAGGGAAAGGGGGGGAAAGATCTTAGGGAGGAAAGGGAGAAGATCTGGGGGCAAAGGCCTTAGGGGGGAAAGGGGAGAAATGATCTCAACAGGGAAAGGGGTGGAAAAGATCTTAGGGAGGAAAGGGAGAAGATCTGGGGGAAAAAAGGCCAACAGGGAAAGGGGGGAAAGATCTAAGGAAGGAAAAGGGAGAAGCTCTCAGGGGGGGGAAAGGCCTGAGGGGGGAAAGGGTGGGAAGGATCTCAACAGGGAAAGGGGGGAAACAATCTTAGGAAGGAAAAGGGAGAAGATCTGGAAAGGCCTTAAAGGGAAGGGGGGAAAGGATCTCAACAGGGAAAGGGGGCAAAGGATCTTAAGGAGGAATAGGGAGAAGATCTCAGCGGGGGGAAAGGCCGTAGGGGGGAAAGGGGGGAAAGGATCTCAACAGGGAAAGGGGGGGAAAGATCTCAGGGAGGAAAGGGAAAAGATCCCAGGGAGGAAAAGGCCGTAGGGGGGAAAGTGGGGGAAAGGGAGGAAAAGGGAGAAGATCTCAGGGGGGAAAAGGCCTTAGGGGGGAAAGGGGGGAAAGGATCTCAACAGGGAGAGGGGGGAAAACATCTTAGGGAGGAAAAGGGAAAAATCAGAGGGAGAAAAGGCCTTAGGGCGGAAAGGGGGAATGGATCTCAACAAAGAAAGGGGGGCAAAAATCTCAGAGGGGAAGGGGGCAAGGGGACAATTCCAAAGGGACGCAAATAAGAAAGCAGGCCTGTAATGTCGGCGGCCTGAGCCGGAGGCGTTAAAATCATATTGTGAATTGGCACACTCCCACGTTTCATTCCGTCTCTGTATCCTGCGGCATGCTAAGGTGGCAGCTGTTGCGGCCAATTCCACGCTGCCTCAGTCACACTTGGCCGCTGTCAGGCACAGAAAAGTAAGTCTCTTGTGCAGAAGAATCACCCAAATCATTCTGTCCGAATCGCTCAAAGGCCTGCCACTTCTCTACTGCTCAGAGGTGATTTCTTGGCGTCCGGCTTTCTTCACTTCTTGCATCAGATCTCCACAAGGAGACAGGCCTTCGGAAAGACTGTGCCATGAAATCTGGATTGGCAGACATACTTCCCTCGTTCCAGTTTCGGTTCGGCCGGCACCTGTCAGACCTGTGGCATGATAGGTAGCGCTATCTGTGCCTGCACGCAACCGCCTTTCAACATGTCCGACCTCCTAGGATCTCACTCCGACTCACAGGGTGAGAGTCAAGCAACCGTGCAGCCTTCCACACAGGAACGCTCCAGAGAAGGACAGCAAGGGAAGGACAAGCGCGGACCTTAGAAGGCGTGTGGGCTGCCTTGCCTCCGCAAACAGTGAATTGAGTCCTTCTGTCATTGCATCAACAGTATTCGGCGTTTTCAAGCTCCAAGCGCGGTTTGGACCTGTTAAACCAGGATATGCCGCGACGTATGCCAGAGACTTTCACTGCGACCCTACTTCACCTCCGCACTCAGCCCAGCACCAAGCGAGCAGTCCAGGAGCCTTAAATCTTGGATTCAAATCCATTTGGGCGTTCCAAAAAGAAGGGATCGCCGGAAATGGCAGGCTTCCTTTGGGCGCGTGTTGAAAAATCGCAAAAGGAGTTGCTAATTTTGGCACATCAAGTTTCTCTAGCAAATCCACAGAGTGATTGAGGCCCTCGCACGTCTTCTGGCCCTCTGGGCCAACCTCCACGCTGAGTTCTTGCAACCAACTTCGGCCAACACATCCAGTTTTTCTTGGATGGCGTTTGAAGCGGAAACCAAACGGAAAACGGCCAAGTTTCGGGGCTTGAACTCATGGAAGCATGCGTACGCGAAAAAGCTGAAAGGCAAACAGGGACCTACGAACAGTCGCCCCTGAAACTGCTTCCCCCCCCGCGATTCCTTCCATTTGGGGTGTCCGGTGCCTTTATTGTGAAGGGAAACAAAGAGACACCGCCCTGCTTTGGTTCCGACACCAACCTCCCTGTTCGGGTGTTTCCGGGCAGCCGCACCTGCGCGCGGACATCACCATGGAGCGCGCGCCAGCCTGGCCCACGCTGAGTCACTGAACATGTTGGAAAACGGTTGTATGGGGAAGAATGGGAGCTTTCACAGACAAATTTGCCAAGTTGTTTGGGCGGGCCAGGGCGTTAATTACCAACCACCCCACATCTGCCTGTTGAATGTGCTTTTTTTCGTGCCATTCTTGAAGTGCAGAAATTATTGGCACCCTTTCTTGTTTAAGCACATCTACCGGTGAGGAGATTAGTGAGTCCGCCCTGTCCTGCCCATGGACTACTTGTTATTTTGACCGAACCTCATATCCTGTTGAAAAACAGTGGGGCTCAAATACGGCTCATGTCTCAAAATCAAGCATCCCGTGTCCCCAATTAGGGTTTGTTGATCAAAAACAAAGAGGAAACAAATCACCCAACCTCAATTTGAGACACGGCCACATCGCATCGCAGTGCTCGGCTTTCCTGATTCACCGAGCCGTGTTTTGAGCCCAACTGCTGGCACCTCACATTGCTCCTGGTAAGTGTCTCTGCTCCGCACTCGCTGAGTCAACTAGTTCTTCGAGTGGGAGCTTACACCCTTCTGATAGATATCACGGAGACAGCTGGGCACACTTCACAGAACGCCTGAAATGAGAGAATGGAAAAATGAGTAGCCTGCTCTGATTCGCTCCTCTACTCACTCGCCTGCCGGGGCTCGCCAGGTCTGCAAACGATGGCAGGAAAAGTGGCACTTGAGCCAAGCGGACCATCGGAACAAGGGGATGCGAAGAGGCACAAGGCGCGCATCGAGCATGGAGCCACAACATTTTTGCTGAGCGTACTGTAAGTCTTTAAAGGACTTCCCTGGCTGCTGGCCAAACTTCAAATCATCGTCTCTGGCCTCGCGACAGCACAACTGCCACGGATTGAACAACTCAGTACTCGGTCCTTTCAGACAGCCACGTCTGGATGCCTTTGTTCTTCTCCACCTTGCTGACGATAGCCTGTGTTTCCAGCCGCTGCGAGGATTGGGACCCCTAGGTTGACTGCCTTCAACTTTGGGCATTCGCCATATGCAGCGGACACATCAGCATCATAAGTGTCCTCACGAGGCTTAAAGCCAGGCATTCAAGATTTGCTCAAAGATAAGTCCTTCAAGAGCTTGAAAATTGCAATGTCGGCCAGCGAAACCTGGACGATCAGTCATTGGCGGAGAGCTAGTTCACTGCAAGTTCTAAAATGCACCCATACTGATGACACGTAGTGACTCGTGCGGCAAGCGGCAGTATCAAAGTGGCAACGGAGGCTGAAGCTGAACATGCTGAACAAGAATATTCACGCTTCTTACAGCAAAGTTGATTTGCATGGGGAGGCCACACGTGACAATCAAACAGAATATGACAGGTCCTTGTTTTGGACAGCTCCAAAGCGAGCCATCGGCGAAAGTCGTTTTGTCTCGGATCGCCTTCTCGCCAACCGCAAAGCCGTCGCTGCCGGGCAGCGCCGTCTCCAATTTACTCAACAGCAGCGGCAGCTCCTTGTGCAAAGCAGCGAATTGCATGGGGTGGGAGCTTCTTAAAGCAAAGAAAAAGAAAGACAACCATTGGGGTTCAGTTCCTAGGAAGCCGCATGTGGACTCGCCTGAAGGGTGTTTTGTGCTTCCAGGACGACCCGCTGCTGGCGGGATTGACTCCCCTGAATAGGAACCACATTGTGTCAGCAAATTTACATGGCCTCTAGCAGGTGCTTTCCGGCTTCAATGTCAACGTGCAAAACTCGAAAACTCTCAAGAAACTGGACAGTGAGCAGAATCCCTGTGGAGTCACTCGACCATTTGGCTTCTGCGGTGCCTCCTCGTACCACTTCTTTTGTAGCTCCTTCGGTCAGAGTCATGGAATCATCGCTGTGAGCACATCGAGCCAATTTTTCAAGCGAGGTGCTGCCTTCTTTTCCTGGTCCTTCATGAAAAACAAACCCTTTCTGGAATACGCCTGAGAAGCTCAGCATTTGAAGCACCATGAGTTACAACCCGAGTCCGAAAGGGTGTGCTCCAACACATGTGCTGCACTCGCGTGGATCAAGGGCGTGGCATCATTGATGTCGCGTACGTGCTCGGCCATGGCATCGACTAGGGCCTGGCGCTGGTCATTTCGGCATGATTTTATAATTGGAACACTGTCAATAGTCGATGGACGTAAATGCCCCGGTCGATGAAGTCCACCAAAGGGTTCCTAATCAAAATTATTGAAGGTTCATATCCATTTTGAGGAGTGTGCTCGCATACCCGTAGATGACAAACACAATCGGAGCAGCTGGCATGCGATGTCTACGATAGGGAAAGTGACCCAGTCATTGCCCTGTGGACATGAGCACCGTGCCTCCTCCATTGGAGTTGAACCCATCATACCAAGTTCCCGAGCCTGACTCATATTGGTGTCGACAAACCGTCGTGACAACAGTCAGGACGGAGTGAAACATGTGCTAAGCAAGCTGGGCGAAACTGCGTTGCCCACAATCCATGAAGTCTCTCTTGGAAGCCACACACAACACGCCTGATTCTCTCACCTAGGAAGTCCTTCAGAAGTACCTACCCTCTGAAGTCCTTGCAGAAGGCGTCTCGTTCTCGTCTTCTAAATTCGATGGGCTGCTTCAAGCCCAAGGCCAAGCCTAAGGCCGCGCTGAGTTCAAGGCCAAGTATCGCTCGATTGCCTTGCTTTGAGGCAGGGAGAAGCCGTCCACGTCCAGTACGGGAACCTGCCAATGCACCAAAGGAATTACATTTAGCCAGTTTCTTTTCGGGAATAGTTGCTTCGTGTCGGATCTCAAAATTTTGGTTGTAGCATTTGTCGCAACTCACAGAATTGGAGCCAAACACATACTTGACCATCGGCCTAGTTTGCAGACTTATGCTAATTGGGATCCCACCCCCTGGGTGCTCTTTCATGTAGTGGAACAGCTAGCGCCTTGCCCATGGAGATGTCCATTTTCCCGGCGTCGCGGTCCTCCTCAAACTCCTGGCCGATCGCTCCAAGGTGCAGCTTGCACTTGCGGGTCGCTTGTGCGGCGTGCTTGTCTACCAGCAATCCCTCTGACCCCTCTTAGACTCTGGTCGTGGGAGATACTCCACAGGATGGCAAAGGCTGTCCCGCTTAAGCTTGTCAGACGGAACTCTTGGCGGCCCTGTTTCTTCAACATTGGCCGGTGCAGATCTGTACAATCCCCTCATCAAGGGATGGCACTGCAAAGGCACTGGGACACGTTAATCATCCGCTCATCCCACTTTCGGAGAGGCGGGCAGCCACCTCGCCGAGGAACTCTTCATGCCTGCAGAGTGGGCAGAAGGCCCGGCCGTGCATCAGCTGCGACCAGGTCTCCCAGCACTCCTTGCAAACCTTGTGGCAGCAGCCCAAGGTGGCAGCTGCATGCTCACCTTCTGCTTCGAAGGGTTCCAGGCAAACCGGACACTCCTGCTGGTCGTTCTTCGCCAGGAACTCCAGCTTCTTCTGAAAATCCTCTAAAATGCGTGCCTTAGCTCCAAGAGAAAGCAAGGACGACAAGCACAAACTTCGCAGTGCGCTCAAACAGTCTTAACTCCTAGCTGCCATGCTGACGTTGTTCCTTTCGGCCTGCTTCATCATGTGGAAGACAAACCACTCCCGGGCCTCATCGGGGATGCCCATAGCCTCTGTGGAGTCAATGCCTTTCACCCGTTTGCCCATGTCCTCGCTTTCAGTTCACGCCACCAAAACACCACAAACGAAAGGTGAGCCGCTTGGGACGTACAACACCAGAAGACCAAAAGCTCAAAAGGGTGGTGCGCTTGGGACAGGTGTCAGCTGCCACTGACTCTGGCACCGTGGAGCAGGTCTCCTCGTGAAACGTCATCAGGGTGCCGCGCATCTCAGGGTCGCAACTCAACTCGTCCGCTGGCCCGCCGATGGGGGAAACCAAATATCAAAATTGAGGAAAGCGCGAGGAGGGACACATCAAAACAGCCATTGAAGCCGCCCCGGTTGCACTCGTTACATCTCATTGCACGTGCAGTGACACTCGACAATCTCAAAGCGGGCTCCTACCTGGTTCCCTGTTTGCTCAGAACACACCACTTCCCCGGCCTGCTCCACCTCTTGCGCGTAACCCTCCTCGGCTGCTTAGCCAAACAAGGCCCAACAGCTTCATCTTTCCGACCCAGATTGAATCGGCCCCGCTTGCTGCATCCATTAAAAGGGCGGGGAAAAAAGTTCAAGGGAGCAGACAATGTTCAGACTGCTCCCCAAAAGGAATGCAAAGGACGTGTGAATTTGGCGGGCCTCTAGGTGTTCAATGTGGGATTTGGTGCGATCCAGGCTTGCTTTCTGCAAAAAGAAACCAAACTACCTTTTGGTTTTGCCTTGCGTCCGGCAAAAGCGCATGCCACCGGCAGATTGTCCGCATGACCGCCCGAAGACACAAGGAAAAGCAAAGGAGCTGCAATCTCAAGGCGCGTGCGCGACGCAAATTGCACAACTCCAGGAGCAACAGACCGGACTTGATGCTTGTCCTACGCCCATGATTGCGCATTTCGAGTCGTGGCGAGCTTCTCCCCCATTATTGTAGCTTTGTGAGAGCTTCAGGGTGAAAGGGTTGTCACGACATGTCATCTGACTTTGACAACTTTGTAGGCATCATGCCCACGATGCAGACCACCATGTTCAGCCTGTCCTTCGCATGTTCATGCACTATGATCAGGCATGGTCCGTCATGGCAATCCCGAAATCAATGGAAACCGCACCGCTGGAAGGTCTCGGGCCACAAGTGCTGAGAATAGACTACCAAGTACTACCAAGTACCAAGAACATTGTCAGCTGCTGTCAGTCAAGTGTCGTACAGCATAAACTTCGCTGCACACTCGTTCGCATCGGCTGGCTCCGAGCGTAGCTGTGCCAGCAGCGCATCTACTCCTGATGACAATGTGACAAGCAGCTTCAAAAACATTGCCCCAACCCAAGAGCCGTGCACAAATGCGCTTTGTGAATTGAGGTGCGTGCACATGTTGGAGACTTTCACAAGCCATACCGGCAAAAGGTCAAAATACTGCCATGGGCCATGGACTTTAGAAGACAGAACAAAAACTGAACCCTGGCCTCCAGACGATGGGCGAGCACCGTCTTCAAGGCCCTCATTGCCCAGGGCACTCAGAGCTACCACGTCAGCGCCCATGAGATCCGCCGCTTCGGCCATAGCACCGTCCTCCTCATCATCCAGAACCTCCGGAGCCCTTGGCGCTTCCATCTGCTCGTAGAACTCGCTCACGTGCCTGGTGGAGTGCTCTTGTGCCGACTTCCACCTGGCCTGGACGGCCATGTGCTCTGACGCGGGCGCGGAAGACATCTGCCTCAAGCCCTCTGCTGCAAGCGCCCTAGAAAGGATCGAATGGTTCTTCGCGGCTTTGCACTTGCGAGACTGCCGCTCGTGGTCGCGCGCAGACTCGATGCGCTTCTTTGCAGCCTCCCACTCCTCGGGGTTTCGCTTCATCTGCGCCTCGTGCACGCGCCTTGCCCACTCAGCGCACATCTCGGAACTTCGGGGAGCCATGGTCTTGGACATCTGGCCTACGCGCCTATGCGCCTATGCCCTATGCTCCTATGCTTCTGCAGAGCACGCTTGGTCCAGCAGCTTGTCAGAGCACAATTTGATCCAAGCAAAAAGCCAGCACCTGCCAATCATGAGGTCATGCTGACAAGAACTGGCTTCTTCTGTGGGGCTGTGAGAAGCACGCAGCGTGTGCTTGCGGGGATGATTCCAACCCCAATCTTGTGCGGGGCGGCCTTTGACATTCCCTGTTTTTGGAAGCTTCGATGGTAAGAGGGCTTCACAGACCTCATCTCCAAGCTCCTCATGGGCAAAGACACAACGCAGCCCTTGCCTTCCGGATGATCGTTGAGAAGTCGCCCGGCGTCCCGAATGAAATAGGATAGCGCAGATCCTGCAATTGATCATGTCAAACTAGTTGTTCGATATTTTGCAAACTTAAACAATAACCAAGAAAGTTGTTGCAAAGGAAGGACCTGTGCAGATACGTAACAGCCTTCCAATCCCATGCGCTGGATGGCCTTGTACTCTTTGCCGGCAGCTGCAAACAGCAAGCGTACTGTCCTCATTGACAATGGCATGGAGGGGGCATGAGTGCATGTTGCAACGAGCTGCGCTGTCTTGCGTTTGGGTGCTGTGCTCCGATCATTTGCCGGCGCCTTTCGCCCTGAAACACTGACAATGAGTTGCATCAGTTCACTCGGGTTCTCGGAAAATAATCTTCCCTGGTGGCCGAGCACGCGCTCCCCAAAAAAGCTTTCCCACGTTCAAGCCATGCTGCAACCTGGTATGCCCGGTGCACGCAGAAGGGCAACCCGTTGCAACTTCCCGAATTTCCTTTCCGAGCGGCTCCGCAGCACCGCGGGCATCGAAGTATCGCAGAGTCAAACCTTCACGATTGGGCTTGCTTTTGCACCTGTGACTCACTTGTAGGGACAACCATTCTATCACTCCTCGCCGCCAGTTTTTCAGGGAGTCTGCCCTCACCACGTCAGTGCTGAGATGAGTACCAGCATTGCGCGGAATACCGGACTGCCGCGCACGATGCTGAAGGCCAACAAAGTCTTTCAGTTCCTGGTGGCGACATACCCCTCTCCCTTTCAGATGTCCCTGTGCACGAAATAAATAGCTTCACATTATTTCGTGAGCGATCTCACTTGAAAATCACAGCTTGGCCTGAACAAAGCCATGTTCAAAGAATCCAATGGGTGCCTACACTGATAGATTCATGATCTATCATGGCCCCTCCCCAAAAATTATCGAACATCTTTCCAAACACCTAGCGCGAGGCCTGCCAGGGCAACAGCACTGCTGCCACCAGTAGCAGCCCAAGCCTCTCATGCTATGCGCACCCCCCTGCTTCTTGAAAATTGCTGGATATAGATGTCTCCAAATGGGGGAACCTCCAGCTCTGGTGTTCCACTTTGATTCTGCATTCACTTTGATCTGACCTCAAGAAGGTTGCCCTCACAAAGAGCAGCGGCCACATCTCGGTCACACTTTTCAAACCATTGATGATGCAACACAAGCCCTCTTTCTTAACACTACTCATCTATCTCACTTGAATTCGCTTCGCTCCTCATGTTGCTCCTGTAGAACTGTGAGCCCAAGTGCCAGGCCTTCTGCTCCGCATGTCAAGCGCTTGCCTTTTCTAAAAGGTCTGTTCAATCCCTTGAGCCCGAATGACATAGTCCAACAGCTTCAACTCGCTCATAGCATCAGTGTGCACGCAAGCACGATTCGCCAGGCTGCAGCAAAAGCACTAGCCCCTTTTTGGCAAAATGAGCAAAATACAGCGCTCAGGTGGCCGGGTTGTGGTTTGGAACAAGTTTCCACTGTCCGCCAACTGTGCCTGGATAGACAGCACGAGCCTCTTAAGCTCCCGCTGCGAGCCAAACAGTTGTTCAGGCACAACCTGTACGAAGGTGCACCACTCCGCGAGAGCTGAGCGTCAAAGTGAGGCCATGCGCAGGCATCGCGCACAAGTCTCAAGCTCAGCACACTTCGCTTGTGGAAAACGGGATGCACGAAGAGCTCTGTCGACGCCTCTTGGCACTCTGCGACATTAACAGACAAAAATATGGAAGTTTCCTCAGACATGCGCGGCCTCCATGCAGGATCGGGAGACATTTCAGTTCAAGGCAAGGAACATCAAGCGGCAAACCACACACCTCTGTGAATGTACCTCGAGATCAGATATTGAACTGAACAAATTGAATGTGAGGCAAGCCGCCTCATGCAGTTCCTCCAGTTCCGGCTCCAACCAGAGACTTGACACGACTCTTCACCTGAAGACCCACAAGGCACCAACCAGCAGGCCGGCTTCTTGCATTTTGGTCAGGCCTGCTCAGCCGAGTCCATGCCCTTCTTGTGCAGGTAACTGGCTGACCTCAGCCCAAACAGGTTCTTCCAACACAGCGGGGTCCAAAAAACTGTGTGGTCTCCTTTGGCTTCTTTAACGAACTCCCAACACCATCAAGGAGCCCGCGCTTCTGGACGCCTCTTTGGCGTGGCGAGCCTTGCTGAGTCTCGAAGGGCCCGCACTTTTGGATCTCCTCGCGGTAGGTGAAGCCGGCAAAGCCCACTGCGCCACCTCGCCCAAAGCGGGAGTGTGCGACTTGCGAATTCGACATTGGAATCTGCTCTCTTGACTTTGATAAAACAGAAGCACTGTCGGCCTTCCAGAGCGGACCACTCCGAGCACCGGACCGCCCACAGCACCGGCTCCTCCTGCAGTAGTCGCCCCTGCCACCAGTCCGATGGTGGCACCCACCGGGATGGACAGACCGAAAGTGAAGATGGCTGGCACCTCGCTCCGTCCCAGCCCAGAACGCAAAGCCAGGTGGCTGTTCGGTTCCCCCGTGGTCGGAAATCAAAAGCCATCCCGAAAAAATGGGACTTTGAAACCCAACGGAAACTGAAAAGCCACCTGAAGAGGGGGCTCCAGCGTCTGGCCGATCATCCGAGCTTCAGGCCATGCCGACGGCTCCTCCTGCCAGCGCACCACAGGCGCCGCCGGTGGCCGTGCCCACTGCTCCACCCAGCAGGGCAGAGACAGAGGAGACACCAGTGCGAGTGCTGGTGGCGTAGGTGAACGCGTCACCAGCCTATGAAATGCAGAAATCAAGCGCGACCCTGAAGCAGCTTTGCAACAAGCACGCCTTGACACAGCGTGGTGCAAACTTCTTGCATGTTTGGGCGTGTTTGGGTTGGATCCGATGGCAACGCTAACTACTTCCGGGACGAAATCGAGGATATGCGAATCTCGCCTTGGCCTTCACCAGCTTCACTGCCTCTGTCGACTTCTCCTCAATGGGTGGAACATTGTGGAACATGTGGTTGGGTCTCGGAGTGGCGAAAGTGTCTGAAGTACTTCCATCATGGCTCCAAACCTGGAAAGCCGCAAAACTGGAGGGGGACCTTACTCTAGGATTTGGCAAGTTTGGCAAGTGTCCTTGGCCAGAGCGACAGTCACGTTTGCCTGGCGTCGAAGCGTGGACTTGGTTGACACGGGGTGTCCTCAGACAGAATCTTTAGAGGAAACACAGCCGGAAATGTTCACCACCTGGCTCATGCAAAACGCCGGGCACATGCTCCGCCTTCTCTCGAGCTTGGGCCGCCGTCGACTCAATCGCCAGCTTGGTGCGGGAGGCGGTGCCTGGCACACGGAGCCATGTGGAGTCCTGGTCTCAATAGGTTTGAGGGGCTTCCTCTTTGGGGTCCTTTGGGTTGACCCGCTTTCAGGGATCCAGAACGGATCCCTAGCTTTCCTTCTTGCAGGTCATACTGGAAGCTTCGACCCATGGGCTTAAGGATGTGTTCTCAGGACTCCTGCCAGATCCAAGCAGAACGCACGAATTTCACTTGCTAATTCTAGCCACTTTGTCTAGCCCATCTTAATGTCTCGCCCAAGTTAGATGCGCCTTTGGCTTTGTCGCGGCCAGCTTCAAAGGCATTCAGGGCCTCTGTACAGCTGCGCACAGATCAGGCATGTGCACGGAGGCTTGCTGCGCCTTGACCTTGACTTGAATGACCCCATCCTTGATCTGCACCTCGTGGCAGAGTCGCCAACAACCGTTGTAGCCTGTTTTGAAAGGATTGAGGACAAACAATTGTTCACAGTGCCAGTGACTCTTCGTTTCTGGCTCACGTGAATGCAAGTCCAACTCACATACGAGTAAACCCCGTGGTAGCTTGTATCCAATGTTGTCCCTATCCGTCGCTTGAGCCCGGTGCTCGGTACTTATAGAGGCAGAAGCCCCCGGCACCACCAGCGGTACTGCCGGCGGTGGTGCCAATCAGGAGGCCTGCAGAGGGCACGTGATGCAGCGGGAAGAAGACGCTTGTTTGTGTGTTTCTTTTGTTCTTTCGTATAGGACTCCACGTTGCTCAAGTGCTTCCCTCCTTCATTCTGGCTTTTTAGAATTAAACTCACCCCCTAAGAGTAAGGGGAAACAACCCGAGTTTCTGGTTATGGCCCCAGAGCCGTGAAACAAAATGACACGCCTCCGGCTTCCCCCGAAATCCCACCTGCGGCCCCGCCGCAGATGGCGCCCGCTGGAATGGACAGGCCGAACCTGAGCGCGTCCGAATGACAATGGGTTTAAAGCTGTGTAGATGGCAAGGTGCCTTGAATGTGGGAGTGTTTCCTCTAGAAGTCCTGTCAAAGCCGCAATGCTTTGCCCAAGCATTATTCTTCTGAGGGGTGCCTCAGTTTGGTTCTGCATTGTCAGTATCAGCGCCTCTGCACAGCACTGGCTGCATCCCCAGCATCACCGAGACTCGGTTTTGAGCTCGGATGTACTTGTGGGACCCTCGCTGCATCACCAGCATTCAGAGGTGAAACCGGAAGCCCGCCACTTCATGTGGGTGCTCGCCACATGGCGCATGGCCAGCATGGGGGGTGCTGAGACCGGATGTGCGTTGACTTGAAACACAAATCATCCAAAAAAGCACACGATCGCCATGAAAACTGTGTTGGAAATCCCTCAACCAAAAATAGATGTAATGACGAAGGTTGATGTTTCTACTACCACATTAACCATAGATTTCAGGATCGGGACGCAAGTAATGTTGGCTCTAAAGTTTGCAGCTTGACTTTGTTTATGAGAAGCGAAGAAAGGTAAGCTGTCCTGTTTTAGGGTTCGGATGTGGGGGAACATTTGGGATCCCTCTCCCTGCTTCACGGCCCTGGGCAACATTGTGCCTTGGCAAAGCCACTTTGAAATGAGCTTTGCTCTGCAGTCTGGCTCCCTGCCGAGCCCAGAAAGTATTTGGGACGTCAAGGCCAAAACGACTCATGACGTGGCTTGTCTCAAGATGGGTATGGGTCAAAATTAAACACCAGGGACCGCTGGCTTTAGTCCATGTTTCCATTTACCATGGTTCCATTGTGGGTACCTATTTTTGACCCTCAGCCAAATGTGCGGGGTCCCCGAAACGGAGGCCTTGGGGCGCCGGGCGTGGCCAGGGCCGGCGCCACCCCGGCCGCGGAGCCCAGCACCACGCCGGTGGCAATGCCAAAGGCGCCCCCGCAGGCGCCGAGGACGATGACCTCCAGTCTATCTACATACATATATATATACACACATTATATACAAATATATATATATATATACCCAGAGGCTCGTGGGCCCTCCTAGGGAGGGTCCGGGGCCCTATTAGGGAGGGACCGGCCTGTTTGTCGGATACGGGGCCCTCGTGGGCCCCCAGTGCAATCCGGACGGGATCAATGGATCGCTGATCGACCAAAATGGCCTCGAACCACACCTCCCCTATCCGACGGCTATCCGACGGCTATCCGACGGCTATCCGACGGTTATCCGACGGTTATCCGATGGTTATCCGACGGTATCCGACGCCGGGCCCTCGTAGACCCTCAGTTTTGGGGGCCCCGGCCCAATTATCCGACGGTTATCCGACGGCTATCCGACGGCCATCCGACGGTTATCCGATGGCTATCCGACGGCCATCCGACGGTTATCCGACGGTTATCCGATGGTAATCCGAAGCTTGTTTGCAGCCCAAAGGCCCCTAACAAAAAACCAGCCCGAAACCTCCTACGACCGCAAGGGCCCGCGAGGGCCCAAGGGCCCGAAACATGAGTTGGGAGGTATTAGGAGTAAGAGATTCTGGTCAACATTATGTGTTGGCTGATGGTTGTTGTCGGCAGTTGGATTTTTTTTTAGGCTGTCACTGGCCGCTTGGTCGGGCTGCTGATTCTCTTGAAGTGGGATGTTTGTGGTAGGGCTGTGTGGATGTCGCTTTCTTGGCGCAGTTGCTTTTCTTCAGGGCCTGTCGCTGGCCTGCTTGGTCCGGCTGCTGCTTTTCGTGAAGCAATATTTTTCCGAAGGGCTTCTAGTTTGCTTGTTCTGTGTGGCTGCCGTTTTTGTTGGTTGTTGTGCAGTTGGTTCTTTTCAAGGCCTGTCACTGGCTTGCTTGGTCGGCCTGCTGCTTTTCGTGAAGTGTTTTTGTTTCCCTTGGGTTTTCTTTGTGGCTTGCCGTTTGTTGTGCAGTTGGTTCTTTTCAAGGCCTGTCACTGGCTTGCTTGGTCGGCCTGCTGCTTTTCGTGTTTTTTTTCAGTATAGAGATTGTTGTTTTTTGCTTGCTGTCTGTGGCTGCCGTGTTTTGGTGAAGTTGGATTTGTTTCAGGGCCTGGCACTGGCCTGCTCGGTCGGGCTGGTGATTTTAGCAAAGTGGGATTTGTTGTAGGGCTTCGAATTTGCTTGTTGTGCTTGAGTGCCACTTTTTTGGTGCAGTTGGATTTTGTTCAGGGCCTGTCACTGGCCTGCTTGGTCGGCCTGCTGCTTTTTGTGAAGTGGGATTTTTCCGGAGAGCTACTAGTTTGCTTGTTGCGTGTGGTGCATGTTTTTTTGTGCAGTTGGATTTGTTGCTCAGGGCTGGTCATGGCTGCTTTGTTGGGCAGTGCTTTTATGAAGTGGGATTTATTTCGTAGAGTTTCATTTGCATGTTGTCACGTGGCTGCCTGCCATGCTTTTTGTGCATGTGTAATGGCTGTTAGTCAGGTGCTATTTTCGTGAGTGGGATTTTTTAAGTAGGGCTTCTTAATTTGTTTTTTTGTGTGTGGGTGGCTCTTTTTTGTGGCAGTTGTTTTTGTTTCAGGGCTGTCGCAGTTGCTTGGTGGGCTGCTGCTTTCGCGGTCTTGTTTTTTTGTTAAAGGCTTGCTGGCTTTGTTTGTTGTGGTGGGCTGCATTTTTTGTTTATTGCGCAGTTGGTTTTGCTCGGGTGTCACTGGCCTGCTTGGTCTGCTGTTTTTCGTAAAGTTGGATTTTTTGCTTTTTAAGTAAGAGTTGCTAATTGCTTGTTGTCCGTGGCTGCCGTTTTTTTTCAGGGTCTGTCGCTGGCCTGCTTGGTTGGGCTGCTGCTTTTCGCAAAGTGTTTTTCCGGTTTCTAATTTGATTGTTGTCTTTGCCTGCCTGTTTTCGGCAGATGTTGTTGGCAATCTTGCTTGCGAAGAGCTGTTGCCTCACGCAGGGCGGTGGGCGGTGGACGGTGGGCGGGACATGCGGGTCATCAGGCGGGCCATGCAGGCCACAGCCGGACCAAGCAGGCCAGTGACGCTGAAAAAAAACAACTGCGCCAAGAAAGCGGCATCCACACAGCCCTACCACTTCAAGAGAATCAGCAGCCCGACCAAGCAGGCCACTGACAGGCCTAGAAAAATCCAACTGCACAAAAAACATGGCAGCCACACACAACAAACAAAATAGAAACTCTACTCCCAGACGCTCCCAACTCATGTTTCGGGCCCTTGGGCCCTCGCGGGCCCTCGCGGTCGTAGGAGGTTTCGGGCTGCTTTTTTTGGGGGCCTTTGGGCTGCAAACCACCTTCGGATTACCATCGGATAACCGTCGGATAACCGTCGGATGGACGTCGGATAGCCGTCGGATAACCGTCGGAT
>CAUJNA010000971.1:0-105000 GCA_963377175.1 Effrenium voratum
AGCGAAGTGTTTTCCGCTCTCAATTGGCGATCACGTATGAACGCAGCTTCACATAAGATCTTGAACCTCACTTGTGACTTGAGCCAAATGGCAATCAATGGAACCTTGTAAGCAATACAAACACGGACCTCAGAACTGCTGCCCAATTTAGGCACGGGGCCAGGAGGGTTTTAACATCCCCCATTTGGGTCGCATTGTTCATCATGCGGTCCAAACACCACAAAACGTTCCAATCGCCATGGCTTCAGCTACGAAACCGTGTCGAACACTCTTTCATTCACTATTGCTACACCGTCCATTCATTGTGAAACTTGCCAGGTCCAATCAAGGCAGAAACATGCATCCACAAATCGTAGCACATTCCTATACTCAGATGCAAGAGACATTTTGCCTCTAGCCAATACGCAACCACTTGAAATCCCGGCTGCCGCATTTGCGCATCGCGCAGCCGTCATCCATAGAAATGGGTTGGCCATAGAAATCCATAGTAGCGCACGGTCATGAGCCATCTGAATATCATCGGCAAAGAAGATTTGGTGAGCAATACATGCAAAACATAGCCATTCCAGGTACCATGAATAATATATACATAATGAAAAGGAAATCATCCATGAGGTAATAGTTCCATCCATGAATATCCGGAATGTCATAGCCGTCGGGATATGTAAATGTATACACATCCATTCATCTTGGACGCATGAAATCATATCATGATGTAGAGTCGTTCCATCGCAATGACATTGATGAGACGCAAGCAATAGATGGGGACTAGCCCACATCATGCCGCAATCAACATCGGAGTGAATATATGTATCGCTGTTGGTGGGCGCGCCACACCACATAAGCAATAATAATCCACATCTGCATTACGCATACCTGTCCCCAATGGACAGTCTGTGGGTACGTCGACGGAACTCTTCGTCCAAATTCTTTTGGGCTTCTCGCGCCCGGACACACTTCTTGTGATGATCTTCTGGCATCCAATGCCCCATTCGTAGGCACCAATCCAGCAGAGGTGTGTCGCATTTGTTCGGGTCAGTGGCTGCAATAATGGCGCTCACATTGACCGAATAACCATGTCTGCCAAGGTTCAGGCCTTCCCTTACGAACGATATATATTTACAGTTGAAAGCCAGGGAGAAGCATCTGTAAATGATATCACCCACCGGGTGCACGCGATCCTTGACCAGGAGCTTCATTTCGTCTTTGGTGATGTCGAGGATTCTCGCTGCAATCCACAGCTTGTAAAATATGTATAGCCCCTCGCACTTGCACACCATCAGACGAATGTATTCATTACGCTCCTCAGCCGACCGGAAGGTCCTTTCTCGAACGTTCTGAGATTGAGAAATCTTCAGTACCGTCGATGGCAAAAGGATCCCTTCCTGATCAATCTCCGTAATGTTGGGGTACTTCTTGAAGTCGTTGTGGTATGGGCAGCCTTGCTTCCCTTCGAGCGCGGCATCGATCGTTCTCTTTTCACCACCTTCGAACATCCCCCACATCTTTGACATCTGCAGCGCGATGAATCCCGCCATGTATCAAGGCAAATCGCCATCCGCTGGGAATTAATGATATCCCGCGATGCCAAGTCATTGTCGCGGTATTGCCAACCGCCATCTTCTTCCTCAGACATGTAGCCGGACGTGTATCCTTGCGTGTCCATGTCGTCGTCCTCAGGAACGTTCTCCGCCTCATCATCCTCTTCCTGTGCTGCCGCACCATGGTTGGCTTCGTCTTGTGCGCGCCTGGCATCACCCGAAACATTGGGCCTTTGGTTGCCCCCATCGTCGTCGGAACTGATGTGGATGCAAAATCTCCCGGTAGAGATCAGTTGCGCCCCACACTCCAGGCACACACAGAAGCATGTGGGAATCGCGGTCGCACATGACGGACATATCCGGCATCTTAGTCCTTCCCATGTCTCGTCATTCAGGATGACGACTTTGCTGATCTCGTCCCTGATCTCGTTGGTCTGCGCATCAAACTCCTCCAGCTTGTTTTCCCGAAACAATTTGCATGCACGATCAACCATGTCTTTGATGTAGTGCAGATTGTCGGCACCTGCCTCGGTCTCAGGCATCCTCTCGTTGATCTTCGCGACGTTCTGTAGGAACATCGCAGCCGATTCCTGGGAGGAATCGACGAAACCCGGACAGATCTCGTTTTCCACACATTTTGAGTACGCTCGCTTGACGTCCTCGTACTCCAGGCATCTCCCTCCGTTGCTTTTGCCAATCCAAATGGACTTGATCTCATAGAACGGGATCACGTCAAAGACCATGAACGTCCCATTTGCCGCGACTCCAGCTCCATACCGCGCGAGGGTTGCACTGGGAATGTAGATGATCGCAATCGGATCCCCCGACCTTACGTTTCGTAGCGTCACCTTCGTTGCTACGTTCATCTCATCCCATGGAGCGAATGCTCCGAAGTGCAATGCTAGCCTGTTTCCGCCATCGATCCCGCCGGGGACTAGCCCACAGCGTACGATGCTCGGCAGGTTCTCCACATACGTTACACGGAATGCTCCTCCGAGAGAATCACCCATTCTTGCAGAATACCTATTTGCCAGTGCGGATGAGCTCATGAATCCAAAATCACTGTGACCAGTTGTGACTGGCCTGTATCATCCATGGCATCTGTTGAACATCCTGTCGATGTCATCCCGATCCAGGCCAGCATAGTTCATGTCCTCCCTGGCCGCCTTCATGTCATTCGGGTTCATGACGCTTGGAAACCTTGCTGCCAAGACCTGAAATCTCGATTTCTTGTGTCCGGACTCCTGCCACTTGATCACTTCCATGATGCCCATGTATCGTTTTGCTCTCGAAGTTGAAGGTGGGAATATGTCGTTATTTCGGTCGTCAATGACTGCGTCGATGTCGACCCATCCACCTTCATCGCATCTGAAAACACTTCCTCGGCAATTGCCGATTTTGTGTCGAAGGACTCTGCATAGGTCGTGAGATAGCTGGTTTGCTTGATCTTTCGTAGCAAATACCGAGCGATCGTCGCCAATCTTGCATAGTGGAGCACCGTCAAAGGGAGCAACGCAGAAATTGACGCTCTTGCCAAGCTGCATCACATCCACCTGTTCAAGGATGGCACCCTTGATAAAAGGACTTGGGGTCAACAATAGATGCGTACGCCCATGGCATATGCACATCGCTCACGTCGCCGAACTTCGGGATGTAACATGGGATGGTGTCACACCCTCGCTCTAGCGTCGTCTTGAACGTTCTGTTGTCCCCGCACGGATTGTAGGTGAGGTCCACGCCACCGCATTGTAGCTCTCCTCCCTCAGCCGTGTCAGCCATCTCCACCAGATTGATGGTATAGCTATACATTTCTATTGTCTCTTTCCCTTCTTGCCCTCCTTTCTTGCGTTCCTTGGACGCCGATGAGGACGGTTCTTCCGTATCCCCCATTTCTTCATCCGAGGAAACATGATCGCTGCTGAGAAGCTCACGGATCTTCTTCATCGCCTTCTCGTTCCCAGCAGCCTCCTCATAGTTCTTGCAGTCGCCGTCGTGGGCCAGGTTCGCGCATCTCATGCAAATTCCCATCTCTCCCATGCAATTTTTTTATTGAGACTAGGAACTCGAGTGCAGCTCTCCGCCCATCAATCACTCGCTGCTTCTTCTCTTCTTTCTCAACGTTGGGCTGAGAGCTTCGGCTCGGGTCTGGCACTTGACCAAGACCGTCGCCTCCACTCTCTGTTGCCTTCCTCTTGGATCCTTGGGTGGCATGCTCGGCCGTCAGGGATCGCGGATGTCTGGGCTTGACCGTGTTCATGATGTCCAACACTTCTTTCGTGGGCGCCCCGAGCTGGGCGGACGGTTTGTTCCGCTTTCGGTTCTGGCCCGTCGTGCGGCTCACGTTCCCGGCGAGGTGTCGTACGATTGAATGCTCGAACTCCCTCTTGATCTTCCATGCATCTTTCCACAATGGAAGTTCGTGCTGAAAGTACGACATCACCTCAAAGAAACCCAATATCATCTCGACGACGTCCCCCAAGGACTCCTCATTCGTAGTTTGTCCCAGGAGATCATACATCGTCCCCTGATCAAGCACGCACTTGATCCAGGATGAATAGGCCACGTTGCCAAGATCTCTGTCTATCACAAAGATGGAGGTCCTCTCCTCAACTCCCTCGGAATTCTTGCACGTGATCACATCCCGGGATGCACACAATTGCTTCCCGTGACCGTTATTGTAGAACTGTGCTGCCTGATCCATTGTCCTGCTCACGAAACCCACGTGGGATAGCTCCTTCTTCAGCTTGGAATATGCAAGCTCCCGTATAATCGTGGTCATGGCCTGAACATTGTTGACGTCCACCATGAGATGTTGAAGATCTGGGATTGCAACCACGCACTCTGCGAAAAGTCGCGTATACAGCTTCCTCCCTTCGGTTGATCTCACAACACCGTTCGTGTCCGCATTCCAGTTCGCGCAACAGTTCACGCAAGAAGTGGGATTGTATTTTGAGTTTGACCCGAGCACCTTCGACTTGTTCATCTGCATCTCTTTCACACAAAGTTCGCAGATTAACTCACTGAGCTCGGTGACCGCATACCATCGAAGACGTTGATCACTGACATCGATGTTCCCAAACGCATCTTGTCCGCCGTGTCCTTCATCCTGCCGTTCTTGCCTCCGTTTCGATTGAGCAGTGAAGGTCGGCTTGTACTCGAATTTCACCTTCGACTCCTCCATGTTCTTCGGGATATTGAATCGAAGGTCGGGCTCGTTTATGCATGTCTCCTCCAGCTCACGCACGAACGCGTTGCTTGGTGCGATCACATCGATGGATTTCTCCACCAACAATCGCTTCAGGAGGAAATGTTGCAGATTCGAGCTTCCAGGGATCTTGTAGTTCTTACCTGTGAGCGCGTGGGCAACGCGCCACAGGCGATCATTCTCGGTCACCAACGCGCCTGCCGCCTTGCAGATCTCGCTCACCTTGTTGGCGATCGTCCCCCAGTCCCCTCTTCCTCCATGGAAAGCTACGTCGCGATTCACGCACACCACAACCAAGCCCTTGCACGTGTTGACGAGGTCGGATATCGTCTTTTGCAAGGAGTCAATGATGGGGTTGGCGGTCACCTGCCACCCACACCCCCTCATGCACACCCAGTCATAGAGCGACATCCAAATGTGCACCGACACAGGTGAGTCATCCATGTCTCGCCTCCGTCGTTCGACGATGAGCTTCTCCAGTTTCCGCAATCGGGAGATGATGTTCATCGTATCTGCGGACGAGGAGACTTGCTAACCGTAGTACGATCTCTCCTCGATGTTTGTCCATCCCTGTTCGTTGACCATCATCTGGAAGGTCTTCGTGCTCCCTTTTGCATTGACAGCCCTCAGGGGCCAATCCAGGACCAAGAAGCTCTTCTTCTGAATCATCATGTCGCGAATCGTTGCCCCACCAATGGGGTCCCTTTTCTGCTCCTTGATGATCCAGGTCAACCGTCCAGGTGCGTTGTCTGGGTTCTTCTCTGCCTGTATCAACGCATTGATGGCTTTGGCGCCCGGAAGGCGTCCAGTAATCAAGCATCCTGTTTGGGCACACATGAAAGCATACAGCTGAAGCCATGCCGCATTCCCTTTTCCAACATAGGAAAGAATGATCTTCTCTGCGCTGGTCTTCTCCTCGAAATGTACCAGCGAAGAAGTCAGGCATCTCAGCATACACTCCCAATATGTCGCGTTCTTCCCATCTGCGAGACACGGCCCAAATACAGTTTGTATGATTGGGTACCCTGTGTTGGCGTCTATGTTGAACTTCACGTTGACAGTTGCGCCACTCAGAGTAATACCCCCTTCGAATGAGGTGTATGTGTCGAGCCCAGCAGTTGGGTTGATGATAGTCCATCTGTCATCATCACCACCGGAGTTCATGCGGAATATGGAGTCGATGTTCTCGTTGTCGATCTTGACGGCATCGCTTGCATACGACCCCCCACTTGAAGCTCCCTGCTGGGGGACTGGCCCACCAGAGGTTTGTTTCCTTTGCCCGGAGCTCGACGCTGACCTCTGCTGTCGCTCCGTCTTCTGCGGCGGTTCCGTCTTCGATGAACCCATTACCCACCACGTCGGCTCCTCTCCAATCGCGAAGTCCTCGGGGTACCTCTCCAATTCCCTGTCGGCTTCGTTAACGGTGCAGTAGGTGTTCTGGTCGAAGTCAACCACGTTGTCCTTCTCCACCTTCTTTTCAATCTCCTTCAGCCAGCTTACCCACTTGCGCCGATCTTGGTTCTCAGCGGCCCTGTCTGCCGCGTGTGGCGCCAAGCTGATGGAGTTGATGTTCATCGCAGGCAGCGTTGATTTGTAGATCATGTCGATGCACCACAGGAAGTTCCTGGCGACCTCGATCTCCCGATAGAGGTCCTTCAGCTCGGACTTGTCCTGACGGAAGTAAACTGTGTACGACTGATCCGTAGCATGCCTTTCCCCGGCCCATGGCTGCAACCTCCTCATGATGAAGGAAACGCACATGAGTGAGTTGATTGCCCCGATGCATGCGTCAGAGATGTCGCTGGGGGTTGACCCACAGATCATCCAGGCAAAAGGTTGTGCTGGTGAGCTCTTTCATCTCTTCTCATTGCATAGCCAGGTTCTTCATCGACGCGCGCAGCTCATTCTGGTAGGTCAGCCCAAGGTCCCAATTCTTCTGGTAGTCGGCTCTTGTGCCATGACCGTAGAAGTCAACCTTGGGAGCCTTGATCACGCTCAACGTGAATACCTTCCCCCAGCTTCGATCTCTGAATTTCGCAATTCTTCGATCATGCCTTTCGAACTCTGCAGTTGTCAGAAACTCCTCGGAGCTCCTCCACCTCCTTGACGACGAGGTCCTGGTTGGTTCATCACTGATGAACTCTTTGTAGACTTCCCCGACCGGAGTGTCTTGGTGGAATGCAGTGAAACTTGGCGCACGTGCTGCCATGGACATTTACGGGGTTGACGCTGACGAGCTCGCGCATTGCGTGGCGCTGCATGTCATTGAAATGAAGATTGACGAGATTATTGTCAGGAAATGCAGCCGGGTCCTGCGGCGGTTGATCATGGAAAGAACTGGGCGAAGAGCCGCGATGTTTCCTTTCGCAGTCGTTCTTGCTGGTATGGAGCGCGCGCTGATTTCGCCATTGTCTTCTGATGATATGGCCAGGGAGCCTCTTGTGCGGGATTTGTGCTCTCCAGGCTCTCCAGGACCAACGCAACTTCCACGCGTCACTGCTGAAGAGCGGGCCTTTGTGGAAGAGTCGACCCAGGTTCTGCACTTCTTGAACGAACTGGCCGACATTGACGGACCTCTCACACCATTGGAGATGCTGTTGGACGATGCTTGTTTGACTTTGCGTGAGCTTGTTTACCCTTGAACTCTGACTGAACTTGCATCTAGAAAAGGCTGCGGAAACGCAGCCTTTCCCCTGAGAGCCCGGCTCAGCTTAGGTTTTTGCTTTGCCTGAGAAGTTTGGCAACTCCTGAGTTTTACAAAGCACAAGGAAAAGCGTGTCTGTGTTGCTGCCAGCGTTGCGTGCGGCTCATTGAGTTTTCGCCCGCCGCCCGCCCATTCGGTTCAACTGGCTCAGCTTCGGTTCGGCTTCAACTCGTTGAAATGTCCAGCTTTGCACCCAAAGCTGGCGAAGCCATGGCATCCAGGTACTTGGAGGAGGGCTCAGCTGGCATTGTGCGGGGGGATTGCCTATACAAGTTGGCGGAAGACATCCAACGAATCACTTGCGGGCAACCTGACAAGATCCCTTTCTCGATGCTCATCAAGGTCTGCGAGACTCTGGGCCCTCTGTACAAAGACAACCGGATGAACTCCAAGATCATCAGCAAGTGCTGCGCCACACGCACTGTGCTTGAACACTTTTTTTGTCACAAGACACCGGTGACTGATGTGCGCTACAAGGACGTCTTGTGGATGTTTCATGAGTACGAGATGCTGCGGCCGATGAAGGGGAAGCTGAACAAGGTTAAGCTTGACGAGCTGCGCACTCTCCATGACCAAATGTTGCAGGTGAGCGAGGCCCTGGATGTGTGGGGCGGTCTTGCCGCTGGCCACGACGCAGAGTGTGTGTTTCTGGCCATACTCTATGTCCTGATACAGGACTTGCAGCCGGTGCTTCGAGATGTCATATACGAACACACTGCGGCAACACAGTGAGTGTTTGGGCTGAGCTTGAGGGGCTGCTGCAGCCTGAGAAACGATGTGTTTGCTGCCGCATGCTTGTTTGCAGGCAAGAAAAAGAGCACCTGGGGCAATATTTGTCAATTTGACATGCTTTTTGTGCAATTTACTTTGCAGCGCTCTGGTCCAAACTGGCCTTTTTTTAGGGGAGCCATGATGGAACAGTCAAACTGGTGTATGCACAACAGCGTGCCTGACGACACGCCGCCGGCACCCCCAGCATCGATGCCGCAGCCGCTTTGGGGGAGCACTTATTTTCTCACGCCCGCAGCGGCCGAAGCTTACCCTCGGCGAGCGAGCATCGCTACAAGCTGCCGAGTGGTGGGTGCATGCAGACTTGCGGTGGTATATACGTGGCATGGCCGCATTGCCCGATTTGCTTTGTGACTCCTCCAGCAGTGCATCTGAACAGGCGGCCCTTCGCACCCGCCGCCCCAGGCGCGCCGGGTGACGCATGCCTGGCTCACTCGCCTCGCACCCGTGCTGGTAAACGAAGATAGTCAGAATGCCCTTGGTCCCATGTTTATACTGCCGGAGTTCCACGCAGCGCTGCTGCCGCGAAAACCAACTGCGTGCCCGCAGTTGGTTCTTGTTAATGGCCAACACCTCTGCAAATTCCAACAGTAGCTTAGTCTTGACTTTACACGTTGCGGGCGCAAGGTCGGAACAAGAAAAAGACCCTCTTACGCAAGGCTAATGGTGGTAGAGCTGCAGTCTTCGATTCGTGCCTGTGTTTGCTCGGGCGCGCCTGTGAACAGTTTGAAACATGTGTCAGGGATGCTGTGTTCATGTCGGGATGGTTGAATTGCCCGCCGCAGCTGTTAAGGAACATCTGCGGAAACGCAGCTGTCAGTCAGACAATGCCGTGGAATTCTGACTGGCAGGCCGTGTGCGATGTCTGCGGATGGAAATGCAAGACCCCGTTGTTCAAGTAGAAGGCCTTCAAAGACAGCGGTGTGATGGTTTGCGGTTGGAACTTTGAGGTGATTTGCTGCGTGTGCCTGCTGGAGGGAAAGGCTGAGGCTGGCCTGCAGCACAGCTGGCGCTACACCAGGGATGAGGCCTTCAAAGTTCGGTCCGAAAATTGCGAACCGCCGATGTGTACTCACTGGGTGGGCGCCGTGTATGATCGCTTGCCGCCATCATCGCAGGCATCCTCGGCGTGGACCAGCACCTCCCCGCCGCCGCCGTGGCTGAGTCCGCCGCCGCTCCCGCCCGAGGAAGTGCTTAAGGATATCTTGGACGAGCTGACAGGGGTGCAAGGCCGTGTCAACAAGATAGAGATGATGATTATTAAGCTGCTGAATCAGAAGAATGAGTCCAAGGAGACAATCAAGCATTGCTAGACACAGACAGCCCAAGGAGACAGTCTTCGAGCATCGCTAGACGCAAACTGCGGCCACGCAGTCTTGCCAGTGTTTCACTTGAATTGCTGCCGCAACAGTCTCTTCGCACATTTTGCAGCCAGAAAAAAAACGCAGCGCAATGCTTTGTCAATCCATGAGCAAGGGCCCGCCCTGGGTTGGCTGTGCAGCTCTTCGAGTAGGGTATGCAGGCATCTGGTAACACTGCACGACTTTGTTTTTTCGGTTGTGTTGTCGTTGGCGACAGCAGGAATTGCCCTTCGCCTCTTCAACATAAAGCTTCCGCAACTCCATGCGCACCACATTGTTGACAAAACTGCATCTAGAACCAGCTCTGCACCCGCAGTTGAACAGTTGCTGTCGAATGATCTATTTGTTGGAGCTCCTTGCCTTGGTTGTTCAAACTTACTTACTCAGGCTGCTAGTGGAAAAAAACAGCTCTCAAATGTTGTTGCCGTTCAGTGATCATGAAACACAACTGCATCTCACACTGCTTGCGCGCCAGCCTTGGCTTCAAGCAAGGGCAAGGCAGATTGAAGACTGCTTTGGCAACACAGCAGGACATGCCGCGACATTCCGACGAGTATGGCAGTGTGGCGCTATACTTGTTCATGAATGTCAATTTCGACTGGCATGTCTTGGCGCACCGAAGGTGCAGCGGGTTTCTTGCTACACCTGCTGGAAGCATAGTTTCAGCAGATCTTGTCTACAGGCATGGTGGAAACTGGCAGGAAGATGCGGCCAAGAATGCCGCCTTAAGGGAACTGCGAGAAGAGGCTGGGTTGCATCTGGACTCCAGCGTCACGGGCCACTTTTTCACGCTGGCAAAAGACACGACGCTGATAAACCAGAAATTTCAGGACAGGTTTGGGAAAGTGCATGGGGTTGGGGCGTGTGAAAAGCTGCATGTCCCTGTACGTTTGTTCTAACTATTGCAAACACTGTTCAAGCAATGCCCCTGCAGGAAGGCAAGCGGAGAAACGTAAACCACATCAATTTCGGCTTCGTCTTGCCGTCTTTCTGCCACGATACACTAGAGGTCCATGGCCCTCAACGCATTGGCAAACCCGAGCTCCTGCCACACGGGATGGCCAATGTGGATGGGGTCTCAACAAAGCCGCTCGAGAAGAATTCCGGGCACAAGTGGGTGAAGGTCAACACGATGCTGAGTTATCGCGACCTCTATGACCTTTGCAGGACTCCGCTTGCAGACTTCCTGGACAGAGTGGACCAAGCCGCTGTGGCAACACAGCGGCCATCACACAGGGCACTGGAAAGCATTGAACGAATCCCGCTGAAGTCGGTCCTCATCGCGAGCGAGATGCTGGCGAATCTCCTGAAGCTGTCGCATGTGGCTGGCACAAAGTCATTGGAGTTGGCCACTCCATTGGTGCAAGCCCCGTATGATGTCCTGAGGAACAACATCGGGAGATTGACCAAGCGTCCAAAGTTTGAAAAACAGGGGAGGAGCCAGAGCAACCACCCCCTTGCAAAGGACCCAGCATTGGTGGAGATGATGGTGCGGCACTGGGCGCACGTCCACGGAGTCTGCGACTCTCTGGGCCAATGCCGCCATTTCCCTCAGGAGACCTCCAAAAGTTCTGGCCACATCGAATTCGATTACTTGCAGTCGGACAGACAGCACTCTGCGCAGTGGCAGCGTCGTATTCAAGACATCTGCGGAAACGCAGATGGCATCCACTTGCACTCGGTGGTTCACGGCACCTACTGGGAATGTGCCCCGGCAATCCTGAGACAGGGAAAGCTGACTGCGTCAGATAACGACGCCGGGCTGGGGGCACGCGAGTATCACGGCCGAGGAGGCCGTGGAGTCGGAGTGCGCCTTGCCAAGAAATTTGTGTTTGGTAATGATTCCTGAATGTTTAGTCCTTGGTTGTTGTAGTCTTGCCTGTTCGTGCCTTGCCGAGCTTGTGCGCCAAGGTACACAGCAGAAGACTGGGAGCACGTCTTCGACCACTACGCGTGGAAGACAAATGTCTTCGGCAACAATGTCTACTACGCTTTGGTCTTCCAGCTTCTGGGCCACACCCCCAGGACGATTTTTAACATGCATCGTGGCGCAGAGCTGGTGTGGAATGCGGAGGACCTCGTGATAGTGAAGGTGATCGTGAGGTATAACATGCGGGTCCAGCAGGCGAGGCGTGCTCGCGGAATTTCCAGCCGCAATGCCGCCTGCTGCCGAAAGAGTTGCAGGGGCGCCACGTGGAGGTGCCCGTATACGAAAAGATTGCAGCAAGCAGGTGGCACGACTGTGCCCACACCCCTGTCTGGGAAGAGCACTACGTCCCACACAAGGACTTGTTCTTTCAAATGGACTATGACAAGGTGAAGAATCTCACACCCTTGAGCTGCTGCTTCCCCTGGGCTCCTCAGCCCACCAACGTGAAGGCAAGAGCTGCTGCGTTCACCGCTTGCTTGGATCACTCACGCAGCCCGCGAGGCGGATCCCCAAGCAGCCTTGCGCCGACGCCAACTGTGGTGCCGAGCATGGAGCAGGAAACTCCAACTCTGCAGCCGGAGGAGTCCACTGTCACTCAGCTGCCGGTGGAGGAGTGCAAGCAGGAGCCGGCAAGCCCAACTCCGTTTTTGCCCATGCCAAAATCAGCTGCGGCGACGCAGCTTGACACTGACATGGACACGGAGCAAGAAGAAGTTCCGGCCTGGTTCAACTGTTCGCCAACGTCGCCGGCTGACGACATGCAGGAGGATGACGACGGGCTGCAGCAACAACTCCAGCGTGCGGAGCACCTGACAATGACCCTTGAGCGTGTCAATGTTCGTGATTCTGACTCTGAGCTGAGCGGAATCTCAGATGAGGATGATGAGGAGGAGCCGGATGACAAAATGTCACAGAAGGACAAGGACCAAGATGAGCACCCGGACCAAGATGAGTGGTGGTGGATGCCGCTTGAGTCAGGTCGATGGCAAGGAGCACAATTGCTGCGATTGGAGAGGCAGTGGCAGGACGCCGGGTTCCCAAAGCTCGGCACTGAGGCAGGCGATTGGTTCCACACACAAATTACAGCAGCGGAGACGGCCTATGTCACTGCGACAGGCATCTATGACCACATGCCTGACCCGGATGGTGGAATTGCGGCGGGGCTATCCAGGACTCGACAGCAGAAGACGCGGTCGCGCGTGAGAACGCGATTCAAGAGATCCCGAATCATTGGGCTGCCCTTCAGAACTCGGGGAAGCCAGAAAGCGACAAAGAGACTTGCGCCGGTGCACAGGATGCATTCCAGCGGCACCTACACCTATACACAATGGGTCGCTGCTGGATATATTGCCGCGCAGTTCCGCCGACTGCCACGGGCGCCAAAATTCCCCAAGGGCCAACGCTGGCACAACTACCGGGGACAATGGCTTAAAGTCACCTTCAACGACGGCATTGAGTGGTGGACTGATGATCCATGCACAAAGCAGGAGCTGGCTGACGTAAAGGAATGGTTCCTGGGCCTCGAAAAGGTCAAAAACTGAACTGCGTCGCCGCAGTCAGTTTTTTGAATCATTGCTTGCGAAGCCTTTGTACAGCTGACGGCTTCGGAAGCGGTCGCACTTCAAGCACACAGTCCCGCAGAGGTAAAAAGGGCTCGTCCGTTTTGCCTGAGTGTTTCTGTCGTGGCACAGTTCATGTTGCGGCATCGTTAATCGTTGATCACGCCTGTCGAAACATGCTCAAGTTGTACGGCAGCTGCTGCACCGACTGCGGCAACGCAGTTCGGATGGCGCCAGGCCTTCTTCCAAATGCGTGATTAAGTGGGGAAGACTGTTCAAGTGGGCAAAACTGACTGAGTCGAATGTGCAGTGCCGGTACTGCAAGTGCTTCAGCCGCTCAGGGGAAGGATTGCGAACAACGCAATTGAAACAACATGAGCGTGGAGTACTGCATCGGTTCCGACGAGCGACAGCGCTTGGCTGCAGCCCAAATCTGCCAGGCACCCCGTCAATGGACACCTTTCTGGGTGTTGTGGAGCGCCGCTTGAAAGGAGAATCGCGTCGAAAATCTCCTCTTGGCCGCTACAAGGAAAAGAACATTTCATGGTGCTTGAATGAGGCTATGTTGGACATGGAGCGGAAGAAACTTGGGAAGTGCCAGGTAGCTCTGATTTCGCAAGACGCGCAAGGGCCGATGCTTTCTGTCAGATTTGCCTGTGTGTCAAACCGCGGTGTGAAACCGCAGCGCGGTCAACTTGAACTGCATCAAGGCCTCTTGGGGCTCTTCCACGGCCAAATTTGCGGCGCCCGAAGGATTGCCAGGACAACGCTGCGAGTTGCAAAAACTATGTTTCAGGCTTGAAGAAAACCTCCGTCTGGGTGGTGCGGGAAGGCGCCGACATTTTACAAAAAGGCTTGGCAGCATTTTCGCAGAAGGGTGGAACCTAGGCGGCAAAGCTTTGCTTGCTCCATGTTTCAAAACAAAATGCTTCTCCCTGACGCTGACGCCGCTGAGGAAATGTTTGCTTCGGATGCGGCCGCTGATGAACTGAGAGCCGGCCGTTTACTCTCACTTCGGGACCACTTTCCTGCCGAGACTTTTCCAGCTATGAAGATTCGACTGCGCGACAGCGCGCATGCTGTCCAGCGGCAACTCGGCGCAGTCCTCACGTGTTGCATTCCCAGTAAACAACCCTGCGCGGAACGGACAACTAACAGACAGCTGCCTTGCTGGCTAAGGTTTGCAAAGAAATGGCATCTTGACGAGACGCTACAGGAATACATGCAGCAATTCATATCTGGAAAGGAGTCTATGACTGCGCTGATTTGGCATTCGCCAGATTTGAAGGTGATGTTTGCGAAGCATGTTGCTAGGCTCAAAAGTGGACATGTTTTAACACACATGCCGCAAGTGTGGCCATAGTGTCTCGTCGCGCTAAGGTTCGGCACATGGACGCCGAATTTCTGGGGCACAGTGGCATGAGAGACTTGCAGTCGGCCAAGCATCGTCATTCTTTTTCTGCAGAAGCCGATGGGGCGATTTATCCTTCTTGCGGATGCGTTCTTGGCCACAGCTCACGAGAGACTTAGTAGGCATCAGGCTTGCTTGAGTATGTCGCCATTTCAAAGAAAAACTGTGTTGCAAATCTAAGGATATTGCGAGTAAAGACCAACGCGAAACCCCGAAGGGTTGCCAAGAAGGTCCTGGAGTCTATATCCACAGAGGTGTACCTGCAAATGGCTATGATGGCTGACGCTGCTGATGAGGAGATCAGAATTTTACGCAGATTTGACAAGAGCCAGATGGACATGAGTGCAGCGCAAACCTGCTTGACAACCTTTGCTCAAAGGCTGCATGTGCTCTTCGTGCAGAAAACAGCCACCTCCAGTGGTTACACACAGCACGCTTCTAGACAGCACTGAGTCGCGAAGCCCGTGATAAGTTTTCAGAGCTTCAAAGACTTGATCTGACTGCCAGGTGCTGAAGTGGCTGGAAAGACCTCGTTTGATTCAACTGGGCGCTGGGCACAGGAGTGTGGGAGGCAGCGTTTCGCCGATCGTTTTCAACAGGTGCTTTGCAAGGATGGCTGCATGGCTCGCCCTTGTCTCGCAGACCATCAAGACAGAGTTTCCTGAATTTGAACTGATCCACAACTTGTCAGCCTTTTCGCTCAGCGGCCCCCAAAAGAGCGCTGCGGAAACACAGCGCTGTCTTCTGCGGCTCTCCCAGATGTTCGACGCGAACTCTAAGCAGCTCTATGAACAGTTCCAAGACTTAAAGCCTACTGCCCAACGCCACCGACCGGTTCTGAGTTTGTTTAACGGTGCATATTGCTTGTCCTGCTTTGCTTGTCGCTTTCCAATGCTCTGCCCAGGAAAACAACTGTCCAAGTCGGAAGAGTTGGGTGATTTGCAAGCCTGGACCTTGGCAGAGTCAAGTGTCAGCGGCCGCTGCCCGGACATGTCTAAAACACTTGCCCGTGTCTTGCTGGCATCGGCGGCTGGAACTGCGCAGAGCGAGCGTGACTTTGCAGATATCAAGTACCACACTGCACGCGACAGGGCTTTCTTAGGCCCTTACTTCAAGGCGTTCGAGAGGCGGCTTCGCCAGTGGGACAAGAACAATCTTGGTGGTGCAGTTGCTATGCTTGCCCAAAAGATTTGGCAGGAAGACTTCGGCTCTGAAAGATCATCTGGGTCCGCTCGCAAACCTAAGTTTGTTTCCGGTCTTCGACTAGAAGCAAGCCGGCAGGACGCTTGGCGGCACATAGCTTTTTTTAACTTGCCGGAGTTCGCTTTGCACACCTTGCCGGCCAAGGCACGAACAAGAAATCCTGTTTCGGAAGCCGCGTGGATAGCTCGACGCCGGAAGAGTGTGAAGCGATGCTTAAAGCTGAACGATGCCCCTCGGGACATGCTGCGGCTGAGCAAAAGTTCCCGCAAGGCAGCTGGAAATGCAATTTCCACCAAGCACGAGGAAGCGACCAAAAAGTTGTCGGAGCTGAAGAAAAGACGGTGCTTTCAAGCTCAGCAAGACGACCTGCTGCTGCGGCAAGAGCAGCTTCGTCCAGCAGAGCACAGCCAATGCTTGGAGCGTAGGAGGAAAGCTGACCACCAAGCTCAGCTCGAAAGCTCGCTGCGGAAACGCAGGCGGAGTCAGCCTGAACTTCCAGCTCTGGCCAATATGCGCCTTGGCGTTTGAATTTGCTTTTGCGCCTTTGTTCTTGCAAGTTTTCTTAGGCGATTGCTCGCGAAAGAGGAGGCAGACTCTACTGACTTGCACCAGAAACTCCACTCTTTGGGTGCCCTGGTGGTCAATGATTATCTCTTGGCTGAAGGCGTTGTGGTGAACAATGTCGCAAAACCTGGCTCTCGAGCTTCATGGCTAATGCGACTCTCTGGTGGTCTTATCGTAAGCCAAGCTGCGATCAAGACCGGGTTTGGGCCTTGGGTTAAATACAAAGGGCCAGCCAAGGGCACCCGAAGACATGTGCTCATTACGCCATCATTTCGCAAACGTCATCCGCGATTCGCTGTCTTGGCACAAACACGCATGCAAGAGCTCAACTGGAAAGTGTACGTGCGGGCCTTGGCTGGCTGTGGCACACTTGTCGTCCTGTCCGTGTCCCGTTTGCCTTGTTTGGAGCGGCGCGCCCCTGGTAACAGAACTGAGGACAAGGCTGCCACCTGGGTGAACGCAGCCAAAGCTGCCAAGACCAAGAAGAACTATGTGAGTGTAGGACTTGTGCAGGAAAAGTCCGTGCTGACATCCACAAAGATGTTCAACGCCCATACATTTGTACAGTGGGGAGCTCTTGGCAATAGAGCGATTCTGCCTGGGTCACAGCCGCCAATGACGAGCATTGGTCGCTGCACAGAATCTGCAGACTGGGGAAGAGGGCTGCCACTGCCTCGCGTCATAACAGAGAGAAACACGTCTATGCGATGGCTCGCTGTCTGATGACGGAAAGTGCTTCTTGAAGCGCTGGGAGTTAAACAGTGTACAAAGCCGTGGGGGGGTGGGGGGAACCTTGTCCCGGCTGGTGCGCGGGTCCGGTCAGCCGAAAAATCCTCCATTCTGTGGGAGTTTTGTTTGAGCGCTTTCTGCCACGCAAGCCTGGTTTTTGGTGTTGCCCCTGTGTCTGCCAAATGAACAATTCTGATGCATCAGAATTTTGGGCCCCTGCGAGTTCTGATGCACTAGATTTTGGGTCCCTGCGAGTTCTGATGCACTAGATTTTGGGCCCCTGCGAGTTTTGATGCACTAGATTTTTGAGTCTAAGTCGCTTATGCTTTTTCAAACGGGTCCTCGGGCTCTTTTGGGCCCGACAGCCCGAGTGCCGGGGGGTTCCGAACCCCCTGGCACTGCGAGTTCTGATGCATCAGAACTTGCAGTGCCGGGGGGTACGGAACCCCCTGGCACTGCGGCTCAAAATCGGGCTGACCTGCTATTTGTTTTGGGGGGTATGTGCAATTAAGCCCCAAGCCGAGACTACTGCGTCTTGTTGTCTGTTGTCTGGTGTGCTCATGTGTTCTGTCTGCCCGTCAAGCCGTTTCACGCTTCGCCCCGCAGCCAGCTTTCCTCCAGTTGCTTCTTCAGCTGACTTGCTGCGTTGCCGCAGATAGTCCGTGAAGCATGGGGAAGACATCCTTGAAGGTGAAGAAAACTGGCATCAAGAAGCCTCCTCGCGTGGAGAAGGTGGAGTCACATTGCCAGCGCAAGTGGCCAATCATGCTTGGGAGCGACTGCAGCGGCATGGGAACTGATGTGTGGCAGCGAAGCAACTGGGGATTGAGTTCATGGTTCAGTTTGCCACCGATGTGGACCCAGATTGCCGAAAGGTGATTCTTTCCCACAAAAAGGGACCGAGGAGTCTTGGATATGCTCTTGGAGATGTTTGCGAGAAGTGTGACTTGTACACAGCTGGGTTTCCGTGCCAACCATACAGCAGACTGCCAGAACAAGTAGCTGTTTTCAACCGAGTTTGGGTTACTTTCTGTTTTTTTGCACGTAGGTCTTTGCTTAGTCTGCTCCTTCCGAGTTACGGCGGGCGTCGGGCAGGGGAAATGCGACCAACGTGATTTATCAAAGGCTGTGGTGGACTACATCTGCCGCATGCAACCGCGTGGATTTGTGCTGGAGAATGTGAGGAATAAGAAGCACAGGAAGCACTTCAACGAACTTCTGCAGCAGCTCAAGGAATGTCGGCTTCCTGGGTCGCAGAAGCGGGCCTATGCTGTGAGCTGGCGAATGGTGAACAGCCGCAGTTTCGGGCTTCCGCAGAACCGGAAGAGGATCTACATCATGGGCGCCAGGAGGTCCACGCGCAAGGGTGTGAAAACCAGAAAACCAAATATGGTCCACTCGCTGCCTGTAAGCAAGTTCGCTTGCCTGGACGACTTCTTGGAGAAGGGGCTTCCCAAGGTGGACATCAAGAAGCTTTGCAAAACCAAGCGGAACAACATTTTGGCAGGAAGGAAGAAGCTCAAGGCGAAGGGTGTTTGGAATCTGGACAGGGACATCATCGACGCAGGAGCCGGGAAAAATTCCGGCAGGTCACCTCGGGCTATGTTCCCACAATCACATGTGCACGAGCCTCCGGCGACAACTTCTGGCTCGACAACGATTCTTGTCCAAACCAGATTTAGCGAGTGCAAATAATCAAGTGTGGCAAGTTGCGCAGCCCGCAGCCCGCTTACAGCCTGTGCTAAGGAAAGTCGCTTTCTCAGCCTCAAGGAGCTGGCGGCTTTGCAGGGATTCCACAACTTCCGCTGGCCCAAAAGTGTGTCCCGCGCCAAGAGAGGCAAAATGGTGGGCAACGCCATGTCGGTTCCTGTCCTGAGGGAGGCAATGAGGGCGGTGCTCACGGCAGCTAGGGTGATCCGCTGGGCCTAGTAACTGTGGAGCCACAGTTATTAAGACAAGAGCTGCTCCTGTTTAATTTGCTGGGACGATGGCCCTGCTTTGGGTTGGTGCTCCGCGACTGCAACAATTGACCGGGGTAAACAAAAAACGGAAGCGTTGCTGACGCGGATCAAATTCGACTTTTCACAGAGCGTGGCCTGTGCTCTCAGATTAAGGCTCATCCGCAGTTTTCAGATTAAGGATCATCCGCAGTGTTTTTTATTTGAGGTTTTCGGTGCCAGCTGCGTAACCGCAGCGAGGTGCAGACTGCTATGGTTC
Organism: Effrenium voratum; assembly: GCA_963377175.1. Taxonomy (NCBI): domain Eukaryota; class Dinophyceae; order Suessiales; family Symbiodiniaceae; genus Effrenium; species Effrenium voratum. Next base: position 19,214 of record CAUJNA010000971.1, read on the forward strand.
AATCAACATCCTCGGCAAGCTCAACCCCGGTGCAATGCCGGAACATAAGCGCTTCCCACTACGATGACGCGAGGAAGGCTTGGGAACTCATTGTGGGGCGCGGGCCTCAGTAATAGAGATGCCATCAGTCAGTAGCTGCTGCTCAGGACGGATCTTTTCAGGGACCTTGAGTCAATGAAGCCCTTAACGATCGAGGAGGGGTCAAGACCCCTTCGACAATCGCAAGTTGCAGTCCATGATGGAGGCCTTGAAGGAGGGAGATTCCACTACTGACCAGTACATTGCAGGCGGCAATGTAGCGTGGGTTAGCTGGTCATGGTCTTCGACTGCAAGTGTGCCAGTGTATAAGAGCAGCGTAAAGTGGATCATGCACACCACGTACAAGAAGCCCCAGCCTATAAATTTGGTGGTGGCAGTGGATGACTTGTTTATGGACCAGAAAAATGGGCAAATGAAGAGGATCAGTCCGGAGGAGGACCATCACGCCTTCATCTTGGCCACAGCGAGGGACTTGCAGCAAGACAAGTTCCAGGAGGCCGGCGCCGTCGCTGTCTTGGCCCCAAAATACATTACTAGCCAAGCATTGAGTTGCCAGCGCAGGAATGGAGAAGGGCATGGCTGTCTTCCACGATCGATTGCCGCTTCAAGCCCGGGCTGAATTTGTTCTGGGAAGCGGCCAAGCAAAGGGAGGATGTTGGGACCAGCTACGAGACCATGTACTACAGCCCTGTGCAACGCATCTTTCAAATAGTGTCCTTCAAGTTGAATCACGATCAGCTTCCAAGACCAAGCTGACGACTAAGAAGCTTTTCGAGATCTTGTCTGCCAACTTGACGGTGACATCGGGGGAGGCAGTGACGCAGTCCTTCCTCGAAGTCTTGATGGCTCTGTGGAATTCCTTGCTGAGCGACACTTCTTTCCGAGAGGAAGTCCTGCTTTCTGAGGAGCTCTTCGGAAAGCGAAGTCCCATCAAGTCCATATATGTTTTGCGAGACCTTGCCACTGCTTGCAAGAAGCAACCGCCTTGCGTGAAGTGGGTGTTCGATGCCCTCATGGATGCGGCGTTGAACAAAATCTTCAAGCAAGGCGAGCTCAACCCCCAGGCGTTGGCCGGCAAGAACACCCGTGGGAATAATTCCAAAGGGCCTGACTCCTAGCACTGCTGCTTTTGGCTTAGGTTTTGCCTTGATTGATGGGGGCGCACTGCTTCTGAGGCTGTTCCATATGTGGGCATGGAAGTATGTCCTGAAAGTTGAGATCCTGGACATGCTGTTGGCTCACAAGAGCCTGCCATGTGAGGACGCAAAACGCATCCGGGAGAAACTCTCCACTCAGGAGACGTGGCGCAAGGCAATGGCTGGTGGCCTTCTCTTCTCGCGGGAGACGCTCGACAATATCCCTGACAATGAACTTGACCCTAGCAGTTTGACTGCAATTGGTGATTCAAGTGTCGCCCATGACATTGTAATGATCTGGACATGGCGCCGAGGCAAATCCGTGAAAGTCGTGGCCAACAAATCGTGGCTGGGGACGCTGCAGCCAGCCAGTCAAGAGGCTGCGGAACTTCTGGCAGATCTCATTTACACCAAGAAGTACGACGAGAAGGTGAAGAGCGTGTTGCACACCAACTTTGACGTGAATGCCCTTCTCGAGCGCGAGGTGCTCAAGCCCATCTGGGACAAGCTAACCAAGAAAGCCGACAAAACGGCTGCGGCAACGCAGGCGGAGTCAGCGGACGAAGGTGCGTTGGATGACGCCGCCCTTGTGAAAGCCGCCATCCGCCTTTCAGAGCCCAATGAAGCCAAGGCAACTGAGGCTGTCCATGCAGTTGAAGCTCTGAAGACTGAAGACAAAGAGTCTCTGCTAGAAACTGAGACAACCGCCAAGGACCTTGTCAATTCCCTTTTGCAGGTCGCGGTGGCTGAGATTGACAAACTCATCCTTGCTTTGTCGAAGGTGGAATTCCTAAACACGCGATTGACAAACTCATCCTTGCTTTGTTGAAGGTGGAATTCCTAAAGACGCGAAGCCAGGAGGGTTCCCAACTTTTCATTTGGGACGTTGAGCAGGCAGGAGAGCATAAAACCGACGCTCGGAGGTCACCCCCTCCGTTTCAGAAAGAACACTTCGAGAAAGTGGTCAAGGGCGTGCTTTTTGCACGAAACAGGCAATCCACTTTGACCTTTGACGACTCGGACGGGCCGCCTCCCCCAGACGCTTCGGATGTGTTGCCTAGCTTATTAGATAAACACAGGATGCGTGCGCCGTCCATGCGTTGCTCATCTTAGGTTCTTGTTCTTTGACGGAGGCCGGTCAGGCCTGCATTCTCATTGGAACAACCTGTTCAAGGGCATCGGCGTGACTAAGATGTGGAGTTTAATCCACACTGAGGCCTCGACAACTGCGAACAGGAAGGCCAGGAATCTGTCAGGGACGGCGATTGAGCGTGGGGCCAGGGCCTCAGCGTTTTAATGTGATTTCCTCGGAGGCGCGGGGGCTGATAATGAGGTCAACGTGATTAACTTGGCAGAAAAGGTCTTGGTGACCACCACGGATGTGCAAAAGCTGCAAGCTATCACGGGAAGCCGGAAGAACCTACATTTTGAGGGGACCGTGTGTTCAGATGCTGCGCCTTGGATAAACCAAACAGTGCGCGGTTGTTTGGCGCGCTCAGCTTGCGCCCCTTGTTTGCGTGCGAGTTTCTGAGGTCTACGGGGTCCCCCGGCATGATTTGGCAGGGCTGACAAGGCTGGCACCTGTGTTCAAGCACGAGTTGCTTGGAAGCTTCCGCGTGGCTGGTGCACCGAACAACCAACAGCGAACAGATGGAAGTGCAAAGGACAACGTGGCAGGAGAACCGATCACTTGGAATCCAAGGCATTCGCACATGATCGAGGAATTGTTGCACCGGTATCGGCCACGGGCTGTCACACTCATGACAGCAGCAGAGCCTGCGACAGCCAGCGTGATTTTGACAAAAAGAATTCCAGTGACAGCAATTTGCTCCTTGGCTGCATCGCAGTTTGATGTCCTTTTGCTCGAGTTTGGTTCTGGTGCCCAAGAAGAGCACGCCAGGCTTCTCACAAAAGCACGCCAAGTGGTTCAAGGCCCAGGTCTGCACACAGCTCCTCGCGGCGATGACTGACCCTGCCAACGACAAGATTTTCAACGCAAAGCTGGGAAAACTTTTGCACCTTCCGCATGCGCAGAGCAGCAGCACCCCTGAGCCTTCCACGTCCACGGTGACAGGCAAGAAGCGAAAGTCGCGGGGAGGTGCCAATGCAAAGCCGAAGCCAAAGAAGGCTGCAAAGATGAAGGCGGCTCCGAAGAAGAAGTCGGAGAAGGATCTGATTGCAGAAGACGAAGAAGACGAAGAAATTGAAGATGAAGAGGACGTCGAGGAGGAGAATCTGAGTGAAGACTCTGTGGGTAGTGATGACTAAACAAACTGTGGTGCCACAGTTTGTGCATTCTTTTGTTTAGCCAGCGCATGACAATAATGATGATAGCGGGACATGTCTGTTGGCAGCGAAGCAATCACAGACCCAGGGCAGATTGCAGTTCGGAGCGCTGGGAGGAAAATGGGATAAACACGCTGCTGCAATTGTGAGTGTCCTGTCTTTTGAACTGACAGTGCACGGAGAACCATTTGCAGTCCACGACCTGTGCTCTTGAGAGCCCAATCATGAGCCCCTCAAGCCAGTAAGTAGCATTGCCATTCATGAGCGGCGGCATCGAAGAAGGCAACTTTTTCCCGAGCCTGAGGAAGAACGACAATTGCGATGAGCCTGACTCTGGCAACCAGGAGGCTGAGCCTTCCATCGAGCAGCTCTTCGGCGAGGCGGGGGGATGGGATGATTCTGATGAGCCGGAGGACGAGAACGAAGATATGAATGAAGAAGAAGAAGCAGAAGAAGAAGAAGACAAAGACGCAGAAAAAGATCCTCCATGTCCAGTAGCGAAGGCCAAAGCCAAGGCCAAAGCCAAGGCCAAGGCCGAAGCCAAGGCCAAGAAAGAGCCCAAAGCCAAGGCCAAGGTCAAAGCCAAGGCCAAAGCCAAAGGCAAGGCCACAGCCAAGGGCGCGTCAAAGAAAACCACAAAGTATGACAATACCCGAAAGGCTTTCTTTGACAACGCTGCCAAGAACGGCCTGGATAGTAATGCTGCCCGGAACGCCTGGCTTGAGAGCACAGAGAGGAAGAATGCGATAGCTTCAATGCCAAGTCCTGAGAGAAGGCAACGCAAATTTGTGAAACCTCCTCCCGCTGATGATGTAAACTAGACCTTGTGGCAATGTCTGCTGCGGGCGCGCAGCAGACCATGGCATCGCGTGATGGGCAAAGAAACAAAAGAGCAAGCATTGCGTGTTGGACCTTGCAAGTTGCTTTTGTCCTTGAAAGTTGCGATGTTGTTGATTGATGTTATTGCCCTGCAGATGTTTTCGCTTCACATCTAGGCAACTGCGCGTCAGTCCCACTTCCCACAGACATTACTGTGCTACCACAGTAATTATGTCGTCATGGTTGGCCGACATGGACAGTGCACGGTTTCAGCCAGGCGACCACGCTTGCTTGGTGACGTGGAAGTCCAGCTTCTTCCCGCTCTATCAGCTTCATTCGGAGATACTGGAAAAGTTGGAGCAAGCCATCGTGTTTCGCAAAGGGAGCCCCATCTGCATGGAGGAGTTCAGGGATCTGCGAGTGTTCATTCATGTGAACAGCGACGATTATCTGGAAAGACATTACACAGAGGAAACTGCAGACTGGTGCAATCACGAAACTCGCACTTCCTCAGTGCAGCAGTGGATCGAGCATCGGCCTTGGGTTCAGCTGGTGCCAGGGCCCACGAAGAACCTGATATGTGCCATCAACGAGTACAAGAGGAAGCATTATCAGTTGCGGTGTGTGGTGTATGACATTCAACGTGCCCCTTATGGTGGAGATTATGGGCCGATTGGCCATGCTTCCTGGGAGAAGCGCTTCATGATTTGGGGCTGGCAGGACGAGTTCGATAGTGGTCCCAGGACTATTCCTTGATACTTTGCCTGCCAATCAGTGACCCCGTGCCAAAACCACGGGTGATGCTGAAGGCCCTTCACAGACGAGACGTTGACATGATTCGCAGGTTCATGCCACTTTCTCTCTTTCCTGGCAACGCCATCTGGCATCCTGATGACATCGAGCAGATCACTGCAGTACAGCATGAATCTGATGCAGAAGGAGAGGACGCTGACATGCAGGTTCAGGATTCGGAGTTTCTATTGGTCGACACCGCCGACCAGGTCCCTGGCACCAAGTTCGATCAAATTGGCCGTGTCCAAGTTGGACCCATCATCAACAATTCGCCATGGCACCAAGATCAGCGCGCAAATCAGCGTGCTGCCGCCAGCTGCGGAAACGCAGCTGGAACTTCAAAACCAGTCACTGTGTTCTCCTCTGAGTAGAGACTGAGACAGGCCCGCCGCCAGCCACAACGCACAGTGTTTTTGAGGCTGAAGTTGTGTGGCCTTGGATTGAAAAAAATGCATCGAGCCACGGAGTGTGGTGTTCGCATGTGCATGAGCACTGCTAGGCTTTGTTGTGGTGTGAGTGCACGGGCATTGCTGCTGCTTGTCGTCCTGCCCTTGACTTGCATCGCCGCAGTCATTAAGGCCCGAGTTTTGCCGAAGGTTTCCAAACATGTCGTCTGAACACGAGAGCACGGTGATTTTCGGCAGTCGGGCTGACCTTCGCGCAGAGCGGAAACGCAAGCGTGATGAGTCGGGGGACTGGGACGAGCTTAGCCACCCAGACTTGCGGAGCATTCTGCAGCAGAAGGAGCGGCTTGGAAACATTTTGATGAAGTATTACCCCACGCTCCTCCATTTACCTGCGGATGCCATGCCTGAGACACCGCCTGTTGGCAACCATTCCTACACGGTCAAGCCTGCAGGATGCTGCAAGATTATGGTTAAGCTGGACAACTCAAGCTTTGTGGTGAAAGGCCTTGGACAATCACAGAAGTTTGGCTTCGGGATGAAGTTCTACGTGGGGAGTGCCGACGATTTGCCACTGAGTGAGCGAGTTATGCCAGGGCTTGTCGCAGTGGCTTGGGCAGAGGCCCAGGTCCTGGCAAGGAAGTGGCAGCAGAAGAAAGATTCCGAGCAACCTGATGTCTCGCCCAGCTGCGATGCAACAACTGAGCCATCCCCCAAGGATGCCTCTTCCGGAAGCGAAACAACACTGGCTTGGGAGCAGTTCAGCCCTGATCGACTTTGACTCCAGTACAGATTGGATCAGGTGTTCAAACAACTGCGCCCCCGCAGTTGGATGCCTTGCTGTTTTCCCAAACGGTGGTTTTTGCAAGCTGCAATTGCTGCTTGCTTCTTAGTAGCAACATGGTCGGGGAGACATGCAATTGACATGTCGCGGGGAAAGCTGAGAGTCTGAAAAAGGAGCCCGCGTGAGTTTCAACAGCCACTGCGTGTTCATGTGTTTCTCAGACCTTCCACATCAGAAGGCCAGCCATGCCTGCCAGAGGCGCCAGAGCTCCTTTCGGCAATTGAATTGTTGAAGCCCCCCGAGGGTCACTCTGCGCAAAAGATGGGGGCAGGCGGGATTTGAATCCGCGACCTCCCTACCAACTGCGGGTCCGCAGGTTGGTTCGGGCGCGCTGCCATTGCGCCACTGTCCCTTGCTCCCTCTGTGGCAACTTCGGGGCCTGAACCCGGCCCAAATTTTGAACAGGTCTTCGGAGCCAACACGGAGAGTTTTTCCAGCTTGAAAACAATTTAGAGCCTGAACCCGGGGCCCAAATGGAACAGCTTTTCGGGGCCCGAATCGGGGCCCGAATCGAACGACTTTTCGGGGCCCGGGGCTCTTGGCTGTGTATGTTTCTCCAGGGGCTCTTTGGAGGCCACCGTTTCAATCTGCACATTTGTGTCCACCAGCCATCTTTTCGGGGCTCGAATGGTATACGACTTTTCGGGGCCCGAATCCGGGACCCGAATGGAACAGCTTTTCGGGGCCCGAATCGGGGCCCGAATCGAACAACTTTTCGGGGCCCGGGGCTCTTGGCTGTGGATGTTCCTCCAGGGGCTCTTTGGAGGCCACCGTTTCAATCTGCACATTTGTGTCCACCAGCCATCTTTTCGGGGCCCGAATGGAATGACTTTTTGGGGCCCGAGCCCAGTGCCCGAATGGTAGTTTTTTTCTTGTGGTGCTTGAATACTTTGTGCAAGTTGGACTTTTTTGTTTTTTGGGGATCTAAAGCTTGACTTGCCGGTAGTTGAACCTTTCGACCATTGACAAACTCTTATGGGCCAGCATTGAAAAGATCTGGGCAGGGGGTGGACTCTCGCTACTTTCTTTGTCAAGCTCCAGCCGCCTGACTTCACGTCGCCGTTGCCAAAGGGGGCGTGCCATGGTTGTGATAATAAAGAGCGAGCTGGGGGAGATGAAGAACACCAAGAAGCTGCAGGCCGACCCCGTGAATGTCAAAACTGCAACTAAGAGACGGCAGCTTGGAATAACAGTTCAGTCAATAATTGTAGTATGTGTTTTATTATCTCTTCAACTGTGTTCTTGAGCCTGCCCAAAACATCTTTGCAAACTGCACTGGGCCAGGTACGAGAACAACCGGACCTGCAACATCCGTGTGCGACTCACCAAGGAAGAACTATTGAATCTCCAAAACCATGATGAGTTGCTTGCTGAAGTAGATCGGCTGCGGCTGGACAATGACTCCATGAAGAAAGAATTAGATTTCTGGACCAAAAGCACTACCATGGGTGCACGGGACTGGTGTGACCGTCTCCGCCAGGCTGAGCAGAAATTCCGTGAAGCAGCTGAAAAGAACGCGCGGCTTGAAGAGGCCCTGCGTGATTTAAACAGCAAGTTGGACCAGCTTGCGCTTATGACAAACTGCGCTCGCGCAGTTTGTTTTGAGGCGAAAGCAGCCAGCGCCAGTGCCTGAGGCAAACCTGGCAGCTGCCATATGACGGGGTCTCACTGGCGCTGTCCAGCTGTATCTCTTTTCCATTGGCGTGGGGCAATGCCGGAAAAAAAGAGAGCAGCTGCGCGTGCACGGCCTTTTGCTTCTTGCTTATCGGCTGCTAAGGTGGCCAACGATTGTAACCAGTAGGCTGCCAAGTTCCCCTGCTGCATGTTTCTGCCCAAGCGGATCCCGCCCCTTCCCTCTTGACTTTCTTCTTTGGGGTCCTTTTGGCCATGCAGCAACGCAAGTCAAGTTCAAGCCACCTCGGAGTAAGAGCGCATCCCAAAATTCTTCCCCCCCCCCCCTCCCTCCCCAAGATTTTCGGCAAAAAAAACACTTCCGAAAAACGGATTGTTTTGACAAAGAACGCGCACGCGAAAAAACAAGGTTTTCGGTCCAAAAAAAGCACACCAAAAAAGAAGGCATAAAAAGCATGTCCTTAATGACCGGCCAGAAGACCGTTCTTCATTGTTCTCGGCCACACCTGATGCGAGATCCCAGATATCTGCGATGGATCTCAACATATCTGACATTGAGCAGTTCAGGATTCTTTGCTAGTAGCGATGCCTCACCGCAAAGCTGGTTCAGCGCCGCCACAATCTTCTTCCCTTTGCTGCAGAATTCCCTCCAACCAAGCATGCATTCGTCAGCAGAAAGTTGTCCGAAAATCGTACTGATAAACTCCAATGCAACCCTCATGGATTGCCCTTCTCCTATCATTCCGCGGCACTTGGCAGAGTAGTACGCTGAGTAGGCGTAGATGACGGGGACGCCGATGTCCTCGATCCACTTTTATGCATGTACCCAGGTCGCTGCACATTTCCATTCTCTTGGGGGTTCTTTTGCCCTCCTCGATGGCGTTCTTCACGAGGTTCCCCAAGAATATTGCCGCTTGCCTGGATTTCCCAACAGGCACGCAGAAGAATTCATTTGTATTGACGACGGTCGCGTTGGCAGTCATCTTGATGATATTCTCCAGAACCGGGGAAACCCAAAATAGGCAGCTGCAAATAAAGCCGCAGAATAGTCCCAATATATGCCCAGCGTCTAATTGAGGTGCGGGACTGGCCCAACTCCTCGTCGAAACTTGAGGTTCGGGACTAGCCCAGTTCCCCGTTGGAACCTGAGGTTCGGGACTAGCCCAGCTCCTCTTTGGTACAGTCGGGGCGGTGCGAATCTCACACGCAGCAGCTTGATGCTTCCGCGAATTCCCTCGCGTAATGCAAGCAAGAGCGAGTTTCAATGGTGCCGGCTGAAGGCACTTTGCTCGAGCACGAAAACGACGGAGGATCACACACACAATTAACGACGTGTACAACTGGGTTTCCTTGGTTTCCCGACCAGCACAAGGTCCATGTTCATGGTTTCCATTACACTTCTTAGACAACGAGCTGCCAAGGTCAAAGTTCCACGAAACAACTCTCCATGGTTTCTTGATTGGCATGGGTTTCTTCGCATACCTTTGCTTCAAGCCATAGCGACACCCATCAAACTCATGACTAATGCCATCATGAACAACCTCATGCAGTCTCTCATCCTTCCAATAATCGCAACTTCCAGGCAACTCAAACAAAATCGCAGCGCGTTTCGTCATGGCATGCCGTTTGATTTCAACGAACCGTTCAAACAATTTCCAAAATTCCTTCTGTTTGGCCTCGATTTTCTCTGCGGTGTCAACTCCGCGAGTCTTGTTGAGGCGTGCCCATGATGATCCCCCCGTGCAAGGCCCGGCGAAGAACAACAAATCGGAAGGTTTAGTAAGCACATGTCTGGCGATTCTCCCCCCGTACTCGCTCAGTAAGTCATCGACCAAAGTGATGGTCACGACCTGCGGCCCGTTATGTCGGGCAAGGGCAGTGAACCAGTTACGCGGTTCGGAACATGCCATCAGCACAATAGGCCGAGCCAAGTCAACACTGTACAAAGTGACGACTGTGCGAGTTCTCATACCGGGAAGCGAGACATGCACCGGAGCGCGAAGCACACCACCGTCATGTTTAACCATCGCGAGCTCAATACCCGGCGCTAACTGTGGTTTGTGCTTCACCGCAATGCGATATGGAACAAAACAACGACCAGGAACAAACTGCTCATGACTGGTATGCAGACAACGCATAAGCAGCTTCAACCGGAGCAAAGTTTCCAAAGCAAGGTCATTGACACATTTTAATTCAATGCGTTCGTTCGACAGCTCTTCAACGAATGCGGCCAGCACGGACTGCATGTCAACATCCCCGGACCCGACATGAATTGGTCGTGGTCGTGGAGATTGCTCCCGCGCCGGTACAGCAACCGGTACGGGATGAAACTGCCAAACTGCGCGTTCAACCCACCCATCAATCCGCTCACACTGTAACCCAGGGTCAACCCTGTCCTCAACCTTGAGCCATGACCCGTTCCTCAGAAACCAAGTGGAACGAAGCCACTTGCTCCCGAATGGTGTCACAACCGCGAGTGGAGGTTTCACACGCATCAATCTGGGTCCTTTAGCAACGACAACCGGATCATGCCCTTCATGCTCATGCAATCCTTCTTTGGATGTCAATCCGGACCACCACAGGTCCGGGGGCATGATCGGAATGTGTGTGTACGGAAATGTGGGAACTCCGTCAACCGTTCCCGAAGCAGTCTGCATGGTCCCTTTTATGGGATCACACGTAGGTGTGAGCGCCTTGAGGGTATCCGGGTCAGACAGCAAGCTCGGGTCGAGTAGACCAATCTGCAAACATGCATGTTTCCATTTGCGTCCATCATTGAACGCCTTGGTGTTGATGTCCGCCGCCATTCTGTCGGTGACCTCATACGCCAAATACATGTAATCACGTGTGAACATCTCATGCATCCACGAAATGCAAACACCATGGCTTCTCTCAAGGTGGCGCATCGTGGGGTTTCTCCCCGATCGCACGACACCGATCATAGCCTTATTCTCGTCATAGAACACAAAGTTCGGTGACTTCTTGAGAATCCGCTGCAACAACTTCAGAGCAGGCATACCCATGGCTCTCATGGCAACATCGGCCGCAACTATTTCGGCCTCAGGAGTTGAGTGACTCACACAACCCTGTCTTTTCGAGCTGCCAGACAACGGAAACCGAGTATTAGGCCCTTGTATATTCAAGTGTCGACCAGATATGGAACGTAGCGAGTCGACACATCCTGCAAAGTCAGCGTCCGCATACAAGGCCAAGTGCACATCATCCATGGAGTCTCCGACCCAACCGACCATGCGCCAATGTTTCGTATGATGCACGTAGCACATCAAATGATGCAAACCCCGATCATCGGAGTCAGTCCACCTGTGCACATTCCGTGCCAGGCGATTCACTTGCCGCAACAAATCGAAGCGGGCAATCCGCGCACCGTACAGCAACTTCATTAGTACGCTTGCGGCATGCGGAGCAAGGTGTCCACGCACGGGCTCCTTCATGGCCAACTCAGGAGTCCCTCCCCGCTGGTCCGGCGCTGTGGCAGAACCGTCGGTGGGCACAAGATTGTTACACCAATTGCACACGACTGACGGCCCCTCTTTGGCAGGCTTCCGTGAGACGTGATTCTTTGTTTCTTCATGCAACTCAGGCGTGACAACCTTATTCAACTTTACATCGCCCGCCACCTCAAGATAGCGGTCGACACAGGAACGTAGGAACTGTTCCATGTCATAGGTCACCGTTGTTACGCGGTGTCCGTTCCCGAGAGTGACGTTTCCCTTGCTTTGGTTACAACCAAGGTACATGTCAAGTCCAGTCTCGGGCTCAATCTTCAAACGTGTACGTAACATGCTCCATCCTTGGGCAAGGTTCTTTTGCGGCCCCGCCATTTAGAAGTCATCAACATACACAACCAGAACAAGCTGGAGCTTTTCATGAATGTACACTGACGGCCATTCCTCACCGATTGGTTCAAAACCAACGGCGCGCACCGATTCATCACAGCTCCCAGAATGTTCCCGCATCTGGGTGTCCGTACAGCGCCTTCCTCAATGGGACGACTGGTCTCCTGTACTTACCCCAATTGCATTCACTCGGCACAGCCTCGGGTGGCAATTCAATCCAACATGGCGTGCCTCTCAGTGTGGCCTGGATGTACGCTTGAACAGCGTCGGCCATCTGCACATCCCAGCCATCATGACAACCCAAAAAATCCGCCCAACGCGAGGCCTCAAACGAAGCAGGAGAGTTCCCCAAATCTTGAAACATCGCAGCTTCAAAGCTTTGATTCTTCACTTGGTTCCCCAGCAACACGCCTCTACCCTTGAACTTCCTCTTAGGATCACCAACAGGCAACTGTGAGTGCTTTTCAACACAAATACCATGTGCGCGAGCCACGTGTATCTCTTCCCCTTTCGCTTTTGCCTCCCTGGCCACAGCGTCATATTCTCGCACTGCGCCAAGGTCGAAAACGCCCTGGTCGATTAATCCCGACCATTCTTTCTTCATTGATGCCAACGCATCAGGGTTGGTCAGCATTTCTTTCCGGCCAACTGGTCTGGACACTAAAGCGTCGAAGAATCGTACAACTTTTACGGCTTTCTCTCTGTGCTGTATTCGCTCAGAAGTCACGCACGGCATCGATGGGTATTTCTTGGCTTCACCGTTTTCTCCTATTGCGGGCATCGCGAGTGGCACTTTTCCAGAAACTACCTCAGCAGACTCCTCCCATTCGTACCAGGTAAAATCCGTCAATGCATCAACCGTAGGATCTGTCCCCGATATCGTCTCAGCTTCGTCTCTCTGACGCTCTATGACTGATGCAACTGCCTTCGTCCAATTTGGAGTCGATCTCGACCGCTCCTGAGATTTGAACTTCCAGGCGTAAATTACTACCAGACACGCAAATTCTTTCTCAAGCTGAACGTTTCGTCTCAAGACGTCTTGGGATTGCTTGGAATCCATGAGGACAACCACTCCGTCAACAGGATTTACAACTATCCTGACCCAATCAAGCTCAGCCAAGTGTTTCCCATCCAGTGGGTTCTTGATCTTTGATATGTTCTTCCGCAATCCCCAATTGTACTGCCATTCAACTCCACCCCAGCGGTTTCGAAGCATTGCTCGAATTCTCTTACCACCGGGCATCTGCAATGTCTGTGCCTCAGCCGGCGCAGAAATCTCAGATTCCTTACTTTTGGGGCCGTCTTTCTTCTTCTTGCCACCACCCTTCACCTCGGCCTTTTCTTCCTCGGTGTAGTATTTCCTCATCATTGCCCATTCATCGGGAGTGTACTCTGGAGGTCTCGTCGTCTTCATTAACCTGAAGCCATCTTTCCCGACAGGATATGGTCTTCCGGCCTTATCGATCTTAACCTCCTTGCCATCATCGTTGATGTACGTTATGCCGTCCCCAGGTAGTCCAGCTGACACATGTGGAAGGTCGGGCTTCATAAGTTCGTCGTCGCCCTTGGCGTGTCCATCCCCTTTCCCTTTTGATGATCTCGGTCTAGCATCCTCTTCTTCTACATGGTCCCCCCGACCTCCGACAAGTACTTCCGGACCATCGTCAAGCAGCAGACCAGCGATCTGATCCTCGTCACTCTGCAATAACTCGGGCTCGTAGTCCTCATCTTCGACCAGGCGGTCACGTGCATCCAGACCGATTGCATCGACAGACATCTCAATCCCCTCCAGAGTCTCGTTGGCAGCCTTGTACTTCTGTTGTATAGGGAATGTCAGAGGTGACTTGAGAATCATCCTCTCCGTCTGGTGCGGCATTCTCAATCGAGGTGGAACCTTTGCTTTCTTGATGTTCAACTCTGCACCCGCAAACGCAGTGAGGGCCCAAGCCCGATACTTGTTCGCCCAATGCATTCCGGTGCTCAACACGTATCCAGCAAATATACCAGTTTCCCCTCTTGGTTCGAATTTCTCCCTCTTCTCCCCTCGCGCTTCACTCGGCTTGAAGTCTACTAGCGCACCAAAAGGTATCTTCTCGCCTTTGAACTCCTCGCCATGCAGCCTCATCCAAGCGCTCGATCCATTTACTTCTTCAATGTTCATAAGATGGCACAGCGTGGTGATGGCCTGCACCCAGTAGCACGTGGGTAGACCGGCATGTACAAGACAAGCCGAAGTCTGGTCAATGATGAATTGGTTTGTTCTCTCAGCAAGGGAATTATTCTGCGGTCGTCCAGGTAGCGACAGGTCGTGGTTCAGTTTCAGCTCCACGCATGCATTGATCAGTTCCGGACCATCATCCGAGTATACCTGCTTGATCTTCCTCCTCCCGCAGAAGTGCTTGATGGCTCTGACAACGGAGTCAGTGTCTCTTCTCGCAGTTGGATAAGCCATGATAATTCCGGTATATATGTCCCGAATAATGAGCGCATACCTGCCTTCCACTTCATGATCTCCTGATGCCGTCACGAAGTCGAACGTCACCAGGCCCCCGAACGTCTTTACCTCCCTCTTGAAGGCCCCCGTTCGTGATCTGACATGTCTCATCTTTGCCTTGACACATGACTCGCAGAAAGGGTTTCGATACCTGTGTGTAAGCAAATGAGCAATGGAGTTGGCGTCACTTTTGAGGACTCCCACTTTCCTCTTTATTGATGACCCTTCGTACACATCAACTTCAATTCCGGCATCTGGATCATCCTCATCAACCTCTTCCTCGTTAGCTTCGGCATCACCATGTCGACATGGGACTGGCCCAACGTCTACAGGTATTTCCTCAGCTACGGGAGGCGGACGTACCGGACCGGCTCCTCCGGGTGGTCCGAAGTCAAACGCACCATCATGGCGCTCGCCCTCGACCTCTGCGGATTCACCGACAGCGGCGGGTGTGACCTCGGTGTCATCGTCGCCATCCTGATCTGCCTCATCGTTCGTTACCATTGTCAATACTTCCGAAAAATGCTCCTTGAGGTCGTCTACCGTAGGGCGATGCCTGTTACTCCGAAGTTTACCATCACTCACGAGGTATGGGATGTCGTCCTTGACTTGTAAGTGCACGAATCCCTGCTTTGGTGTAACCATGAAAGGTAGTTTACCAGGCATCCAGTGAAATGCATAACCCATCTTCATGCATCTCCTCCCTATTGACAACACCGTGGGTGTCTCGTCCAACACGTGCGGCTCGACAGTCTCGTCCAACTCGTCCACGACTATCTTGGCCACGTCAGATGTGGAAGTGGAACCATTTGCGGTCTGGAACACATCTCATCATCATCTTTCACAATATCGACACCCAGGCTCTTTGCCTTGGCTCGTCCAATGAGATCATGACCACATCCGGTGTCCATCAACCATTTCACCCGTTTGCTGATGCACGTTGACATTGCGAACACATTCTTCGGCAAACCATGCTGCTTCTTCCAGTCGACGGCCGATTCCTTGATCTCGTCCTTGCTCCGATCATATTCGAACATTATGGTGCTCTCCTTGGTTACTGGGAAGTAGTGTTTCCTGTATATGTCGTCTACCACCTCTCTCAGTATTTTCGCTCTTATCAATGATCGTTGGACTTGATAGGCTGATAATTCTCGATGATCACTGCTCTTAAACTTCTTCTCGTCGACGTGCACGTACTGATAAGGCTCATTCTCATTGTCCTCATAGCCGTACCACTCCCCTTTTCGTTCCCATTGCCTTCTCTCGTCTTCGAGATAGGTGATCTCCCCATTCTCGTCGACATCGAGTACTTCCTTGAACCATACCATTTTCTCGGGGATCTCGGACTCGCCAGACCATCTTGATGATTCGCTCATTGCGTCGTCATCATGCTCGTGGTAGACAGTCTCGGCTTCATCCGGTTCGACCTGGTCAACGTCCTTCTTGAAGCTGACCTTTCCCGCAGGAGCCGATTGCTTCAAGACTATCGCAGGCATCGCGATGGCCCTTCTTGCAATAGCTGGCGCTGCGGCTTTGGCGGCAGCCTTCGACTTGGCTTGCGCCTTGTCGCTTGACGTTGCCGGAGCTGAATTGTTCTTGATGAGCTCGTGCCTATACTTGCAAGCACTCCCCTTGTCGCACTTTCCCTTCTGAAACGCGAAGCATGCTCCATCATCCCTCTTTGGTGATGATGATCTGGACTTGGACTTACCTTTTCCTTTCCCTTTGGGCATGTTCTCCAGCTTGTGCTCCGTCTTCTTGCTGTGGGAAAATGTGCATTCATTCCCTTTTACGCATCCCTTCGCTGCCTTGAAGTGATACCAACATGGGTTATCTTTACCTCCGCCCGGACTCTTGCCTCTGTCGCTGGCACCGTCGGACTTGCCGTTCTTGCCAGCGTGACCCTTTGCTTTGGCCTTTGGGAGTACAGGAGCAGCATCAGGTCCACTGGGTTTCCCCTTCCTGCCTTTGCCACCCTGGTTCTCCTGTTTGCCAGTAGCCGGGGCTGCATCTCTGCCGCCCGACTTCATCATTGACTTGACCGATTTCTCCTTCATGTCAAGCATCAGGTCCTCCCGATCCGCCTTAATTTGGTGGTCGATCAATGCCAACAAGAATTCGTACGTCTTTTGAGGATGCTTGTCCGGCAACCTATGATAGGCGTTGAGGCCGAACTCCATCTTCTTGCTCCCTTTGATCTTCCTGTAGAGAATATCTCTGAGAGCCAACTTGCTGGGTCTATCTTCGCTCCTCATCTTTAGCAACAAATCATACCACTTGTTCCTGAATATAACCAAATTCTTGTCTCCAGGAAAGTCAAGGTTGAATAGGTGCTCGATGTGGTAGACAAGATCCGTTCGATCAGACGTCCTGAATGATTGCATAACCAATGCCACCAACTCTCGTCCCTTCACGATCACCCCTTGTTGATGTCGTAGTTCCGAATGTCGCGTAGCGTCGAGGTACACGTCTTTGGCTTCGTCAGGTGCTTGTTTCAACATGTTCTGCATGCCCATGGCCATTTTGATATCTATCGTAGCGAATCTGTCGCCGCCGGAGTCGCTCAGCAGATTTAGGTCTGGGTTTAACCCAAGAGCCTGTTCCAACCATTTCGTCCATGTGTCAGTATCTGGATCTGCGCATGCGCTCAGAACATTCATCAGCAATTGCATCTTCCAGTTATCGAGTTGATGGATCTTTGGCCAAGCAGGAATAGACACCCTCTCGGCTTCTTTCCTCGAAATCCTCGGTCTTTCGCTCTTGATTTCTCGATCATCCCTCGATCTTCTGCGCCTCCTCCGTGTCCGATTGTCATCTTCTTCCTCTTCTTCTTCCTCGTCCTCTTCATCCTCTTCGTCGTCGTCATCCTCGTCCTCATCATCGGGTGGATCATCCGGAGGTCCTCCTCCGCCACCTGTGAGGCTCAACTGACGTCGACCTGCCCCTTGTCTATTTCCATTGGGCGAGAATCCACCGTAATCCAATGGGGGTGTAGTACCGTTGTTTGCCCCTCCATCACCACTACCACCAGCTGTAGTAGCGGATTGTGGGACATGCCCAACAACCCCTTGCATCTGGGATAGGTGTACATCGATCATTGGATCACCAAAAGACGGAAAGAGAATCGAACCTGGCATTAGTGACGAATTAGGGATCAGATTCGATGACGATGACGGGAATAACCCAGTCACCCTCTTGTCTACCCTAGTCGAATTAGCTTGGGGTCCTCCCTCAGCGCGTTTCACTACTGCTCGTTCACGATGTCCATCCTTACTGCTAGAGGCTTCCTGTGTTTCCAGTTTCTTGAGTGCTCGTAGTTCCTCATTGTCAGCATCGAGTTGACGAACAAAACTCTCTTCTTGCTTGAGCGTCGCCTCCCGATCCTTCAGTTGTCCCTGAAGTTCACGCATCTCCTCGAGGTACTCATCATACACTCCTTTAGCTGTCAATCTCCAGTACTCGGCCTCTTTCGATTTCTCGTCCATCGTGCACCGCTCTTCTTGTTTTGCTTCTCTGACCTGGGCTAACTCCAAGATCGTATCTTGACGATGACTACCCTCGATAGCAATCATCTGGTCCTTCTTCAACACGTCGGATTCGTACTGCTTGACGATCTCTTCCTTCTCGCGAAGTAAGCACTCTGCTCTCTTCGATTCTTGCTCCGCGAATGTTGTAACGTCGTTCAGTCTCACCATCAGCTGCTCCCTGGAGTCCTCCATAGAGTACGTCTCGGGGAGTTTGACGAGTGCATGCTCCAACTGTGATTTTAGACTTTGGACCATCTCCTCCTCGTTGAACTTCTCGATAGATGTAGACGATTCAATACCTCTGATCTGTTGCTGATAAACTGATATTTGTTGTGAAGCCTCACGGTGTATCTGATTTGCACGTATAGCTGATTCCTGCGCGGCCGACTTCTCGCTTGCCATGTAGGATTTCATCACTGCAATCTCCCGCTTCTGCTCCATAATAGTTCCTTCAGCTTGTCTCATCTGTTGTATTATAACATTCGACTCCATGTCCTTCTTTTCCCCGTACTGATATGCGTTCATTTCCACCTTGCGCATCTGTTGGGCTTCCTCCTCAAACTTGCGCCATGCCTCAGCCATGTGGTGTTGGTGGTGACTCACAAGATGTCCCGACTGCTTGCTGGCAATCTCGCATCGTCTCTCCAGCTCCTGGATCCGGATGGTGCTCCCATAGTCTTCTTGATGAAGATTCGCCATTGCTGCCGACATTTCATCAAGTGTCTTTTGGTATTCCCCGATCTCCATCTCCATCTTGTTCTTTTCTTTAATCGCGGCGCGAAACTCTGCACTGGTGGGTGATTTAGACCTCCCACCTTTTGATGTTGACCTCACGCCCTTCTGCGACGTCCGTGGTGTCGCAGGCGAAGATGATGATCTTCTCGGCGGGGATTCTCTTTGCTTCGACTCCTGACGAACATCGATCTGCTTCCATGATCTTGTAGGAGTGGATATGTCGCTGAATAGCGCGGAACCTCCGCTCCCAGGTTCATCCTGTAAATCTGCGACCAAATCCATCACCGCAGGAAGAGCCATCAATCCATTGGATCCCTCTGAGCTGCTGTTCCCAAAAGTTGCAGTACTTGGGCTCGCTGAAGATGCCATTGTACCGTGTAGGTTATTGTCCCTTTATTGTCCCTGTACCCGCAATAAACCAGCTGTCTCTCTGTCCAGTGTAGAGCTTGTCGTTACGGCTGATAACCTGTCAAGAGACGGCAAGGTGACGTCCCGTGGGACGCTGTCCACCGAACCCTCCAGCTGTAAATACCAACCACGTAGAAAGGTGTTTACGGTCAAACCGTTATAGCCGAACCCGTGTAACTGTTGTAAGGGAGAAGGAATAATAGTTACAACAGTGGTCCTGACAAATGCAGCGCAAGCGAAGTGTTTTCCGCTCTCAATTGCCGATCACGTATGAACGCAGCTTCACATAAGATCTTGAACCTCACTTGTGACTTGAGCCAAGTGGCAATCAATGGAACCTTGTAAGCAATACAAACACGGACCTCAGAACTGCTTCCCAATTTAGGCACGGGGCCAGGAGGGTTTTAACAAATGGGTTGAACGATATGCGAAGCGCCGCCGCGTTGCTCTCAAAGAAATAAATAAGATCTATTGCAGGAAAGCTTTTGGCCGAATCGCGAACCACTCGCTCTTCAGTGCTACGGCGCCTTCTGAACTTCTTGCCGGCTGACGACGCCATCGCCGTTGGTGTCCAGGGCTCTGAAAGTGTCCTTCGCCTGCAGCTGTCTGCGCTGACTGCCAACGCATTGGCACAGATTGCTCACAACATGCGCAACATTCTGCAAGCCCCGATTTACATTATTAAAATCAGCGCAGCGCACCTGCACGACACTTCTACTGCGACAACTCTGCCCAACACCCTGCCTGCTGAACTTCCTGTGCTGTCACAACACCGTCGCCGTTCAGATCCAAGGCTGTCTGCTGCTTGACAGCCTCTGCACCATTCAACAAGCATCAAACTCCCTGCTTGCGCATACCTGTAGGATCAGGCGCAGGTGATACACATGTGTATATATATATACATATGTATCTATACTTGAATAGGCCTAGCTGTGCAAGCAACACTTTAGCCTGCAATCCAGGTCATGTGAGAACACAAAGGCATGCATCACCTGCATGACCCTCATGTGGTGCGGCACATGCATCATGGACACCACCACGGCCTTGTCAAACTCTGCCCTGCTGACGCTGCCGTCGCCATTTTCATCCATCATGTCCAGCTGCTTTTGCACCTGCCCACCACGCGCAAAATAGGGCTTCGGGAACATGAGGCCTGCTTTACAAATCGCTACGATTCCCTACAATAACCTCATAGCGTTGCAATTCTACCAAATCACAGTCTGTCCCGTGTTGAGCATCCCAAGCGGGTTTTCACAATGTGAGAAACCATAACCATGCAGTTCAGACAGCTCCGCTCCAGTTGCTCTCAAAGAAAGCCATAGAACATATTTCAGAGAGGTGACAACACAACACCTGCTGATTCAGACTCCTTGAAAAACATTCTCCCTCAAACAGCTTCTGGCGAACGGCCTGCAAGTGCCGCAAACCACTCACACTCCAGTGCTCAGCACCTTCTGAACTTCTTGCCGGCTGACGACGCCATCGCCATTGGTGTCCAGGGCTCTGAAAGTGTCCTTTGCCTGCAGACGTCTTCGCTGACTGGCAATGCATTGGCACAGATTACTCACGACACACTGCGCACAGCCGACTCTACATCAGCAAATCAGCGCAGCGCAAATGCACGGCACTTCTGCTGCCCAACGCTGCTCAACCCTGCCTGCTGGACTTCCTGTGCTGTCACAACACCATCGCCGTTCAGATCCAAGGCTGTCTGCTGCTTGACAGCCTCTGCGCCATTCAACAAGCATCAAAATCCTTGTTTGCGCATCCCTGTAGGATTAAGTAGATGATATCTGTACGTGAATAGGCCCAGCCTGTGTGAGAAACCCTACAGCCTGCAATCCACGTCATGTGAGAACACAAAGACGTCACGAACCTGACACCACCGCGGCCTTGTCAAACTCTGCTCTGCTGACACTGCCGTCGCCATTCTCATCCATCCTGTCCAGCTGCTTCTGCACCTGCCCACAACGCGCAAAACAAGGCACATAAGGCCTGTCTTCATACACAAAGACCTCATAGCGCTGCAATCCCACCACAGCTGCGAACCAGTTTGTTGCGACTCCTTGAAAAACACTCGTCGCTGGCTACTCAAAGCTCATGGCCAAATGGCCCTGCAAGTACCACAAACCACTCACACTCCGGCGCTAAGGCGCCTTCTGAACTTCTTGACGGCTGACGACGCCATCGCCGTTGGTGTCCAGGGCTCTGAAAGTGTCCTTCGCCTGCAGACTTCTGGCTGACCGGCAACGCATTGGCACAGATTGCTCACAACATGCGCAACATTCTGCAAGCTCGGATTTACATCATCAAAATCAGCGCAGCGCAAATGCACGGCACTTCTGCTGCGACAATGCTGCTCAACCCCCTGCCTGCTGAACTTCCTGTGCTGTCACAACACCGTCGCCGTTCAGATCCAAGGCTGTCTGCTGCTTGACAGCCTCTGCGCCATTCAACAAGCCTCAAAGTCCTTGCTTGCGCATCCCTGTAGGATCAAGCAACTGATATCTGTACTTGATAGGCCCAGCTGTGTTGCCAACATGACAGCCTGCAATCCACGTCAAGTGAGAACACAAAAGCATGCATCAACTCACAACACAAGCACATGTTCCGCCACATGCGCCATTGACACCACCACCGCCTTGCCAAACTCTGCTCTGCTGACGCTGCCATCGCCATTTTCATCCATCATGTCCAGCTGCTTCTGCACCTGCCCGCCACGCGCAAAAGAAGGCACACAAGGCAGAAATCACCTGCTTTACAAATCATGTTACGATTGTCTATACTGACCTCATAGCTTCGCGGAACCCTATCAAATCACAGTCTGTCTTGTGTTGAGCACCTCAAATAAGAAAAACGACATCTATTCGGCTTAACCATGCAGTTGAGATGGCTCCGTTCCAGTTGCTCTCAAAGGAAGTCATAGAACTTATTTCAGAGAGATAACAACACAACACCTGCTGATTCAGACTCCTTGAGACACAGTCTCCACTACCTCAAACAGCTTCGGGCGAACGGCCCTGCAAGTGCCGCAAACCACTCACACTCCAGTGCTACGGCGCCTTCTGAACTTCTTGCCGGCTGACGACGCCATCGCCGTTGGTGTCCAGGGCTCTGAAAGTGTCCTTCGCCTGCAGACTGCTGGCTGACTGCCAATGCATTGGCACAGATTGCTCACAACATGCGCAACATTCTGCAAGACCGGATTTACATCATCAAAATCAGCGCAGCGCAAATGCACGGCACTTCTGCTGCGACAATGCTGCTCAACCCCCTGCCTGCTGAACTTCCTGTGCTGTCACAACACCGTCGCCGTTCAGATCCAAGGCTGTCTGCTGCTTGACAGCCTCTGCGCCGTTCAACAAGCTTCAAAACTCCTTGCTTGCGCATCCCTGTAGGATCAAGCAACTGATATCTGTGCTTGAATAGGCCCGCCCAGCTGTGTTAGCCGCGTGAGCTCACAACACAAGCATTAGAGCAACTTGTGCAACCTCCGGGGGGGTTATCGTTTGTTTTGTAGCCCTATCATTTTACAGGGTTTTGTGCACTTTGCCGGTTCACAGGAATACGAAGTACATACACTTTGCCAGCTTGAACGTCGCAACTTTCAGCACAAGTGAGATAAAGGAAGTACACTTGGGCAGCTCCGGCTCGGAAGTCGCAACCGTTCAGTGCAAGTGTAGTGAAGGAAATACGCTTTGGCAGCTCCGGCTCGGAAGTCGCAACTTTTCAGCACAACTGTGACAACTGTGACATAGTGCACTTTGGCAGTACAAGTGTAGCAATCTCTGGCAGCCCGGCTCGAAAGCTGCAACTTTTTCAGCACAAGTGTAGTAAAGGAAGTGCACTTCGGCAGCTCCGGCTCGGAAGTCGCAACTCTTCAGCACAAGTGTAGCAAACAAAAAAACACTTTGGCAGCTCGGGCTCGAAAGTCGCAAATGTTCAGTGCAAGTCTAGTAAAGGAAGTACAGCCCGGCTCGAAAGTCACAACTTTTCAGTGGTACACAAAACCGTGGGGGTATCGAATTTGTTTGGTAACCCTATCGCCCCGCATGCTTTTGGCACGCTCTACCGCACATGTTGGTATGTCATGTCCAGCCCTTTACATATTGGTCGTCCAGACGTTTTGCTAGACGCTCCTATGTTCCCACATGCGCCATTGACACCACCACGGCCTTGTCAAACTCTGCTCTGCTGACGCTGCCGTCGCCATTTTCATCCATCATGTCCAGCTGCTTCTGCACCTGCCCGCCACGCGCAAAATAAGGCACGCAAGGCAGAAATAACCTGCTTTACAAATCATGTTACAATTGTCTATACTGACCTCATAGCTTCGCGGCAACCCTATCAAATCACAGTCTGTCTTGTGTTGAGCACCTCAAACGGGTTGGACAATAAGAAAAACGACATCTATTCGGCTTAACCATGCAGTTGAGATGGCTCCGTTCCAGTTGCTCTCAAAGGAAGTCATAGAACTTATTTCAGAGAGATAACAACACAACACCTGCTGATTCAGACTCCTTGAGAAACAGTCTCCACTACCTCAAACAGCTTCTGGCGAACGGCCCTGCAAGTGCCGCAAACCACTCACACTCCAGTGCTACGGCGCCTTCTGAACTTCTTGCCGGCTGACGACGCCATCGCCATTGGTGTCCAGGGCTCTGAAAGTGTCCTTCGCCTGCAGACTGCTGGCTGACCGGCAATGCATTGGCACAGATTGCTCACGATAAGCGCAACATTCTGCAAGCCCGGATTTACATCAACATGACACACACACACAGCCCAGATGCACGACACTTCTGCTGCCCAATGCTGCTCACTCAACCCCCTGCCTGCTGGACTTCCTGCGCTGTCACAACACCGTCGCCGTTCAGATCCAAGGCTGTCTGCTGCTTGACAGCCTCTGCGCCATTCAACAAGCTTCAAAGTCCTTGCTTGCGCATCCCTGTAGGATCAAGCAACTGATATCTGTACTTGAATAGGCCCAGCTGTGTTGCCAACATGACCGCCTGCAATCCACGTCAAGTGAGAACACAAAGCATGCATCAACTTACAAAACAAGCATATGCTCCGCCACATGCGTCATCGACACCACCACCGCCTTGTCAAACTCTGCTCTGCTGACGCTGCCGTCGCCGTTTTCATCCATCATGTCCAGCTGCTTCTGCACCTGCCCGCCACTCGCAAAATAAGGCACACAAGGCGGAAATAACCTGCTTTACAAATCACGTTACGATTGTCTATACTGACCTCACAGCTTCGCCGAAACCCTATCAAATCAGAGTCTGTGCCGTGTTGAGCACCCCGTTTGCTTTGCTTGCAGGGCCTTTCACCAGAAGCTTCTCGTAGGTAGCAGAGATTTTTTCAAGTAGTCTGAACCAGCAGGTATTGTCTGGTCGCCTCCCTGAAATAAGCTCCATGACTTTCTTTGAGAGCAACTGGTGCGCAGCTGTCTCTGCTGCATGGCTTATCGTTTCTCATAATGTTCAACCCAGTGCTACGGCGCCTTCTGAACATCTTGCCGGCTGACGACGCCATCGCCATTGGTGTCCAGGGCTCTGAAAGTGTCCCTCGCCTGCAGACTGCTGCGCTGACGGCAGATTGTCAACACCACTTGCAGCATTGCGCAAACCCGGATTTACATCAACATGACACACACACACACACAGCCCAGATGCACGACACTTCTGCTGCCCAATGCTGCTCACTCAACCCCCTGCCTGCTGGACTTCCTGCGCTGTCACAACACCGTCGCCGTTCAGATCCAAGGCTGTCTGCTGCTTGACAGCCTCTGCGCCATTCAACAAGCTTCAAAGTCCTTGCTTGCGCATCCCTGTAGGATCAAGCAACTGATATCTGTACTTGAATAGGCCCAGCTGTGTTGCCAACATGACAGCCTGCAATCCACGTCAAGTGAGAACGCAAAGCATGCATCAACTTGCAAAACAAGCATATGTTCCGCCACATGCGTCATCGACACCACCACCGCCTTGTCAAACTCTGCTCTGCTGACGCTGCCGTCGCCATTTTCATCCATCATGTCCAGCTGCTGTTGCACCTGCCCGCCACTCGCATAATAAGGCACACAAGCTACACTCGCCTGCTTTACAAGTCACTTTATGATTGTCGATACTGACCTCATAGCTTCGCAGCAACCCTATCAAATCACAGCCTGTTCCCTGCTTAGCACCTCAGATGAGTAGGGCAATATACGAGTCGATGTCTATGAGCCCAAACCGTGCGGCTGACACAGCTGCACGCGCCAGTTGCTCATCACAACTTATTTGAGCCATGACATCCGCTCATCAAAATCACTACCTACAGCTACGCAAACCTCATGCCCGAATGGCCCTGCAAGCAATTCAGACCACTCACACTCCAGTGCTAACGGCGCCTTCTGAACTTCTTGCAGGCTGACGACGCCATCGCCATTGGTGTCAAGGGCTCTGAAAGTGTCCTTCGCCTGCAGACTCTGCGCTGACCGGCAGATTGTCAACACCACTTGCAGCATTGTGCAAACCCGGATTTACATCAACATGACACACACACACACACAGCCCAAATGCACGACGCTTCTGCTGCCCAATGCTGCTCACTCAACCCCCTGCCTGCTGGACTTCCTGCGCTGTCACAACACCGTCGCCGTTCAGATCCAAGGCTGTCTGCTTGATGGCCTCTGCACGCTTCAACAGTCTTCAAGAGCCTTCTTTGCGCATCCCTGAAAGTTCAAGCGCTACAGATCGCTGCACTTGCACCGGCAAGGCTGCATTGGCAACATCAAGTACAGCCTCCAAATCACGGATTAGCACAAAGGCATGTATCAACTTGTATCATATGCGTGTGCCATATGCATCGCTGGTATCACATCAGCCTTGTCAAACTCTGCTCTGCTGATGCTGCCGTCACCATTTTCATCCATCATGTCGAGCTGCCTCTGCACCTGCCACACAGCGCATGAGTTTAGCATTTTAAACGGAAATTGCTTGCTTGACAAATGCGTGCTACGTTGACCTCATAGCTTCTGGAGCAAGCCCATTACATTTGGCACGCATTGTGAGTGCTTACATGAGAAGACGCCGTGCAAGTAAACATGCAGGACTCTTCTGCAGAACCAAAAGAACATTCAAAAACAAACACAGTTGTGAACAGAAGACTCGTCGCCGCATTGGAGTCGACCCCTTCAAATGCTAAGGAAACTAGCCGCTCAAAGCTCAACTTGGCCTGCCAGCTCGGAAGAGTGGAGCGTGCACATTACGGCAGCTTCATGGCTGCAAGTGCCTAGCCTCTAACTAACATGCATAAACACCCGCGAGCGGCCCCTGTTGAAGGGCCGACCGGCAATTGAAAGCCACCCGAGCCTACAAGCCCAGCCGAGAAGATTTGCACGTATGTTTTGGCCCAGTGATGGGCATTTCCGGATGTCCACGCATCGGCCAAAAACAAAAGCTGGGGACTGGGCAGCGCCTTCTGAACTTGCCGGCTGACGATGCCGTCCCCGTTGTCCAAAGCTCTGAAGGTCACTTCCTGCAAAGGCCAGGAAACGGATGGCCTTTCACTACAGAAACTTGACCGAATCCAAGGCCCCCTTTGGGGGCCCGCATTGTTGGCAACCCCTCCATTCGATGTTCAGGTTGCGCTTGGTCATTCACTCCGCGCAATTGGCCGAAGGGTCCCAAACGAATGCATTCAATCAACCTGGGAATTGCCGCGCACCGTGAATTGCTGCATCGCCAATTCTGCTTGGCTCATTTGCCCGGGGTACATTGCATGACTCCATGATTGAAGAGTCTAAGCGATACACCAAAGCGCTCTCGAGGCGGTGCTGCAGTTCTGGTCACAGGCGCACTTGTGCGAGTTGGCAAGCAAATCATATTAAATATCAATCGGTAGTTGTAATTCTTGGCAATCTTGGTGTGCTCTCAATGCTCTCCGAACGGAAACAAACTGTTGGGAAAGCATGCAACTTCAGACGCAGTGATGTTGATACTGCGTAACTATACAGTTGCAGAAGGCAATAGTAGCACGCATATGAATCCAGCAACATGCACCAAAGAGCACAATGCGACACAACAAAGCATGCTAGTATGAGACAATACGACCCTTCGCACACCAACCTGCACGCAGCACTCGTGTGGCCAAAGTGGTCCCAAGAATCATGGATAGATATACCTTGAACACAATTGGAATATGATATTCCTTCGACCCGCAAATCCTTGGAAAGATATTGGGTTTTGTCTCACATCTCTTTGTGATACCAAAGAGTTTCTCTGGACTTGAAAAGCTCATTGAAATCTCACTGGCCTTGACTCACGACGGCCCATGTCTCCACATCCGCGCCTGTCGATCTGGAGCTGTGCGTGTGGCCTCAACGAGGCGCTGCAACCATCTCTCACACGCCAGTCCATTGAACCCCCTCCCCACGTGCATGGCCTAAGCATCTCGCAATTGAAACACATACAAATCCCGCATGAAGACTCAGCCCATCCAGCCCACGGAAAGTGGACACTTTGGTGTTAGCATGTTTGCACCAAGGAACATTGTGTTGCATGAAGTGGACATGGTGCAAACCGTTGGGGAGGAGTTACACTCAAGAACGTGAGTGCCATTCTACAAGCATGCTGGTAGTCAAAACCGATGTGCTCTTGATCACCGGCACTTGGATCTCACAGATATCCTATTTAAAATATACGTACCCAAAGCATACCAGAAGCAGCGGGCAACATTGGTACCTGCAAGGCAAGAGGAACCAATGCGATGTCAAGATTGCTCAGAAATCAGCACTCGCAAGATGATCAGAACTAGGCATACAATCGACAAAAGTATGAACCACGAAATGAAAGAATGCAATTGTCCGCAGCTGCGCACACCCCAATGATTGCGGTGGAACGTAACGCGCCCCCAAAACAGAAAAGTTGTTTAGTCGTTTTTTCCGATTCGCTCGGAATCCTGATGTATACAAGGAGTTGTTGCAGAACAGGATGGCTTGCAGGCAAAGGGGAACTGAAGCCTACCCACTACCCTGGGACTTGAGGTCACAAACATTCTTAGCGGAAGCAAGGATGTATCACGAAAATGGGTGCCCCCAACTGAGAGGTGTTGACTGCATCCCACCACCAAGCAATATGAACACACTCTCAGGATACTCCCCTGCCAGCGCGGTGCCTGTTGTCTGGTAAGCCTCGGGCAAGCAAAACCATCACTTGGTCTCTCCGCATGATCAAAGACCGACAAGTCAAATGTGTGACAGCTATCCACTTTGTCTCCAGCATCCACGATCATAAAGGACCATGGGGTGCTATATGTCTCCAGTTTCGTTCCAAGATCAGACGGTGGCGCGAGTTTCGGGAGGCTGTGTAAACCACTCTGCACACATCAATAATAAAAATTGCGCTACATAGCCTGGCGATTTATCGTGCTTAGACATCTGAGGGTTTGTCCACAAGCATGCTTTGCGCAACATGTGATCAAGCTGAGATCTGCATGATCTCCAAAGCAAATCGGAAAACAAATAGGACAACATGCATGCTTTCAGCTAGAGGTCACAGGGGCTTGATCCTTAATTACTTATAATTTAATCTCACGGAGAATCTCACGCAACAAGCCCACCGACCTCCACATGCATAGCTGGACGTCGATAAAGCTCCATCACGATACATGCAGCCAGCTGTGTCTGTTTCCTCCTTATCTCTCACCAGCTAAATCCAATAAGCAGTTGCTACTAAAACTACGGGTGTCAAAAAGAAAATGATACACCTAATGCACTCAGCCCCTCGAACATCGTCAAAGCACTTGCTGATAAATGCCGACTCTGTAGAGCGGCAAGTCTACTGTAGAGCCTCCAATGACTTGTGAAATCTTCAATGAAAGTCAAACCTATTGATGATTATAACAATTTCTCACGCAATGGTCCCTGAGAAGCTCCTCCTAGGTCCTCGATTCAACCCGCAAGCACTTTGCTTTAGGGACGAGTTACTTGACACTTGCCATCGTAGTTTGGGCCCGTGGTGTGGTACATCTTCAGGCATGTTTCCTTGTGTGTGTGTCTGTTGTTTCATTCGACAAGCCAAACATCCTGAAACCCCCTTTCCCAATTACTCACCAAGCTCCAGAAGTCGGTAATAGCAAGCCCAATACCGCCTTGCTACATCACTTCTAGTGGCACTGATTCATGTTGCAAGGGTAGTGTGAAGGACACACAAGCGTTCAGGGACCACATCTTTCTCTGATTTCAAGTTGGGCTGCAAACTTAACTCCACTTCTCTGAAGACCTCTACCAAATTCGTCAGCCTGAAACTTGAGCTCTCCACCCCGCGTGGTGCCAATCCTTCCAAGTCAACCGCAAACCCGAGTATAGCTCCGGGGGGCCACGCTGATTCAAAAACCGGCCTGCGCCGAGATCGAGAGACACTATGAGTGCCTGTATGAGTCTGTCCCAACGTCAGCCAAAACAACCTGTGAGCTCTCAGAGATACAAAATGTTGTGGTCAGGACTCCTGATGTTGGGAGTGGTCGTGATGTCTATTTACAACTGTGTTGACATCTTTGCAGTGTCATGACCGTCTTGAAATCCTCTTCACCACACATTGTTCTTTCTTCACCGATCATGACTTACCCGACACATGCCAAACGTGTTGGTTGGGCAGTCCCAAATTGCGCTGCTTGTGGTTTGTCAGGTCTTTGTGGAGTCATAGCCGCACATGGCGGCCATGGCAGGCAAGCAATAAGGAACAGCCATGACAGATGAGAATCGTGGAGAGCTGACTTGGTTTACTCGCCTCGGTCCCCTGCAATTAGGTTGGAATTTAGGGTCTTGCCAAACACCTTGAAAACAACCCACCCCAAATGCAAACCAATGAATGCTAGGCCATTCAGGTACATGCAAAAAGGAACCAACCTAGCTGATTACCCCGTGATCGCCAAATCGATTTTGCACACCCCGTCGCAACTTCGCTGGGCCCCTCGGCTGGCTTTCAGGCGACCCTCCCTGATGGCGCGCTCAAGAGGCGTTCTGCCTGCACGCGAAGGAGAAGCCCTGCGAACCAAAGGACCTGAACACAAACGGTTAGGAAAACATGGATAGCATAATTCCCTTCATGGCAGTAAACCCAGCGTGAATTCTCATAGCCAATTGAAAGCTGGCCACGAAAGCTAGCTGCAAAGGCAATACGGACATCAACCCACGGCGTGTTGTGTCAAATGTACAAACTGATACAAACGAAACCGGCTACGAAATTTGGACCTTGCAAGCCGCTTTCATCAACACTAGAGAAAGACCGTAATCAATCAGCGCAGAGTCAAAGCTACGCGAATGTGTTGCATAGAAACGCGAACCCAGCCACGCAGCCAGCCAGCCATCACCCAGCCAGCCATCCACCAACCCACCCACCCGCACACCAACCCATCCACCAACAGACAAACAAGCAAGCAAGCAAGCAAGCAAGCAAGCAAGCAAGCAAGCAAGCAGGCAAGCAGGCAAGCAGGCAAGCAAGCAAGCAGGCAAGCAGGCAAGCAAGCAAGCAAGCAAACAAGCACGCCCACGCCAGCAAGCAAAAACGGAAGCGAGAAAGCAAGCAAGCAAGGCAAGCAAGCGAAGCAAGCGAAGCAAGCAAAGCAAGCACGCACACGCACGCAAGCAAAGCAAGCAAAGCAAGCAACCCAAGCAAAGCAAGCAACGCAAGCAAAGCGTGCAAAGCGAGCAAAGCAAGCCAAGCGAGCGAGCAAACAAACGCAGGCAAAAAACCAGCCAGGCAACCAATCAACTATCAACCAAACAAAGAAAGAAACACGTACCCAAAAAATAGGCAACAAAGCGTTACTGTTGGTCAAATCAAAACAGAAGTAGCTGCCTTGCACGTCTTTGGTGCTCAGCTTACCAGCTTGCCGCGGGTGGTCCAGCAGCACTTCACACCTGAGAATGTGGAAAGCTGCTGGCCACAAGTCACATCGGAATTGTCTCAAAAGGAATGCAGACAAAGGCAAGCTTTTGGCAGGGCCCCTCTGCACTCTTCCGAAAATAACACACTGGATAAAATCCTGCAGGAAAAATGTGTTGATTGTGCAAAAGAAGACGCTACAGAACAAAATAAATCACGCTTGCGATTGTTTCAAGCACCTTTCGGGCTGTTCGGAACCAAGGATCTAGGTCCCCTTTCCGCCTCCTCACCCTTCCCGGTCTACGGGCCCATACAATGGACGTTAGAGTTCGCGGCATTGCGGCTGAGCCTTGTGCTCCATGGAGTCAGGTTGATGCATGCCCGGAGAGGGAAATCAGAGTTTTCTGCGCCTGTCCGGCCTCTGGAAAATCCCGTCAGTGTCGCCGCCTGCCATTCTCCGCTGTGTGGTCGGACTATGTATTTCTGTTGGTATTGCCATGGTCCGAATTGTCGTTGTCCGCGTTCCCAGTTCGCCCACGTTTGGTCAGGCAGGTTTGGCGGTGCATCTGTCGCACCTTGTGTGGTCAGGCAGTGCTGGAGTCCCCCTGCTGCCACGGTGTGTGCTGTTGCGCGCCCACCACGCTCTCGGTCTAAAAAATGATTCCCCCATCTGCAGCGTCGGCGATGCCCAGCGCAGGGCTAGGTTTCTGGAGAGAGCCTCGAAGTCCTGGGCAAGTACGATCAGTACGTTGTTGGGGTCCCAATCCTTAGGCACTGTCTCGAAAAGAAAAAGTTGGCGACAATCAAGGTCCGTGCTGCTTTCTGTTCGCGGGCCACCCAGTCCACGGCGCCCATGGCCGTGAAGGTGCGCTGGGAGATGATTGCACCCAGCGATGGTGCGGTGTAGCGCTTGCTCTTGCAGTGTTCGTACACATTCTGGCAGTGATTCGGTTGGCCCAGGATCATCGTCTCTGGGAACGATCTGGGGCTGCCGTTGATGATGTTGGCGCGCGCACGTTGTAGCACTCCAGCGCGCCTTTGTCACGGCCTGCAGCTGGGTTGGCGTTCACGTTACGAAAGTGTCTGTAGCAGATGGTGTCCCTTGGTCCATCGGTCATCGATGAATTCACGATGAGTTCGGGCACAGAACTCCGGGGGTTCACTCGCCTGCACCTGCAACTGAGATGACGCGCAAGGTATGTACAGACCTGCTCGTGTCGCATGGTGGCCTCACGGCCGGGATGGTCGGCTAAGAGGTCGAGATGACGCTAGATGGCCAACCACAAGGTGTTGATGTTGGCATCGTTCTCGGACATTGCCTGGAGCTGGAAAGCGTTGCGTACCTCCTGGTCCCAAAGGTCGTTGAAGGTGATGGCGCACTGGTTAGCACAAGGATCAGGGCAAGTGAAAATAAATGATCCTTTTCGCCAAAATGGCGACCGGTATGCATTCAGTTGCATTGCAAGGCTTGCAAGGATCACGCATGTGCACGTCATGTCGTTTTATTAATCGGTAGGGTGTCCCAAAACTAACCAAGTATGACATAAGGGTCACTGGCTCAGAGTTGTTATTCATAACACACGTGTTAACCACGGCAATCCGAAGCCAAGCAAGCAAACAGATAGGCATCGAATCGCTGGGGCTGACAAGAAGTTGCATGTTGCTGAAACCAAAGTCTGCAATGGGAATAGTGCATTTGGCAAGTGGGGAGCCTACCAAGCAAAGAACCAAGAACGCGCTATTGGCTATTCCTCTGTGCAAAAAACACCGAAAGCAGTGGGCGGAGAACGCAGTGCATCAAAGGGAAATCACAACTCCACACTGCATTCGGCAGCTGTATGTTCTAATCAAATGCCCGGCAGCCACATGTTTCTTCTTCATCGTATGAATCGCGCTGACGGCGAATGCCGAAAATCCGACACGGGCGCAGCGTGCTGTTGGTCTGCTGTTGGCGGTGCCATCATCTCTTCGCTTGGCCTACATCGCCACCATACTTGAATCAGTCAATCATGCTTGGCCAAGAATGCTCGTGGAACAAAAGCCAGGCAGGGCTGGACTACAACAGTCCAACGCACCGAAAAGCTGCAAAGCAACATGAACAATGCACCGCGTTCAGTGCAATTCACCTGGCCTGAGGCATGGTGCCTATCCAACGCGTTGGCCATCATGCCTGTCCCGCCTTTGGCGAGGCTTTTGGGAACATGACGCGTCCAAGCGAACCGTTGCCTGTACAAACCCACGCCATTGCAATGGGGATAAACAGCAGCACCCTCACAGCGAAGGTCATCCAAATGCCATGCCTGGAGGCCAAAGCTCGTTACATGGCCGTGCCTTTTTCGTTGTTGGTGGTTTTGAAGGGAAGCCATAGGGAAAACCACAATGGTGTTTTTTGTTTGGGGGGGGGAATCCATGTGTGTTATTCTTCTACAAAAGGAGAATGCCCATGTTGGCGATTTGGCCAAAAGGGAAAAGGTGGTGAACCGTCCATTTGCAGGGTACCCATACGAGGCCTCACAAGCAATCCTTCCTGAGTTCACGCAGCTGTCAGCTGAGCGGAATTTTGGATTACAGCCGACTGGTGATTAAGATTCAGGCTGAATAACTTTGCATTCATAGGATTCCAGCCAGAGCAGCTGCTGATGTGCTTTTGCAACGCTGTAGTCAGCGAGATCAGTTTTTGGTCAATGCAAACGCAAACTTTGAAGGTGTCCAGGTCAGTGGCTGAGCACCTGGATCAAATTCAAAACCGTTAAACCCGGCACGTTTGCAAACTCCGGTTTCCTCGCTCAACTCGTAAATCCAAGGTCCCAACATTACACGGAACAAAGGCCGCCTCGAAGTTCATCATAGGGCACGTGTCAAATACGCCGGAAGGTGCTCTCCAAGATTTCCAAGTTTGTGTCTATGGTGCTGGCACTAAATACACAACAAATAGCCCCACGTCCACAAAATGGTTACCCACTGGCTTGGTTGTTGTTTACAGCTCAATCTTTCCGAGAGTTGTTAGAACGAACACATTGATGTGTGCAGCGTGCATGCCGGAACATTGAGGACGACTGCTCTCTGCACGGATGTCATCAGGCAGGCAGCGCGCATGGCTGAGCAAATGCACATGTCACGGGTCATGAACCGTTCCTAATATTCCGAGGTGGTGACTGCACGGGGTTGATTGAAGTCACTCAACCCGGGCTTCCCGGACGGACGAGTACATTCACATGCATGTGGCTCGCGCATCGAACATTTGGACTTCGGGGGGTCTTCCAAACCCTGGAGAGATGGGCAGGCAATTAGATCAATTACATGGCCGGACAAAACGGGACTTCCTTCTAGGGAAAACATCAAACAACTCAAACAGTAGCATCAAAAGTTGAGATGTGTTCTTCGCTTCGGGGCCGGGTCCGCTCTTTTGCCGAAGGCACAAACCGAGGTGAAGCTTTAGCACCATGTGCAGCAGCACCATCTGGATGCTCACTACGAAGAGCTGCTGCACAGTGATGAACCTCTTGGCAAGGCTTGGAAAATTTGTGTGTGTGTGTGTGTATGTGTCCAAGAGCCTTCAAACATACTTGCTGAGCATACCCCGAACTGTGAAAGGAACCGTCATTGAAGGAGGGTTCTTGGATTGTTTGCGGCCCGGCTTCCTTTTTGCATGGCGAGCCCATGACTACAGCTGCTTTTGAGGGGTCCAACAGAGTTCCATGAACTTCACAATCCCCCCTATCTCCCAATCCCAGGGGAAGCAAAGTGCGTTTAGGTCTCCCCATATAGAGCAATCAATCCGAAAGCAGAATGTCGACACGCATTGAGTTCATCCCTGAACGAAGAGGCAGCGGGGCTGATGCGAAGAAACTGGCGTCGGATTTGTGCCAGAGCAGTGCAGGGAAGCATATGTTCGGTGTTGTCCTAATTTCGCGGCTTCAGAGGAAACGCATGTCAATAGTTGGATTGAGGACTGCGCAGCTGCAAAGCGAATAACGTGTTAGGAGTGTTCTTATGATACAGCTGGTTTGGATTAATTGTAGCAAGGCCCACGTCAAGTCCTTGCAATCAGACGTCTCCATACCGAGACTGTGCTGCAAGCCGAATCCTGCATCAACTTTCCGAAAGGCCATAAGCCACTTGTTATAGGGTGCGGATGTTTTTTGGGATTTGTTTCGATCTGTTTTTTCGTGTTTTTTTTCCCTTTTTTTTCCGTTTTTCGTCCGGGCCAGTAAAATTTCGTTTTTTTAAGCATTTTCTCGTGAAATTGCCGCCTTTTTACATTAGCCCGCCAACATCCCCAGAATCGTTTTCAACATCCCCCGCATGTCCGACCAACATCCCTAGCATCACCAACAAATCCTGGGTAACATAATCAAAAAAGTAGCTGGCGGGTTGACGGGGTCAAAAAAATATCATTCAAATAGGAGGCCATTTCAATCCCTATAAGAAAACTAAAAAGTAGCGGGGGGGCGGCAGCCCCCCCATGATGTTCGAAGAAGTGATGATTCAAATAGGGGTGCAATTAAATCTCTGTAGAAAATCTAAAACGTAGCGGGGGGGGGGGGGGTTGGGGGGGGGGGGGCGCGGCAGCCCCCCCCATAATGTTCGAAGAAGTGATGATTCAAGTAGGAGTGCAATGATTCAAGAACGGGTGCGATAGAATTTAAAAGGCAGCGGGATGGTTGGCGGGGGTGGCTTCCCCTATGATGTTCGAAGAAGTGCATACCCTACAGACCATACATGGATTACATAGATTACCTACAATGTCGTATTTTACAGCATTTTCTCGCGAAATTGGACGCTCGGAAAAGTGATGATTCAATTAGGGGTGCAATTAAATCTCTGCAAGAATCTAAAAAGTGGCGGGGGGTGGGGGGGAGGCACCCATGATGTTCGAAGAAGTGATGATTCAAATAGGGAGAACACTGGTGATGCTGGTGATGCGGGGAGCCAAATCCAAAATCCAGTGAAAGGGTGCAAAAGCCAAAACGCCCGGAGAGGAACTGCGAAAGCAAGGATGCGAAAAGCCAAAGCCGCCAAAAGCCGCATAAACCAACGAAATGCCGCAAAAGCCAAAACGCCACCTGCCGAAGAGGAACTGGGAATGCAGAGGATGCTAACCAAAAGCCAAAGCCAAAAAGCCACCAAAAGCCGCATAAACCAACAAGAAGCCGAAAAGCCAAAAAGCCGAGAAGCCGAAAAGCCAAGAAGCCAAGAAGCCAAGAAGCCAAGAAGCCAAGAAGCCGAAAAGCCAAGAAGCCAAGAGGCCAAAAGGCCAAAAGCGAAGAAAAACAAAAATATCCTAAATAAATACCCCTCCCTTCGTATATGCACTTTGTGTCAGAGGCCACACATGCCAATTGGAGATGTCGGCAAAACAAGACCATCCCTAAGCCAGGCCAATCTTTAGGCCCAGCTACATGCAGCCCCCAGCCATCTTCGGCTTCCGAACATGGGCAAGCGGTTCTCAGCACTCGCCTGAAGTCTTTGGCAGCCAGCAGGGCCCCGTCCAAAGAGGCGGAGAGCAGCATGGTAACAGTGCTCACCAAGACCAGGAAGGCCGACGAATGGATCTGCTTCAGCCTCGTGCGGTCGCGAGGAAGCAAACCGTCTGTCAGCCCCGAGTTGGTTATGCCAAAGGGTCCATTCCCACCGACAAGCGCTCACGATGAGAAGGTCTGACTTTGACAACCACAGAAGCATAGAACACTGAACTAGAAAACAGGTATGAACTGCGGACAGTAATACCACTTAGGTTGCAAGATGTGTTATTCAGGAGAAAGGCGACAAGTCAGGCTTAGTCAGATATGGGGTTTTCGTTCAGTGTACCACTTGATGCAGTGGGATGACAAAATGAGAACTTTACAATCGTGGGCTTACGATAGGACAGGGGGTGCCAATCATCCTCCCGATTTTCTCAGTCTAGAAGGTAGGACTGGGTCCAATACAGGGCTGGCCAACCTTTGAACATCATGTTTTCCCTTTCGGGCCACGGCTTGCTTGTGAAACGAAACCGATGCCCAGCGCCATTATCTAGAGCTCTGGGACACATCGCCTGCTCGAGTTTTAGGGTTTTAATGCTGAGGAGGACGAGTCTTGGACCCCTTTGCTCGTAAAAAATGTTTCTCGGCTTTGGGTGAGACATGCATTGAGTGTGTTTTATCTCCATGGCAAGCTCGACGAATCTGTTCAAAAATGCCAGGCTCCCAACCAACCCCCTTGGAGGGCTTCCAGATACAACCACAAGCGCACAACCCAGTGTCTCAGAGCCCTTACAACATGTTAAACTGCTGCGCTTGGCGGGTGGCGGGAACCCGCCAAGTTTCCAGGTCAACGGAAGCAAAATGAAACTTGTTTTGTCAAATCCGACCCAGGGGCATGCTCAATTTGAGTTGCCCCCTCGTCGAGGAAACACTCGAGCGCTCTCCCGAAACTGAAGAGAAAAAAGGGGGGGTTGGGTTTCCTTCCGGTGTGTACGCGACCCTATCCTCACTTCCTGAGTGAATGGCCCAAAAGAAGTCCGAACTTCTTGCTTGACACTAAACTGGTCTTCCCAAAAGTGTACAAAGTCCAGGAACTCGAGGAGTGAGTCGCAATTCCACCGATAGGCCGGGGTTCCCGGCACTGCCAAATCCGAGGTGAAGGTTTGCGCCCCGAAGAGCAGCGCCGCGTAGCACAGCAACCCGGCCTGTCCGAAAGCAAATGGATCACTCGGCCCAAGTGAATCACGTGGGGGATCATGCGGCTCAGCGAAAACAGATCTAAGACCTGAACCACACGGAATTACATGTAAGTTGCACAAACAACCTTCACCTCAAAACCGTCCGATATTCCAATCAGTCCTACCGCAATGCTTCAATCAATTGTCGGTGCGCGATGCAACTAAGGCCCCGCACCACCAAGCTAACCTGAGAGCAAAGCGTCGGGTGAGTCTTGTAGCAAACGAGACTCAGCCCTCGGAAGGAACTTACCCTTCACCATTGATTGAAAACGAAATGAAAGCCCATAATTTGGGAGAAATGGTAGGGAGTAACTTACCCCCAATCTTGTGGGTAATTTACGCCCAATTTTTTGTGTGTAATGTACCCCCCATTTTTGTGGTAATTTACCCCCAAATTTGGGACTCGTTGTTTCCCCCCCAATTTTGGAAATTGGGGTAAATAACGAGTCCAAAAATTGGGGCAAATCTTCGCATACCGTTGGGAAACCTGGGATTTACCGCCCCCAAATTTTGGACTCGTTATTTACCCCCAATCTTGCTATCAAACGTGCACGTGTCATACTATTTCAGATGGAGCACAAAGCCCCACGCAAATAGGCAATGCAGCGGTTTTTGGGGGGGAATACGAGAAAAGGCAACGCGCGAATAAACTGAGCACAGAGTATGTGCGGCCCGGCTCAATAGACGCTGGCAGGACATGCATCATGCCAATGAAACTATTCAACCAAGATCCCGAGTCACATGGCTCATCGCCCTCTCTACGGTGAAGCTGAAGAACACAGATGAGCGATTGGCGATTGGGTTGTCTGTTGTGTGCGGCTGAGAGTCCAGTCGGGTTGCAACAATAGATCAGGATGTCTTGCCAAAAGTACAACTAGCTTTATCCACGCTGACTGCAAAGGTCAATGTGTGGAAAACATATTGTCCAGCTCTCTATCAATATCATGCAAATACCTCTGCTGTCCTGCAGCCAGCATATGTCTAAGGGTTTTGGTATTACACCCTGGGAATACACCCACTGGGTATTGACCCTGTTTAGGCACATTTCCGGATAAAACCGTGCTAATTTGAACCTTTCTGGGTCGTTTCCCAAGTGTGTAGTCCCAGGGTGTAATACAAAAACCCTCAGAATATTGCTTGCCAATATGCTTTCTTCCTGCTACAGCAGGCTACAACCACTTGGCCAATCTGTCTCCGTGCAGGTCTTGCCAACTGATCTTTGAAATAAGCGTTCACATGATTTGCCACTTGACCCTCGACTAAGTGCAGAATGTGTGTTGGCACGGGCCCCCTTAATTTTCCCACAAAGGGAAAATAGATGCGAAGTCCACAGACTAAGTGTGTACAGATCAGTCATGTTGGAATATTTAGCTGGCAAGCGTACTGGCTTGACTACTCGTCTTTCCCATTGTTTCGCTAGAATTTGCGCGTCGGATCTACCCTGAGCGTCTTTCGCAGCAGACTTAGCC
Organism: Effrenium voratum; assembly: GCA_963377175.1. Lineage (NCBI taxonomy): Eukaryota > Dinophyceae > Suessiales > Symbiodiniaceae > Effrenium > Effrenium voratum. The sequence goes on from CAUJNA010000971.1 coordinate 58,232, forward strand.
CCTGAAAGTGAATTCCCCAGAGCATCCAATAATCGGAACTCTGAAAACCTTCAAACATTACATCTGTGCAACTGCTGGGTTTTGTTACTGTTGCTGTTGTTGCTGCTGCTGGCGGCTATGGCTCGTTGCTCGCTGCTGGCTGGCTGCTAGGTTGCTGATGCTAATGCTTGCAGATGGTGCGGCTGCCACATTTGCTTGTGTTGATGTCTAAGGAATCTCGAAGGGTTATTAAAAATGGCGGGCTCTAGTTCTATCATAGGGCCACTGAGATTCTTGCGGCAACTCCAACTGCCCAGCCGAATGTGTGCAAATCGCTGCCCAGCGACTGCGCATCCGAGGATGAGCACCTCAGGAATGGGGCGCAAAGGAAGCCTGAACCCTGAGAGAGTCCTGGCACCTCCCCTCTTTAACTGAGAGGCAAAATCTGATACCCGTCAGGTATGTTGCCTTCCAACTCAGGCTGCCGATTCTTATGAATTGGAATCAATACGAAAGCTTGCTGTGGCTAAAGGGGCAAAGGGGGCGACCAAAAACACACACACACACACACACAAAGCCCAACAAATCCTGAAAAAACAAAGTCAGACCATTGTGAATTGTGAAACGATGAACATATTCTCTTTGGGCAAATGCAAATGTGGTGCGTAGAATGGGGGGAAAATGGCCATTTCTGGACAGCTCTGTCTCGGCACAGTCTCTCCGGCCGGATTCCGGACCATGGTCAAGCAGCAGTGTGAGGGCCCATGTGCCAAAACTCGAGGAAAGTTGCTTCTTCTACCCACCAGAACTGAGGAGCTGAAAAATATGGAGTTCAGCCCTGGAAGCATCAGCGAAAATCTATATCTTGTTTCCCGACTCTGCGGATCTGCGGAACTCACCACGAAAATATCTTCCAGGCATCTCCAGGGCGAAGAACACTCTCAGCTCTCAGGTTCCGGCCATCCACCGGAGAAGCAAGTGAAACAGTCAATGAAGAGAAGCCTCGTAAGTTGGGGTCAACCGATCAAATCCCCTTGTGGTTCCCTCCACAAATATCTAGAGTGGAGGGTGCTTGGTACGCAAGGTGAAAGAGTTGCTTTCATTGACCAGCGGCCCATTAGTAGACAAGTCCGGAAACGTTCTGATCAACAACAGAATACATGGCTTCGACAATGTTTTTGGCCGCATTACCCTGGCCCCCCTGCCTCCAAGCAACATGTCTCTCACACACGCTACAGGGGCCCTGGCATTTTTTGCCACCTTCCTCGCTCCAGGCGTGTCGTTGGCTTCCAGCAGCGGCGGCAGCATGCTCCTCGGGTCTGTGTTTGAACTTTCCAGTATGCCAAATCTCTCCCTTCAATCTCAAGCAAGTGAGGTTGACCCTTGACTTGGAGTCACATCTGGCAAGCAACTGAGACATCGCCACGCAAAGCAAAGCGGCTGGGAGGTCTGGCTCAGTGGAGCTCCCACAAAGGCGAAGAGCACGAAGATGCCCAGGATCACCTCCCGGGGTCCCAATCCCTACATCATGCCTCAAGGCAGCAAGTGGCAGAACTCGAATGATAACAATCAGCTTCAGCTACTGACTGACTGATCTCATGGTCATTGCGGCTTGCCTAGAAATGCCACATGCGGAGCCATGGCCATGCATCGTGTCCTGCCCCAAAGACACAGACAACCCTGCAAGACAACTTTGCCAGCTTTGACGTTTTACGAATCGTGCAAAAAAGCTTCAACAGCGCACACTTCAGCAACAACGCAACAATGCTTCAGCTAGGGAAAACCAGGCGCGAAAAAATGAAGCGGAGCTCTGTATGCGAGCATGGATACAGAACTTTCATGATTGCTCAAAGCCTTCCCCCAAGCAACTGACGAGTGAGCGCCAAGATTGCCCAATATTTCCTAGAATTGACCGAACAATTGGGCCCCCCTCCCTTTGGATGTGAAATTCTGGGGCTGGATGGTGGTGAAGATGCACCGTGGGAGTTCCAGAGCCACTTGGGGCAGCAACTTGGTGGCAACGTGGTACGACCGCCAACGTGTTGGCTCGTATGTAGCTGACAGGCTTTCACTATGTCCCGTTAAAACATCACCCCTACCGAGGGAAACTCACCTTGAATGAGCCAAAAAGTGATGTTGAAAACCACTGAAAATGAACATACATTGACCCCGTTCTTCTTGCTACATGCTGTGTTGCCCTGTTTTGTGATTTTGGCAAGGCAGGGATCGGGTGTCCAGGAACTGGGCGGAACATCGCTGCGTTTGATGCAAGGGGCTGCCTTGTCCTGTGTGCTCAGCCACAAAAGTGACCCTGGATTCATCGTCCCCTCATCAGTTATCATCAGAAGTTTCTCCTGGAAGAAAGGACACCTGCTGCTGTTAGTCACTTGGGCAATGAATTTCTCAAGTAGGGAAAAGTTGGTGGACGTCGTTTTGGTGGGATTTGTCCACCAACCACTTTTGAGGTGGTTCCCTACGAAACTTCATGGTTTGGTTTAGTTCATTTCCTTGCTCGGAACGATTGGCCTGGTATGCTGCGAGGTCCAGCGTGCCACAAGCGGCGGCCGCAAAGGCCATGGTGGTGAAGGCCGTGATGCGGGTCATGTTGATGACCAGCATGGGACCCGCCTGAATCTCTGAACTGGGAGAGATGGAACCAATAAAAAGAAACAAACATGGGGGGTGGGGAAGGGTCCTGTACCTTGGGCGGAAATCCGTCGGCGCGGGTCTGTGGCTGCGCTGCTCCAACTACATACTCCGGAAAACAAAAAAGACAATAACAGAAACAAGCAAGGGAAAATAAATCACCCCAAGCCAGCTGTTTCCAACGAGATGTCCCCTAAACAAAAATCACCAGCGCCGCCCAAAGCAAATAAAATTGGTGACTGGAACGGGGGTTAAATCACCAAACGAAGGGAAAGTATAGCAATCCCACCAAAACGCTTTCATGCAACGCTCGATTTTCCGAAACAAATATGCTTTGACACGTCCTTCCTGTGTCAGGCAAGTTGAGCTGGCGAGCATAGTTCACTCACAAAGCAGTACAAATGGGGCCTGTCAAAAGGTTGGCTGCTTTTGGAGAATCGCAGCACTAAATAACACTGGTCCGTTAGGATTCATATCCGGGAGCCCCGTTTTAGCATCAAGCAGCCTGTGAGAAAAGGTTGCTGCCCTTGACAAGGGTTATGAGCCCAAACCGCTCTAAGCCTCGCGGCGCGGTCATGGACGCCGGAATGAGGCGGAGGCGGGCGATGAGCGTGGATGCAGCCAAAGGCATCATGGTGGCCGAGCTGGAGGGTGAACTTCCGGAGCCTCGTGAAGAAGAAGGGCCACCACACGCTGGAGGTGAACGGCGGCAAAGGGTGAGCGTAAACCCTTTCTGGAGCTCGCGGGCGTTGAACGCGATGAGACCTGAGGGTCTGCCCAAGGTCCCGGACACCGGGAGCTCCCGAAAGGTTGGGAAGGAGATGAACGCTCGGGGAGGTGCTCCTGAGGAAGATCTTCCTGGGCGAGAACGTGAGGAGATTGGTGGCCACCCGGAAGCTGCCGGAAGTAGAACCAACAAGGAGGAGTTCTGGAGCGAAATCAGGAGAGACCTCTGGAGGAAGCAGGAGCGGCTGGAATAGCCAACGGTGGAGAACAGGGCCCGCGGGAAGGAAGGCGAGGTGAACCAGCTCTACTACATGGGAATGGGAGGGAGCTGATACAGGGAGCTGACGCGCTACCTGGTGATGGACGTGGATCGTCAACAGATGGCCCGGGTAGACCTGGGTTGATGCGGGGGAGACCGACGGAAAGAGAAGGAGGAGCTCGGGATCCGGATGTGGGCCTTCCACGAGCTCTACGGCCAGGTGAGGAACAAGGAGGTAGACTAGTTCCGAGGCCAAGTGATGCGAGAGATTGGCATGGTGTTGGACGTAGGGAGGTACGGGAACCCCTACGTGAGCAGCGAGCTCTTCGACCAGGTGAAGATCAAGTTCATCGGCAAGATCAGTTTGGACTGGAATGGGACGCCGCGGTGAGGAGATCAGGGATCCTTGGTGCCGGAGGCCAGAAGGATGCGGAAGTTGATGGATCCGGTGGGGACGCATCGAGGAGGTGGACCTGGCCCGGACATGGGCTGGACCTGGATTGGGTCTGGAGTGATGAGCATAAGGTGTGGGTTCCGGAACGAGCCCAACGTGCAGACGAGGACGACGAACTGATCGGGGAGATGGACTTGGCGGAGAACATGGAGAGGAACTACGGATTGGCCTGCCGCAAGCTGCAGGGAATGGAGAAGCAGCGGGAATACCTCTTCGGGGTGATCAAGAGCCTGAGAGGAGAGGTGAAGAAATGGCAGGAGAGTACGTGGTTCTGGAAGAAGCGGTACGAGCAGGCCGAACGCCTGCCGCGGAGGTGTTTGAAACGCCGATTGCCACGGCCATCGTTCAGGAACCACTTCCACCTCCACCGCCTTCTCCAATGCCGGTGGTGGCGAGGCCTACGTCGCGGACGGTGAGTCCGCCGAGGGCGGAACCAAGGTTTCGGATGGAGATCCGGGGGCGGTCGTGAGGGCGGCGATTGAGCCGGAAGGATGGCAGGCAAGGTGGGATGACCAACAGCCGGAGGCGAATGGCTGGTGGTATCGGAACTGGAGTGGGATGTGGAACTACTGGGATGGCTCGGACCAGAACCCGAAGACGGAGACCAGGCCGGTAGACCAGGTCGAGACGGGGGGTGCTGGAGCAAAGGTGGATCACTCCCCTCTCACTCTGGGGGATTGGCTGGCGCTGGTGGCCCCGCAGATGCAGGACCTGTCTCAAGGAGCTGCAGAGTGGTGGGTAGGTACGATGGAGGAGGCGAAGAGGCTCTATGAGGTGTGGCTGAAGAGCACGCCGCTGGAGCGTCTGCAGATCGCGGTGGTGCTGCCGGAGGCACTTCGGGGGCTTCGGTTCGTGCGGACGGAACAGAGGGGGGTGACTCTTCTGTTGCGAGCGATACCGGAGGAGATCAAGAAGGAACTCATCTCTTCCAGAGATATCAGTGGTACTGCGGTACTGTACAGGCTGCTGGTTACATACCAGCCGGGTGGCCCGGGAGAGAGGACCTTGATCCTCAGGAAGCTCACGGACCTGGGGCCGTTGCGGGGCTATGCGGAGGCAGCTACTGCCCTGCGCGAGTGGAGGAGGTACTACATGAGGGCCCAGGAGATCGGAGCTTCGTTACCGGATCCCGTGCTGGCGGCGCTGGAGAAGGTGACGATGTTGGTGAACCGAGGAGGACCACAAGCCTTTCGAGTCGCTCAAGCGCGAACCTTGCTGGGGTTGGATACCACTCCCTCGGTACAAGGTATCTGGAGCTACTCGGAGCTGCTGGCGGAGATGGATACAGCGAGGTTGATGAACTCGGAGCCAGCCCTGGTGGCAGGAACGACGGTGGGGACGGCGGCTGGAAGACCGAGCGGGGAGGCCTCCGGACCTAAGAAAGAAGGGAATGGGGCGGTGTGCCGGTACTTCGGTTCCGAACACGGTTGCCGCTTGGGAAAAGGGTGCAAGTGGAGTCACGACCGGGACTCGGTGGAGGATAAGGCGGCAAGATGCTGGATCTGCGGGTCAAAGCAGCATCGCAGGGCGGAGTGCCCGGTGAAAGGGGGAGGAAAAGGTCAGACTGCCAAGCCAACGGTGAAAGCGGCGGTCTACGAGCCGGGACACGGCTCGGGGGGAGGATGTGGTGGAACAGCTGGGCTTAGTGGAGGATCTGAGAAGATCATCGAAAAGATTGTTGGGGGAACGGGGGAGCTGCTGGTTGAAGCGGCACACTTGCTGAGATCGCTGAGAACGCCCTCAACAAAGGCAATGGCGGTCATCAAGGAGATGAACGTGATGACGGTGGACAAAGGCCTGCTGGATGGTGGAGCCACGCATGCTCTACGGAAGTGTAAGGATATGGAGGAGTGGAACGCGGCAACCCCGACGCAGGTGATCTTGGCGGAGGGTACCACCTCGAAGATGAGGCTCAAGGAGGGCACGCTGACGTTGATCACGCTGGAGGACATCCAGCCGATTGTGCCTATGGGTGTCTTGACCCTGATGGGGTACGAGGTGGAATGGAAGCAGGGGAAATGCCGGGTTCGCAGGAGGAATCAGAGCCTGGAGGTTGAGATGGTCGACAGCTGTCCAATGGTGGAGGCAAGGGTGGCCCTAGACCTCATCGACGAGACCGATGGAGGAGCTGAAGGATCAACCAGAGTTGGCGATGACGAGGGCTCTGAAGGAGTTTTGGCCAGGTGTGCCGGACGAGATCATCGGCAGGGTGATCCCGGACATGGAGGTGGATGGAGATTCACTGCTGTGGAACAGGAGAAGGAGGAGAACGTTTGAGAGGGCGGACAGCTTGGTCATCCACTTGTTCACCGGGGCCAACGAGAAAGGTGGATAGAAGGCCTGGAAGGCGGAGGTGTGGCGGTGCTCTGCGTGGACATGGCCATTGACCCGGGACAGGACCTTCTCAGACCGCAGGTGTTTGCGTACCTGCTGAAGCTGGCGAGGACCGGTAAGGTCAAGGCAATCCTGGGTGGTCCACCATGCAGGACAGTGTCGGCGTGCCGGACGAGAACTCCGGGACCGAGGCCAGTACGGTCGGAAACCGAGCCCTATGGCAAGGATTCCTTGCCATAGGGCTCGGTTTCCGACCGTACTGGCCTCGGTCCCGGAGTTCAGCAAGGAAGGTTTGACGACCTATGAGCGGAAAATGGTCCAGGGACGCGGTGCTGTGGCTGAGGATGATGACCCTGCATGTTGTGGCCCAGGCATCAACGGAGAGCAGGGTGATGTTCGTGAAGGAACAGCCGCGCGATCCTGGGGAGTACCGGGAAGACAACAACCCGGACTACGTAAGTGTGTGGAGGTTTCGGGAATGGAAAGCCTTCGTGGAGAAGTACGAGATGAAGCCGATCCGCATGGATCAAGGGGCATTGGGACACAGGAGGAGGAAGCCGACAACCCTGGGGTCAAACGTGCCGTACCTGGACCATTTGGATCAACTGAAGGGCCCAGGATCGGGGGAGGAGGACTGGAAGGGCAGTCTCGAGGAGAGAATCCAGCAGTCAAAGACATGGGCTTGCTGGGCGCCGGGATTGAAGCAGGAAATCATGAAGGCGGTGAAGGAGCATCTGAAGCAGCCGCAGATGAAACCGCTGAGGCCTGAGGAGATGTTGAAATGGAAGCAACACTTCCTCAATGATCATCTTCCGGCGAGACGGGACTGCAAAGCCTGTGTTCAGGCCCAGGGCCGGGGGAGGCCGCATCAGAGGATCACACACCCTGAGGCATTCACGTTGTCGGTGGACCTCTCCGGGAAGCTGAAGCAGGGGGTGGATCAACAGGGGAAGGTGGCCTACTTCCTTGTGGGTGTGTACACGTACCCGGTGGACATGACAGGGAGATCGCTGCTCCGTGAAGAGGAGGAGCCGCAACTACCTGCTGAAGAAGATCTTCTACCGGAGGTGGATGAAGCCATGCAACCGCTTGAAGCGGGTGAAGAAGAGGAGGTAGAGGCGGAGGAAAAAGAGGATGAAGGAGACCTGGAAAAATGGAAGCAGCAGGTTGAGGAAGTGAAGAAGTTCAGGATTCGGAACCTGGTGTTTGCGGAGCCGGTGGAGGACCGCAAAGCGATGACGTGTTGCCGGCTATAGCCCGGATCTATGCCAGGCTGAGGGCGTTGGGACTGCCGGTGATGCGCCTGCATTCAGACAGGGCGCGTGAACTGGTCTCAGCGCCGATCCGGAAGTTTGCGGAGGAGCGAGGCATCTATAAAACAACCGTGCCGGGGGACAGCTACAAGGAAAATGGCCGAGCAGAGCAGGTCGTGGGGGCGTTGAAGAGGGCTACTAGAACAATCCTTTGCGCCTCGAAGGAGAAGGTGGAACTGTGGCCCTTGGCATTGCGACATGCGGCCGAAAGGATGATGAGGAGTCAGTTGAGGAGCTTGGGGTACCCGGTGAAGCCGCTGCTGCCTTTTGCCGCGGTCGCCTACGTGAAGAAGAAGGCTTGGACCGACCGATACCAACACTGGCGGTGGGATCGGGAGAAGGTGCAGGTGATGGGGCCAGACGCGGCGATGTCGCTCACTTCGGGGGGCTACTGGGTGAGGAGCTGTGGTGATGGGAGGTATTTCTCTACCACGGATGCCATTCCGGAGCCTGCGGAGGTGGATATCAACATTGAGGAAGCGGTGGAGTTGGAAGAGCGACAGGAAGCGGACCTATTGGCGCCTAGGAGAAGGCGACTGCGGGGAAAACAGGCAGTTTCGACGTTGCGCGTCGAGGGGGAGGATGAGGGACCCAGAGATTGTGGTTTTTGGAACAGCTGCATGGGAACCTTACTACGTGGGTGTCGGAGGAGATGGAGATCCTGGACGGCGTGAATGAAGGCCAAGAGTGGTGGTTGCCTGTGGTCAGGCAGGGCGTGCGAGAAAAGAACGAGCTGGAGGTGAAGCTTAGGCAGGTGAAGGTGGAGGAAACGGACCGCCTGGAGGAATGGGTCACAAAGACCGTTATGCAGGAGGTGCGGTCAGAGCTGCAGGAGTGGGTCGCTGCAAAGAAGGAGTACGTCGCCACGGAAGAACTCAAGGTGAGACCGGTGAAGAGGAAGGAGATTGACGAGCTGGGGGTGGTAGAGTTTCCGTCAAAGGCGGTCTGCACGAGAAAGGCCCCTGATGGAAGAAGGAAAGTCCGTGGGGTGGTGTGTGGCAACTTCGCCAGCAGCTCGGCAAACGAGGACACGTATGCGTCTGGAGCCGATGCCACTCAAATCAGAAGTCTGGCGAAGCTGGATGAGAGGATGGTCTATGGCGGGCACGGACATCCGCACAGCGTTTCTCGCTCCCAGGAGAGATGATTCCAAGACGGTGGTGATGGTCCCGGCGATCTTCAGGGAATGTGGACTCGCAAGGATGAGGTCTGGATCATCGACAAAGCGGTCTACGGGTTGACCACGAGCCCGAAGGACTGGGGGGTGCATCGAGATGGCACTTTCAAGATGACGTGGAGTGAGGAGGATGAGGAAGGCCTCCAATGGGAGATGAAGTTTGAGGTGACGACGGAGCCGAACCTGTGGAAAATAATGGGAAGCAGAAAAGAAGGCAAGGAGGCGGTGGAGAAGCACATGGGCTTCATGTCGATCTACGTGGACGATGTGTTGATGACCGGGCAGAAGGAGGTTATCATCGCAGCAGTGGGGGAGGCGGCGGAGGGCTTTGATCTGAAGCAGTCGTCCTATGCCAAGGAGTTGGTAGAGAAATGGGGTGTGCAGGAGAAGGCCGAGGTGCCGGTGTTCAAAACCCCGGAGGAGGAAGAGGAGCCGGATCCCACGATGCTTCGTAGGGCCCAAGCCATCACGGGAGGACTGCTGTGGTTGGCGACAAAGACAAGGCCGGATCTGATGGCGGGAGTCGCTACGCTGGCCAGAAACATGAAGAGCTCGAAGCAGGTGGTGGACGTGGGGATGGTGCTGTTGAAGTATGTGAACGCCTCGATCGACGTGGGGCTCCAGTACACGAAGGTTTCTGGTTGGGGTACTCGGGACCATCTGAGCGTGAAGCGGCACGACAAGCTGCTGGAGGTGTTCTCGGACAGAACGGCGGGAGACCACAAGAGCGTGCAGGGGATCCTGGTTTATTTCGCGGATCGCCAATCGCCTGGGAGGCGACCAAGCAGCCTTTTGTGGCGCAATCTACGGCGGAGTCGGAGCTGATCGGCTACTGTGAGTCGCTGGTGGCTGGAAGGGCGACAGCTGCTTTGTTGGAGGTGATCCTGGGTGAGCAGCTCACCCAGAAGAGGATCTACGGGGACAACGTGGCGGCGACAGCCTTGGCGTCGAATGGGTCAGGGAGCTGGCGGACGAGACATTTGAGGATCCGGGCAGCATCGTTGCGGTGGGCGCTGGAAGACGGTGGGTGGTCACTCACGCACCTGTCGGGGAAGCAGTTGGTTGCGGACGGCATGACGAAGTCGCTGAATGGCCAGGCCTTCGAGCGATTCAGGGAAGACCTGGGCATGCCGGTCGGGAAGAAGATGGTGAAAAGAGCCGGGGTGAACCAGAAGGAGCAGGAAATCGCGGCGGGCAGCTCGCGCTTGGGGATGAAGGCGAAACTGCTGGCGGTGATCGGAGCCGACCTGGTGGGCAAGGCGATGGCAAATGGAGATGGGTGGAAGGTCGATGAGGTGGATACCTTGATCGCCACTGGCATCATCCTCATGGTGATTGGAGCCTTGTGGCTTGCAAGGGAAGCCGCTGGATTGGCGGGTGGATGTGCGAAAAGGCTGAAGAAGATCAAGGTGGAGGAAGTCCCGAGGAACTTCATCATGGTGGAGCGCGAGGTGGATGAGCTTCATGACCAATGGGCAGGACCTGGGTGGTGCTCGAAGAGGAGATGATGGGGCTTGAGCAGGAGCATCACGGGTCTGCGATCAGGAAGGAGGAGAGGAGTCGCATGGAGGCGTCAAGCTCCACGGCACGAAGGAAGTGCAACACCAGCTGGAACCAGTTCCAGCACGACAACAAGGGGAAGGGCCTCACGATGACCCAGATGAGGAAGGCCTACTACAAGCAGAAGAACGAGAAGGGCGTGTAGTTTTGCGAGAGCCGGTAAATACCCCGGCCAGATAGGTGGCACAATTTGTGCCAGGGGGAGCCCGTTAGGATTCATATCCGGGAGCCCCGTTTTAGCATCAAGCAGCCTGTGAGAAAAGGTTGCTGCCCTTGACAAGACTGGGAAACCAAATGTCCGACCACCACTCAAGTCGGGTCCACTTGGGGGGACCCTGTGTGTCTGGCAGTCAGGAAGGGAAGACCCACCTCTGCAGAAACACAAGGGCAGACTCCATTGGTCAAATTGGCGTGCTCCAAGTTGGAAAAGGATCCAGTTTGAAGGTAAAGCAAAAGAAACCAACTAGCTCTAGCAGTGCCTTTAAACAAACAAACTGCCTCAGGAGAGACATAGTGGACTAAGCCGATGCCCTTCAATCCACAGTACTAGAGGGACTACCATGGATTCATAGACTGAAAGTCCGGATACGTCCGACATTTCGTTGCAGCAACCAACCAAGCTGACCAGCTTCGCCTTGCTGCCTCTCTCCCTCTCTCTCGCTCTCTCCGGCTCTCTAGGCTCTTCAGAACGCAATGGGGCCCGAGTGGCATATTCCAAGACTGGCCCGGCATCCCGCAGCGCCGACAGCCGGAAGCTGGGCAAGATCTTCTTCTTTTGCAGACTGCGCAGCATCAGCGCCTGCAATCGAGGTAACGTGCTTGTGATGACTCTGAGGTATCAAATTCACTTTCTTCCGAACAGGTGCTGCAATCGCTCGAAACGGCTATAGCTGTTGCAAAGTTGGCTGTGCACTGCGGTTTTGGTCTACCCGATTGTTATGCTTGAGGCAAATTGACAACCGCTTGGACAAACGCAAACTAGCCATGCCCAGAGCGATCCGCATCAAACAAAGAGTAGTCATCTACCTTCCTTGAGAAAGTGCTTGACGGGGATGGCATTATTTGTTCTTAGCACAATTTAGCTCGTCTTCTTGGTTCTGGTTGCCCTTTCATCCGTTTTCACCGTGGCCGGAGCGCAGCGCAAGCGAGCGGGATCTGCATATCAACGTCATACTTTGACAATGCCCAAGAACCAAAAGTGATTCTGACCGGCCTCAGATCGCAAGAGGTAGGCTCCACATGCAACTGACAAACTGACCTACAACCGAAGCAAAACAAAAGGGCCGCGTCTGATCCTGCCGTCGCCCTGTAAGCAACGGCCAATCGTTCGCTATTGGTTCGAAGTCCCCTCTCTGTTGACAAAAGGCGAGATTGAGGTTTCATTTCTGTTTCGTCCTGCCCATGAGTTTCGGATGGTTCGCCGGCAGCCCGCCCTTGCGAAATAGAAATCGGTCAGGCCCCTCATGTCCACTTGCGTCCGAGACACGAAGCCCGCCATGGTGGACAGCGCCGTGGCAGCAGCCGCGCCCGCCACACCCAAACGCAGCGGCCAGCAGCAAAGCAAGAAGTCACCCAAGCAGTTCAAGGCCTAGTCGATTGAAAAAACAAAAGCACAAATCACCTGATCCTGGCATGTTTGTGGTGCGCTTTGTTTGAACTGCGCCAGCAAGGTTTGCTTAGTTCCTTTGCGCGCGAAAAGCGGCAACAAGCCGCCACCGCCGCCTCCGCCGCCGAATGACAATAACTATGACATTCTGACAACCACAACGAATGCAACCACCACCACCACCACCACCACCACCACCACCACCACCACCACCACCACCACCAACAACAACAACAACAACAACAACAACAACAACAACAACAACAACAACAACAACAACAACAACAACAACAACAACAACAACAACAACAGTTCAAGTGCGCAGGCCCCTTTTTGGAAGACGACTTTCCGGGCATGACTTGAACTTTGAAATGTCACCACCACCACGACAACTACGACCACGACGACGACAACAAACAACAAACGACACACGAAAAACGACAAGCATTCAAGCCAGCAATTCATGAAAGGTTTGTCTCAGGCGGGTTGCAAATTCCCCTGACAAAGAGGCACTACCACAAATGAACTTTCCAGTTGCCACATGCACCCCCGCAAACTTCCATCGCCCTCCCGGCCGCTGCAGTGAAGACCACCTTGAGCGGCGTCACCGCATCTCGCGTGGCCAAAATCGCAGAGAGGCACACGCTCTGGCCAATGGACGCCCACGCCACGGTGCCTTATGGAGGCCGTAGAGCGGTGACTTTTGCCGTGCCAAAATTCTGCAAATGCAGCGTGCATTGCCGATGGCGAATACACTTGAACATTCACAGACTGTGGGTTCGATGCAGAATGTGGGAGGGCCAGTTGGCGCTAGTTCAATCCACCTTGAGGGCCCCTCCCAATGTTTGGTCGCCTTTGGGTTTCTCATCCACAACTCAAGCAGGTCCGGCCAGCCTTTCACTGAACCCAACAATTGCAGGATGCTGTGTAAATAAGTCATGATGTTGGATACTCCCTGGAAAAGCTGCATACAACCTTTGCAGACTCCAAACACTCTCCTCCAGGCCCTTCAGCTTGATCCCTTGGCTCGCCTCGTATCTGTGCGTAGGAGGCTGCCATGGACTGAATCTCTGGGCCCACGCCCATGAGGCCCAAAGCCCATTTGCTGCAGAAGATGTAGAACAGCGTCAGGGGCAAGCCTCGGTTGGGACAACCTGGTTCAACATGTGTCGTTATTTTTCGAGGATACTCTTTTTGGGTTGGTTGAAAGGGAAACCTCCGAATTTCCTGCAATGGGTTTGCGCGTTTATTGTTCTGGGATTCTTTGGGACAACGTCTGGAAATGGCCCTGTTGACTGTGAGACTTCGGGCTTGGCACAGCAATCCGACAAAAGAGAGCAAGGCAACTGAGCACACGTAAAAGACACATATGTCCGCAGTCAATCCGCACTTGAGGCACTGCGATGGATGCCAAACGCGTGTTTGTTCCCTGCCCGGGGTTCCGTAGGGTGAGCCCGCAGAACAGACATGTGTGCCCACACAGTCCGCACGTAAAGCCTGCCCGTGAACTCTGCCACTTAACGCCGCGCGAGCAGCAGAATGTGGATGGAAACCAAGAAGCATTGAGAGCGTAAAGGAAACCAACCAATACCTGCTAGACTCCTCTTGGAATTTAAGGGCGAGGGCAGGTTTAAGGGCACATGCGAAGCCTCCACTCGACTTGGCGAGCTGCACCTTCTGCATTGCGATTGCAAGCGCACACGCCAAAAGATATTGATGCTGGCCGATCGAAACCCAATAGTTGGTCTTCCGCGGCCTTGCCGTAACGACACACAGGCTTCCACCAGAAGGTTTTCTACTGGCGGCGCACTTTGCCACATTGAACCCAAGATGCGGCCTCGATCGATACACAAAACAACACATTTGAACATCAACTAAGTTTACCAGCCAATAGAATGTGCATGTATGCCTGGAAAATGACAAATCATCTTGAGCTCGGGTTTAGGAACTAGATGGTTCCCATTTCTGTGGGAACCTGACTCTGTTGACTGGGAAGACCATGTCCCAGTGGTGTCACAGAAAGTGGACATGTCCCACAAAACCCTTACCTAGAGGAAAACTGAGAAATGAAGATATGCGAGAGCACTGTTGACCCGCAGGCGAGGCTTCTCGGACATGAAACATAGGCAAGCAGCCGACCGCAAGGGCGAAGCTGAATGTCCGAGTCAGCTCCTCAGAATGCGGCAGGTGCCCTTCAAGTGAGAAATTGAAACCTGCGCCGTGTTGCCAGAATTCAAAACCTGCAGTGGCGAAAAGGAAAGGGATCTGTTTGAGCCACACCGCAAATCTTGAAACAGAGCAAATGCAACTCCAGTCGTGGCCAGTCCTCGCTGGCGCTCTTCGCCCCCTTGGGCCAGGCCCGAGCCACCAGGCCAGTGGTGGCCGCGGTGAGCACTGAGTTGAAGAGGTAGGAGAGGTTATCCGCCAACACTCCTGGTTGGGGATTTCTGGTGGACATCATTTTGGCGGGATTTTATCCTTTTTGAAGTGGTTCCAACTCTTCAAGTTCATAGCCAAGTCTGGGCCAAGCCTGGAAACAATGGGCCAAGTGCAGGGTGCGCCATGGGCATCTGAAGGGCAACTTCAGCCAGTTGGATCTCCAAAGCGGATGTTCAGTCGGAAACGCCCATAGTGCCGAGCGTTTGGCAGAAGGGCGGCGAAAATCCAATCCCTCTCTGACTTGCGTTGAGTGGCTACCCCAATATTGGACATGGAGGAATCACATATCCATGCCACGTGTCTGCGGGGTAAACTCAACACGGCTATACAGCGCCCAGTTCATCGACAAATGGACCCGAATGTCCCCAAAATGGGTCTTTCGCCCCCGCCTTGTTTGATTGGACAAAGGGAAGGGAGCCAAGAGGCTCGCTCAACATCAGACAGAAACCAACCACATGACAAGTGACCCATGCAAGGAGCAAAGCAGCATTGTTATTGAGACTCAATTGTGAAACGGCCTTCTGCAGCCTTGCGCTGGTCTTCCCGTAAATTTTCCACCGTCAGCATCGCCAGCATTGCCGGCGTTGCAAAAATTGCCAGCATTTCCAGCATCACCAGCATCACCAGCAGTACCAGCATTGCCGACACCTCCACCACACCAGCAGCGCCAGCATCGCCAGCACCGCCAGCATCGCCAGCAATGCCTTGCCAGCCTTGCCAGCGCCAGCATTGCCAGAACTACCAGCACCAACATTGCCAGCATCACCAGCATTGCGAGCATTATCAGCATTGCCAGCACCGCCAGCATCTCCACCAGCATTGCAAACATTGCCAGCATTACTAGCATCACCGACATTACCCTACCAGCACTTTCTGCATTACCAGCATTACCAGCAATACCAGCATTACCAGCATTACCAGCATTACCAGCATTACCAGCATTACCAGCATTACCAGCATTACCAGCATTACCAGCATTACTAGCATTACTAGCATTACTAGCATTGCTAGCATTATGCGGCTGTTTTAGCCTCCTTGGTGTATGCTGTGGGTGGAAGCTTCCTGTCGAAACTGGCATGTGTCAAACATAGGAATCTACCCATGTGACAAATTTGCTTGGGGAACTCTGGATGGTTTTCGTTTGGTCGGAGGGAAATCCGCAGACGTTTATCCACCCGCTGTGCCGGAAATCTGCCTGCCTCCGGGGCTCAAGGCAGCCAGGGCCGCGGTGCCGCCGAAGTGCCCCACGAAGCTGTTGTCCTCAAACGGCTGCAAGAGCCCACTCTCCCATGAGTTGCAGGGCACCACAAACACACCCGGAATCAACCCCATTCACACCATTTGGAGGGAAGACGTGCAAACAAAGAAGGCGAAAGTCTGGATGAGGTCTAGGTTCTCAAGAAGGGCTCTCTGGCAAGTTGGTGATTTGCGATGAGTGCTTTGGGGGCTGCATCTTCACAGCCAGGGTGCGAGCAGTGCCCCTGGTGAATTCGAAACAAACAAACAGAGCATTGGAAGTGTATTCATTGAGAGGTTGTTTGATCAAGCTTCAACCTGTGAATGGTAACTCAATGCTTCATCCCCAGCCCACTCCAATGAATCTATCGACCTGATGGAGTTCCCTAACAGGAGGGCTGCGAGTGAAGGCAGAGCTCCCAGTTGGCTGTAGAACAGTCTGGCCTGCGCTCCTTTTTTTCCACTTGGTCCGTTCTTCTTGCATCTTGCGGATTTCCAGCTGATCCAAAGGGAAGCAGTTGAAATTTGGACTGAATGAAAACACAAACAACTTCCGGCTAGCTGGGAATACTGAACAAAATTTTCCAAGACCCGCATGAATCACCCAAGAATGGGCTCTGTAGTCGTCCATGGTAAACCCCAATGCCAAGCCTAGCTTGGGTGCTTGAGTGAGGGCCTATCAAAAAAACGTTTGCCTCAGCGTGTTGTTTTGTTGTTGCCGAATTTCCAACTAGTTGATCTGCTTGGCTCCAACGTTGGTGTTGTTGACGATCATGAACTGCTAGATAGTATTTGGACATATCAATCACGCAATGCTGCATTATCCATCTCAGTCCTCAGTGCAGAGGACAAACATGAAAGTGGCATCTAGTTTCGCAAGGCTCACATCAGCGAAGGGAATCATTTGAGCGCCTCTAGATCCAGGGGCAACACCCTACCACTCGAACTCCCCACAAGCAAAGTGCAGTGAGCTATCATTGAAATGCCTCTGCCCTTGCGTCTCACGATATTTGATGCAAGGAGAAAGAAAGAGGACTGGCAATCCATGGAAAGACATGGGAGTCTCTTTGTAGTTTCACATGTTGGACACCATGCGTATTGCAGCCAAGACAACCGTACATCATGTAGATGCCCTTACTGGTCATGCACAATTCCGCCAGAAGGCTAACCTCTAAAAGGCTCCTGACCAACAAAAAGGCTGGACCTTGTGAAATATGCGTTGTTACGAGCTGCTAGTGCATGCTTTGTGCTTCCCTCTTGAAGAGGGTGGCAGCGAAAAGGTATCTCCGTTGGAGACTCTCAAATCAACCTATCCGAACTTGCTGACTTGGGCCCCACACTGACCTGACCTTAAACGAGGCACGATGTTGCTCATGATGGGGTTGGCCAAATAAATCCCCAGAGCCGGCAACGCGAAGCGCAGCATCTCGGTCTTGGAGGATGCAGCCTTCTTGGACTTACCTGAAGCCAAGCTTGCCATGGCGGGACTCACACTGGGTGTCATTTTTCGGAGAGGACCACCATGTTTCAAAGAGAATCCAAGGAAACCATCCAGCTTGGGTTCCCGGATTTGGGGAACCGCGCTTTGGGGTTTTGTTTCACAGTGGAGATAGAGTTTTCAGAGCCAAATTTGTGTGATTGCCAAAACCCGACAAAAGTCGGGCCAGAATGACAAGCTTTCAAAGGGGCATCTGTTGCACACTAACATGGAAGCTGAAATGTGCCCATTGCATGGAAAGCTCGTTTTGGAGGACTCTGATTTGGGTGTCTCGGCAACCAGTACTTTACCTCAGCTTAATCTCCTCTGTCGGGCACTGGTTGACAAACTTTATGTAAACATATCCTTATATAAACGCGCAAATGGTGGTGCAGTGCAGCGGTATAAAAACACAAACCATATAATCATCCAACCACGTGCTCAAACACCGCTACGAAAACAAGCATGCTCACACATGCACAATACTTCTGTTCAAAACGGCAGCACCAAGTGTTGTCACGGCGAAGTAGTCGCATCGTGTTGCAACCATGGACACCAGCTCTTCTCGAGGTCTGCGGAAAAAGTTCTGCTTTTCTGCTTTGGAGCAAGAGACAAGATCGGTCCTCCATTTATGCTCAGCACGGAATCGGCAAACTGCTCCAGAAACAAATCCGACTGAAAAGTGCCGTGTGGAATTGTGATCCAAATCAGCCACGTGCATATTTATCTCTTCCAAACGAGCAGCACGTTGCGTTCAATGCTATTTCTAGGGGCTCATCGAAGGATAGCCCAATCTATGTCTGAGGGTCCCAACATGCAAGCGTTGTTCGAAATGGAACCAACTCCCTTGTTTACAGCGAGGGAATGGCCCAGTCCAAGAAATACTAGGACCTTCCAAAAGCTGGGTCAAGATTAAAGATCAAATCTGCGATAGCTCGACGCCTTGCGTCAGAACTCCTTCGGGGTAGACACTTGTCCCAATCCCGCATTCAGCAAATCCAACCACCAACGCTGCTAGACTCAGCACATTGTAAAAAAACATGCGTGCAATTTATACTTCAGCTGGTCTGGCATCCATTCAACCCCTGCTACCCCCGACATCATCACTTGTATTTCTCGCAGTTCTCTTGGCTCCATGCTCTCCATGTCTCACACCATGCCCCCTGGCCTATCGTCTGCACTTCGGACCCACCTTGCGGGTCCTGCAATGCACATGGCGGCATTGGCGGAAGATTCCGAAGTATGTACACATGTGAGCCTTTTTCACTTCCTTTCAAGGGAAAAGTACAGCACTTTGGGTCCCAGCAACCCTTTCAAGGGGGTCAAGTAAGTTTAGACAGGTTTTACCAAAAGTGGGTTAATTTCACAATTTGGCAGACTTTCGCAGATGATTCGTTAAGACTTTGCCACCCATATAAATGAGTATCACTTGTTCTTCTACGGTCTGAGCAAATTGTCGATGGTATTCCTCCTCTTGATCTTTTTCCAATCATTTTAAACATAGTCTGGTCATAAACTCAATCTAGTTAATTGGACAAATAGCATCATAAGCAAGGCTTGACAGTGTAAAAGCAAAGCTAGGCAGCATGTCATATGGTCTGGACCATAATATTGTCACATCTCTGAATTTTCAAAATGTCAGCCAAGAAAAACACTTCTACTGTCCAATAGAAATCGTGATGTTCTCCCAATGTGTCCAGACTAATTGTGGTGTGGCATGTCTTCATTGCTAACGCTATCCTCGCTCAATTCGCAGTAAACATCTCTGTGAGGGTACCGGCGCAAGTGTATCAAAACAAAGGCAAATCATACCGCTTCAACTTCGCCTACACATCTTCGATTTCATGCGCAAATCCTCTTTGCCTGTCAACTTAAACAACTGTGGCAATACTAAAACATCTGCTACGCATGCTTCATCTCTCATCTCAACTCATATGCAAATCCCCTTCGTCTGTCAGCTCACAAACCTCGGCCAATACCAAAACATCTGCACGCGCCTCATATGCCCTGACCAATGCCACGCTGTCTGCTAAAATAACTAATGTCCCTAAACAAAATATTTCCGCACAAAACCGCTGCCAAACAGCATGAAAAACACTGGTATTTACAGTGTGTGTTTTGCATATCCAAGGGTTGGTGTGGAGTTTTCAAAGTCATTTAAAAAAAAAACCCAAAAAAAAAAAAAAACGTCCATATTTTGAACTATCAATTGTATTTACCGCGCACAAGTCGAAAAAAATACTAAGGTGCAGACCCAAACAGGAATGACTGAGAGCAGACGCTTCAAAGCGCTCTTGGATCTATTATTCAAGATTCAAAATTCACATAACTCTAGATCTTGAATCTTGAATCTAGAATGCGGTCTCTGCTTGAAGCTCTCGCGTCCTCGTTCCTTGCAATGACCCGCGACGATCGGGCCGTGCCGAAGACACGACCGTCCACCAGGCTCTGCCGCCTCCAACTGAGAGGCTCGACGGGCGACCAAAAGTAAACCAACCGTTTACATTGGGGTTGGCTACTTTAGGAAACCCAAAGCCATTCGTGCTAGTCACAGAACAAGGTGTAGTCTTTCGATATGTTTCTTGCAAGAGGTTCATCCAAGAAAAGGGCTCGACTTTGAGAAGGTGTATGTGATCTGAAGGGAGACAACAACTGTGCTGCACGCGACACAAGCAAACTAATCAGCCACTGACTCGGCACATAAATCCGAAGTGCAAGAAGATACGATCAACCAAGCACAACAATCAATCTTCGACAACAACATCAGCTAGCAAATATACAGCGCTACTCGGTCAAGTGGCCGAACAAGAAAAACCTTCGCAAGCCCTCTTCCATAGAGTATCCCTGCTCCCAACAAGGACAATAACCTGTCCTCTTGTTGGAAAGGATATTCCAAGTCAAAGAGTCCCCCATCGGGGTGTTCAGTGCTGATTTGTGTACCCGTAGTGCCCACAAACAGCATGGTTTTGCAAGTGCCCTTTTTGATTTTTCGTGCTCTGAGCGATTTTGTTTCATGACTTGTGTTTGTGCGAGCATTCTACTCTGCTGCGTCTCGGCAATCAAGGATCCAACATGTCGAGACCATCGCGTATGTGTGCCATTCGGCTCCCGCAGCCACCGAAACCCAACAGAAAAGCCAACTCAACTGCAAAACATTTTCCCGGGCCAAACTCCGAATGCTTCCCTGAGTGGATCACGGATGTCGGTTCATAATTTCAGCATCAAATCCGTTATCCAACCATATCTCCTCTTTTGATTCCTTCATCAAAATGAAACACTAAATCAATGTAAACCTAGTGCCATCCTGGATTTTGGACCCACTGAGATACGGGATGTCCCGCACCTCAGTGCATGGCCCGCATACGCGAAGCAAGTGCTCAGACCAAGCACTGCACAAACGCACCTCGGGCTTGGTCGGACTCACCGCGCTCGATGGA
Organism: Effrenium voratum; assembly: GCA_963377175.1. Classification (NCBI taxonomy): domain Eukaryota; class Dinophyceae; order Suessiales; family Symbiodiniaceae; genus Effrenium; species Effrenium voratum. The sequence goes on from CAUJNA010000971.1 coordinate 78,875, forward strand.
GCCCCGTGAAAATGGGGCCTGATTTCCAAAGGGAGGTTTATGAGGGTTAAGCGTGCCCCAAAATCCTCAAGTGTGGGATCTCTTCAGGACCGATTTGGCTATCAGTGTGTCTCAATTGCACCGTGTCTCCTCGCATGGGGCCATGATGCTCACAACTCATACCCTATCCTTTTCCAACATGTGCCTTAGACCAGCTGTTGTGGGGCAAGGCTCTCCGAGCTAATCCTAGCGGGATGTGGAAGGATAACAAATATCTGTTCAACGCGCCGAAGCAAGTTGAAGCGAGCATGCACAGGCGTCAAGCAGGCAGAACATCTGACTGGCCCCAGCGTGTCTTTTGGTGCAACAATGTGCGCTATGCTGTCAACAATTGCTCAAAAAAACATCATGTTCATATCAATATCGGAATGCTCAATCACGGCCACCTCATTCCTGGGCAAAGCAAGGAATAAAAACACATGATCATAGATGCTCACTCGACTTGAGCTCGCACCAGCAAATGTTGAAACCATGACTCAAAATGAATCACAGCTGGGAATGTATAATCAGTCAAAAGGTCGGTATATTTTTGACAACTGAGAAGAATTGTCAGGCATTTGGATACTCAAGAACGCTGTTGGCAACCATTTGCCCACAAAGCGGACAGCTTGCACAAAGATCTATCTTCAACCATCATAGAATGTGACCAGACTGAGCCAACATGTAGCCCTTTTTGAAAGGTCAACCCTCCCAGAGGTTGTGGGAGCTGCTAGGTTGGTGTGTATCAGATTTTTGATGTGCCCAAATGGCTCTTCAGCTATTTGCACACTCACGGGCTTCTCATGGGATAAGATGTGTGCTTCATTTCCTCACAACTTGACCGGGAACCAAACAAAACCATGCCGGCAAATGATGCATCCAATTTAGGCGAGCAGGCGCTGTCCGAGGGCCATCAAGAATGAGCGAAATTTGCATCTATCAGATCCAATGGCCCGAGTAGAAGGCAGCGCATATTGGGCATCTTGTGTGACTCCAACACCAATGACATTAGATTTCAAGCGTGCCATCCGACAATCCTGGACTTGAACCTGCCCCGATCCTGGCAAAGAAACCAACGCTTACCTTTCAAATGTCACCTTTCTTGGCGCGCTGGATTGAAATCAAACGCTTCAAACATGCCGCCCCACTTTACACCAAAGCACACGCTGCCACGTCGCAGCTGTCGCATGGGTCGCTCCATGGCACACAACTGCTTTTGCTAAATCTGAGGGCCTCCGCAATGCCTGGTCCCTGGTGAGTGCCCCATCCCCTTGACAACAAGGATGATGAAGTGTGCCTGCTCCGCTGCTGAATGATTGAGCGCGCTCCGAGCACTTGTTTTTTTGTGGAGTGCCCGTGTGAACTTGCGTTTCCCGGGAAGGGCGAGCCATCAGGTTGGTGTCTACCGGTACATCATGGCAGACATTCGGCATGGGCTAGCAGCAAAGCTTAATGCAACCAACCTATGGTGTTTCTGAATCATGACCCTGATCTCTAAGCCAAATTCAGCAACTGGCGCCTGTGAAAAGCCAACTGCGTGCTTTGCAAGCAGACTGCTTGTGTCGCGGGATTGAACACTAATCTAGATATTTCTCTGCCACTATGGCCCGGCCGCCTCTTGCTTGACACGAATAGTTGGTTCAAATCGGTCCTGCAAGCAAAGGAGCAAACTTCCTCGCCAAATCCAGGCCCAACATGTGGGCCTCAACCTTCTATTGATCAGTGACGAGCGTTGAGACTGACAAAATGTCAAATCAAGGAAACCTGTGAGGCAAGTAGGCTATCAATTGCCAAGACATTCTCTATGGTCCACGAGTTTCTGACCAACATGTGTTGGGAAACCAAATGTGGCCTTCCAGGTATCGAGTTCAATCGGTGCACATGCATTCAACCGTCCAACAAGCAACAAAACATGTCCCTTTGGATTTCAGGAGTGGGCTTGGAACGGCAGTTCATAGTGATGGTATCCAAAAATGATCGGCAAACTTGTCCAGAAAATGGATGCATTACGTGAGCAACTCGCTGCAGAAAGGAGGATGAAGGATCTGACTTGAAGCTAAGAGGTTCCATGGACAGGGCTTCATGAAACGCACGTAACATTCCTGTAATTGTGTATTGATTCTGTTGACAATGTGCAAAAGCCAGTGCTGCCTGTTGCATGGCAACCGTCGGGCGGCGCTATACTCTTGTGGGCAAACACATCTCCCTACCAAATTCCATCATCCAGCGCTTGCCTCTACAAAATGACAGTTTTAGACCCAACCATTTGTGCAGACTCCTAAAAATGCCCAAAACAGGCTATATACATAATGGCTTCCTTATGAAATAACGATCGAGGTGCCCTTGAAACTGCTAGAGACTTCAAGGTCACGCATTCTGCAACAGAAATGTAGCTGGATGTAGCTGGCAGCACCGAGATGTCCAATAGGAAAGCACCGAGTTTACATTGTGAATTCATGTACGCCGCAGGGCATCCCGGCACATGGGCATGCCCAAAAGCAGCAGCCCGGTGAAGCGGGGTGTCGCCCAGGGCATCCTGAAAGCGGCACCCAGAATTTGAGCCACCCAAACACTCAGCATACGCGGCAAGAATGAGGTGCAACATGATAATTGCCATTTTCATGCTTGGCTCCGGTGGGTCGTTGCGAGTGCCATTCCAACAATGAAGAACACTGACAACAGTGCATTGATGTTGTTACCGTCCAAGTGGAATGTAGCTGAGAATTTCACCCAACTAAGGCGACAATGAACAAATATTGATCCGTTCCCTAATCATCATGTGCGGAGTTGCCTTGCCCTCTTTAGCAGAGCCACCTACACAGAACGAAATACTGAAACCCTGGGTCCTTGACTCGCGGGCGCGATGCAATGAACCGCGGATGCTTCAGAAGAACCTTGGCATGTCAAATCCCAGCACATGAGCATCACATGGCGCTGCTATGATTCTGCGCATGGCAAAGCTTGCTTCATACACACTTCAACGTTTGTTGTGCCACACACTCGCCCTCCAACAATTCGCAGCAAATTGGAGATGGTCAAATGTCCTCTTTTCGCGCCGCCATCTCAGCAAAAGCCCACAAAGGCCTTCTCTGCCTGAGAACCACTTCGCTCACTTCTCGCCGGCGAGCGGGCGCCTGCATGCGAAAACATGAACAAGTAGAGATCTTGCACAGCTGAAAGAAACTGCAAACAAAACAAACAAACAAACAAACAAACAAACAAACAAACAAACAACCGAACACACAAACCAAGCAAGCAACCAACCAAGCAACCAACCAAGCAACCAACCAACCAAAGCAGGCAAGCAAAAAACAAAGCAAGCGAGAAAACAAGCCAGGGCAAAAAAAAGCAAACAAGCAAGCAAGCCAAGGCAACAAAGCAAACGAGCAAGCACACGGACAAACAACAAACCTAAAGCTAGCTAGCAAGCAAGCCAACAAACCAACAAACAATAGACAAACCTAAAGCAAGCCAGCAAGCAAGCAAGCAAGCAAGCAAGCAAGCAAGCAAGCAAGCAAGCAAGCAAGCAAGCAAGCAAGCAAGCAAGCAGGCAAGTTTGCTGAAACAAACAAACCAAGAAAGAAGCTAAACAACAAAAACAAACATAACATAACAAAACAACAAATAACACAAAAAAGTTGGGCAAAGAAACAACAAAACCATCAACTAGGAAACAATGAAGCAAAGAAACAAATAGAATCAGAAACGACAAGCAAACAAGCAAGCAGGCAAGCAAGCAAACAAACAAACAAACAAGCAAAGAAAGAAAGAAAGAAAGAAAGAAAGAAAGAAAGAAAAGAAAGAAAAGAAAAGAAAAGAAAGAAAGAAAGAAAGAACTCAAGAAATCAAGAAATCAAGAACAAACAAACAAGCAAACAAACAAGACCTCCGGTATTCACCAAACATACCCAAAAGTGACGCTGGGTGGGTATCTTTTCTCGCGTGGTGTTAAAGCGGAAGTCAATCAAAACCTTAAACATATCCCCAAGCTTTTTGAAGTGTTTGCTCTAACTTCCAGCCCTTCAACCATAGGCATCCAGCTTGCCCCCGTGCAGCTCGAGCCGTTTTTGATCGGAGAGCAATGTCTGGAGACGCCGGATGGTCGACAGCTGCGTCATGCCCTGCAGCGCGGCAAACCTGGGCCACCCTTGCACCCGCTCACAAGCACTCAGGACAGACGTGTAGGCGATGATGCTTGGCTGGCAGCTTGACCTGCAGGAAGATCAGGTAGACAGTGCTTGGGTGAAGTTTGCAGAAACAAATCGCTCCGCAGAAATGGCCGGACCGTCTCAAATACCTCTCGGACTTCTCAAACATCTAAGCAGCAACGAGTGATCCTATGTCAAACTCCTGCACGGTCTCATGTCCAATGACCGGTTCTTCATTGCCTGCAGTTGTCAGGATGAAAAGGAACACCCGCATTGGTGAAGATTGAATTTCAGGGAACCCAACCACCAGAAAAGGAAAGAGGGGTGAAACCCAGGCAACTGGAACCCTGGATACAAGCTGCGCTGCTTCCAAGGCACTCCAACTGATTGAACACTTCCAAGGCGAGCTCAGCTTGGCATGCGCCTGGCATGCAGAGAAGGTACGTGCACAAACTCGTTCAAAATGATGTCTGGGTGGGAATCCAGAAGCAACACATATGAGCTGAGAGGCATCTCGTCCAGCGAATATGATGAAGGGTGTCGGTCTGTGTTCTTATGGGCACGGACCTACTGTTCGCTGAATGAGGGCCAGAAAACCTGACACCTGCAAACTACACACTCCTGAACACCAGGGACAATCAACAGACAAGCGTCATACCCTGGTGTGTTCTTTCCTTTTCAAAGGAACAATGAACCATGTCGACCGATGCATGCCATGTCTGCCTGCGCAGGCTTGCAGCACGGCATTGAAGCTGATCTCATCCGGCCACGGCCCTTCCAGCTGCATGCGCGCCAAAAGCGCCTCCAAACGGCTGAGACTCGAGTTGGCCAATAGGCATAACTCAACAAGGACCATGGACCTGATTGGCAATGGGCAGCTCGGGCAAGCCCTACCAGTTCTGAGCATCGGAGCAACATTGTTCCTCACATTTGCCAATTCTGGTCGATGTAGATGGCTTGGAACATGTGCCTTCCTCTGGCATCAAAGCGAAAGCCTTTCGGGGCCATTTTGGAGATCTAGGGGCTGCAAACTAGGGCGGAGATATGGATCCAAGCTACAGACGTATAATTTGCATGTAGTTGCCTGCTGTACAGCCCTTCAACAACTTGACAATGCTGGGGATGTTCTTGAGCACATCAACTGGCTTCCATGGAAACCTGGGAAACCTACAGATTCGATTGAAGAACCTGGCATGGCCACAAGAACATGAGAATCAAGAGCGAGCTGCCGGGAACTCGAGATGCAACAACCGCCAAACCTTTTTGCACATGTCCAAAACCACGCAAACAGCAAACGAGATTGAACAAACAAGCTTACACCAGTTGACCCTCCAAAATGGCTTGAACCAATACGGCAATGCTGTGGATGTTTTTGAGCAACGCAAGCCGCTTTCGGCTAACAAATTCCCAACATGTGCTTGCCTTTGCTCCTGATCATTTTGGGGGACCTTCGAGCAACTGGCTTATCAAGGGACTGAGCTAACCCCTAAACCACATGAACAGGCCTGAGAATCCAAGAAACCATCACATACCATGAAATAAAATATGTAGCATCCATGATTGTGCTGCTTGGGGGGTCAAAGATAGGGGGAAGTAGGTAAGTTGTTTGGAGAGAGAAAGTACATGACTTCCCTGCGTTCGTGGATGCGATAGTATCAAAATAGGCTCGCTTACCGTTTTCCGGCCGAAAAGAGAACACTGCTTGGTCTATCAGACTATCGCAACAAAGAGCAAAACCAAACAATAAAACCAAAACCAAACCGAGCAAAGCCAAGCCGAGGAAACCAACCAGTAAGCAATTCTTCACCACGCCAGTGACAAAGTCACACCTTGCAAGAAAAACTGCATCGCGTCCCTGACTATCAAACAATGAATTTCAACCGCCCTGCTGGACCCAAATGGACAGTTGAATTTATTTTGAAACTACCGTTGGCCATCGCAACTTACTTCAGGAATTGGAAGCAGGGCTATCCTGACAAAGAGGTCTCCTGATGGGTGAGCTCGTAAGACACACAATTAGTTCTGTGCTTCGCTTTTGGTCGCAATCACCGAATCCTAAGCTCTCTTTAAAAGATCTGTTGTCAGCAATTTTTCGTAAAAGACTCCTCTCCAAAAACACAACTTTACTTCACTGGATTTGAAAAACAACACTTTGCTTGACTGGGATAGAAGGATCCTAAGCCTGGGCTCCCCTCAACCCCCGAGCCGCGCCAGCCCCAGCTGCCAGCCCGAAATCGCGGCCCGCAGCGCCCCCAGCAGCGCGTTGCACGCTTCGAGGTTCGGCTGCAGCAATGCCTGGCACGGCTGCGCAAAGCCTGCAAAATTTGCAAAAATTGGTGGGCCAGGTTTGAATGGGAAACCAGAAGGACAACTACCATTATTGGGGGGTCTCCCTCCTAAAAACGGCAGACCCATGTGGTCCAACAGAGCAAAATCGTGGAATTGTGCGCAAAATTGTGCAAATGGAAGATGTTGGCAAACACAAACGTTGCTGTCGGCCTCTTTTTGGAATCGCAACATGTCAAGGTTGGCTGCCAAGGTGTCAATTTTGAGGGCACCCTTTTTGGTGTAGTTTTACAGAAGCCGTAATTTGGGGGGGAGGACCTATCTTCAGGCACTTCCAAATAGAAGCAAAAAAGACGGGATCCAGTTACACAGAGGCCGACAAAAGAAAGACAAGGCTTTTTGGGAGAGAGATCATTGGCAGCTCAGGTTTCCCGCAGCCTGGCACGCGTCCCCCAGCAATTGGATCGCTGCTTGCCAGTGCCCGGAGCTCTCGCAGGCGCCTTCCAGCGCTCGGGCTCAAAACGCATGCGCAGGCTTGACAGAGCGGAAGAGTGTCAGTTGCTTTGTTGTTTGAGGGACTCTTTTTTGGGGTCTCCGATTTTGAGACACCCACATTTCCCGAAGGACCAGACCGGGCCCTAGAAAGTCGGACGGAAGTTGCCTTGCGTTTTTGGGGCTGACAGGGCCGGAAAGCCTTCGTTGTTGAGCTTGCGTGGACGTTGCGGGGCCGATCGATTTTGACATCTCAACATCCGAAGCTCGGGACGCCTCGCGCGCCCAGCTTGCCAGGCAAAGAGGACAATACCTTGAGGTTCTGTTCATTCGGCTTTTGCAACACAACGAATTCGGTAGTATCAACTTTGGATTGATGAACCACATTGATCAGAGATGTCCTTTGGCCAGGGTGGGCAAATATCAACCGAGGCCGGTCAGAAAATGGGACACAAAAGGACCGACAGATCTCCGAGGTTGCAATTTCCGAAAGATTCCCACGGTGCGCAGAATAAAAAAATCCCACGCATATCCATTCACGCTTGGTAAACGTGCACACAGCAGACAATGGCACCACAAGCTGCTGATTCTCTGCGAGCAAACCCTGAGCTCATTGATCCTGTGAACCGGGTGAAGCAATCACAAGCAATCCAACCCTTCTAGAAGGAGAAATGACTTGCTGGAAAAGTCAAAACTGTTTGGCCTTTTGCTAAGATGATGTAGAAACCTAACCGCCAACCAACAAACGTGGGAATATCCAGAGGCCCGCCTGGACTTTTCAAAAAAGGTGTTCAGGTGCTCCCTTCTCCTCTTGGTCGCCGGTCTCCCGCAAAAACCGAATAAAACCGGCCAACTCAGATGGCAAACCGGGTGCGAAGCTCTAAATCAAAAGCCGAGTCGCCAATGCTGGAGCTACAGGTGACCGAGTTTGGTGTCAAGGCCATGGCACCTGAGTGACTACAAATTGCCAAAAAGATGCGGCCTTTTCTTTCAATCAAAGTTAGTCTTTGAGTGGTAGATTCAAAGGAAAAGGCCCCAGTTCCTGACTTTAATAACCCACGGAAACCGTTGAGTTGATGGGCCCAAAGTTGACCAAAAATGTTCAAACGCTTGATTTTTGCTTTGACCATGAAGGTCAGTGGACCATTACTGAAAGATGCTTCCCGCCAAGACATGTAAGACGCTTTTGAACTGGGTCCTTTGACCGCCACTTCGGTTTGCAAAAGATATGTCAGCGTGGATATTGATCAAGAAACAATTTCAAGGGCAAAATGCCAACCTACCTGCTCACACCAGCCTATTCACACCCGGCGCCCGGCCCGCCCGATCTTCGTCGAGGCGCGCATGTCTCCACAGGCGCTGAGCGCAAAAGCCCAGGCGCCCGCCTGCTTGGAACTCAGCGCAGCGCCAAACGCCACGATGTCCTCGCGACGGATCCGGCGTTTGGAAAGCGAAGGCGCTTGAGCCCCTTGCCGCGAAATCTCCCGAAGAGGTGTACCTGACTGGGCGGAGACTATTATATAATCAGGGGTCGACATTGGCTTAGCTTTCTTGCGCAGGGGGAAAAGCAGCGCTGCTTTTTTGCTGGACGATCAAGGGTACGTCTCCTGGAAAAGGAAACAAGAGCACTGCACTGAAGCCTGTCAGTCTTGTATTGAGCGAGGCTGGGTAGACCCTAGCAAGGCCAAACAGGGAAGTGAGACTTGAAAAAGGACCCAGGCCTGTACCCCATACGTCAAATAGTGTATGCAAGCTGAAAACGGCACAACACAAGCAGGCGATAACTCTTTTATCCAAGCATTGTGTGGGTGCCAGGGACTCATCTTCCCTTTCATGAGTTCCAGGTTGGGTGGTCCTCCGTGCCACCCACTTCAAAAATCCTGGACAGGAAAATAACCGGTGTGCAGACTGATTGCGCCACCGACCGGCTCCGGTCACGGAAGCTTGGGTGGGTCCGCGCTAAGGTCAAACGTATCTCCATTTAGGAGACGCGGAAGAAAGGTAAAATCTTCACACAGTTCCGGTTTTGGAACTCTGTGCGACTGATCAAATCCTGCAAAATCAGGGTGGGTTAGTTCGTCCGCCCACATATTGAATTCACGAGGCACATGATTGACTGCCAGAGAGCATCCGTGCCTGTGTAGCAGGAGCCATCAGGATAGCCGCGGTGTAGGGCTTCTTGGATCCAAGGTTGAGCATTGCCATCACGTTGCCCTGGTTGTCACTGCCTACCGGGAGTCTCACCCTGGAGGCCAAGGGGCCCTGATGCGTGAGGATCATGTTGCAGAGCCGCTTGGGATCCCCATCCTTGAATGCCCAGGGGTACTCTTCCTGGTGCATCTGCTCGTGGAACCAGAAGACCGCTGACTTGTCCGGTTCACTCTGGTTACCATCCCCCCACAAATGCCAGTCCTTGGTCTGCGGCGCTCGCATCACTGCACCCCCACCAGGACGACTTTGACAGATATGGGGAGTACTGAACGAAGGGCGTGTTGAAGAGGAGGCGCAGCATGAAGGCCAGCATCCTCACCACCTTGGGCGGCTTCCCCGCCGTGGTGGTAGCCATCTTCCACGCCCAGAGCGGTTGGAGCATGGACTTAGCCAGAGGACAGCCCACTGGATGCGATGCAAGGCCTTCTCGATCTCCTTTGCGTGCATCGCCTGGCCTTCAACCATGATCTGCAGGACCTCCATCACCAGGATGTGTTTGTTGGCTGCCATGAGAACCTGTGGGAGGTTGGGATGGACCACAAAGCCCAACCACGTGTTGACCTCCGCCAGGTGCGTCTTCTTCCAACTTAGCGGTGTGCCAAGTGCCAACAGCGTAGCCAGCACTGCCGCCGCCAAGTTTACGGCCCCTTTGATGCGTAGCAGCCATAGGAAGTCATCCACAAACACGAAGTTCCAGTCCACTTGAGGGAAGAGGGAGTACAAGATTCTGAGTACAAGGGCCGCCAGGCGTCCCCAGTAAGACTGGGCACTGGCCATGCCGTAGGCACCAACCTTGTTCACCCCCTTCCACCTCAGACTGGCGCTTGTTGTCCTCAGGTGTGGAAGGAGAGGCCTCCCTGGGTCGCCTGGGCGGAGTTCTTGGGTGTGGTGGAGTCCCATGAGCCCCTGGAAGCAGTTCCTCCATGACCGGCCCCGCCCTGCACACGATCGCCGCCGCCAGTCCCTGCATCATCTCTTCCGGGTAACGACTGAGATCGCTGGAGTTGAGTTTCTCCCGTCTAGGGTGTTCTTCATGATTACATCGAAGGCCATGCCAGTGATAAGTGGTAGATCAATAGAAAGGGCCGTGGCCTTCACCACAACTTGCACTCGTCGAATTTGATGAGAGAGTGGTGGATCAAGTTGGCCCACCCGATGTAGGCCCTCGTGACCCAGATTGATGAACACCTGCCTTTCCGGAGATCGGAGGACCCCGCGTCTGCCACCTCGTCCGCCGGCACGGACTGCATGCCCTCCTGGATCGGGGCCAGGACCGCCATCTCATTGTCCAGGAGCTCGTCCGTGATGATCTCCTTGTGCAACTTCCTTGCCGGGGCCAACTCCCGCTTTCTGGCCAGGGCCTCTTGGAGTGCGGCCTTCTTCTTGATCGCCGCATCGATCTGGGGGTGGTAGAGCTTGAAGCTCTGGGCCTCCGCCTCCTCAAAGGACCGCTGCACTTTCACCCGCACCCGGTGGTCCGCCTGGATCTTGGTGGCCTCCGCATCCGCATCCATCGTGAGGATCTCCTGCCTGATGTCCACCCGCTTGTCCAAGGGAACCATGTCCGCCATCGTGATCTCGTCCATAGAGTCCGTCTTCGGTGGGGGCCTCCCCAGATTGGAGCCATCCACCAACTTCCGGTCCGCTGTTTTCTGGGATCCGCCGGGGCCGGAGGCACCCTGGCTTCCCCCGTCCTGCTGCTGGAACCAGACCGGCTTGCCGTCAAGTGGTAGGTGATGCCCTCGGACTCGTAGGTGGCCGAAGGCGCCTGGTATGGAACGGACTCCAAGCCCGGGCCGGCCACCCAGTGCCGCACGACTTGCCCCTGCGGCCGTAGTCTGCCTGCCCGGCATCCAGCCTGCGCATGCGCTGGGCGCCAATCCCCACCTTGTTTTGCTGGAACTGCGAGCGCCACACCTCCTCCTGCCGGAGCTGGATCTTCATCGGGACATAGGCCTCCAAGATGCGGAGAACCAAGTCCTCCGTGAGGCCCTTGCCGACAAACTTGTGGAAGAGGGCCCCCATTTCCAGCACCGTTGTGTCCCGCAGCAAAGCCGCGGCTGAAGCCGGCAGCAGCGGGAAGGCGTCCGGGAGGTCCACCACCTTGAAGTAACCAGCCTTGCTCACCACCGGTTCGAGGGTGACTAGCTTGTTCTCCACCGCGTGACTGGGTTTCGAGGCCGCCACAAATCCTTTCATCTTCTTGGCCTGCGGGGCTTCGTCACTGGCTACCGCATCGCCCATATCCACGTCACCCTCGTCCGCGGGGCCGGAGGCACCCTTGCCGGACTCGGGGCGGTCGAGCATAAACTGCAGGTGCTCCAGGGCCTTGGAGAGGCTATCCACCACGTCCGCTGCCGTGCCCTCCGGGGGTTGGAAGGTTCCGCTAACACCAAGCCTGCGGCCACTGCTGCCTCCCGGTCGCGCATTTCCTGCGCCTCCTGGGTGGCCATTGCCACATCCGCCTCCGTGACCTGCTGCTCCTCCACCAACTCGAACGAAGACACGGTAGACACCGAAGAGGCCATTGCAATGGGTGTTTTTAAACTACAGAGGGTTCAACAAACCCAAGGCAATGCTTGAGCCAAAATGGCATATACGCCATGTTGGCCAAGCATTGCCTACACAGTACATGTTTCCACATGTTCCAACATTAAACAATGGAAAGCGTCCATATTGAACCCCCGCTCCCATGACAAGGTGAAGTTTGACACGGGCTCTACATATGGGGGCTTGCCTTGCGCCTTGCGCCTCGAACGCACCCACCAAAAGGTTTCTGCACAGGGTCCTTTGTCTTTCCAGATTTTGCGGTAATATGGTGCAAGGGCAAAGACTTGTGTCAGTCCTCATCATGGGCTCATATCCAAACTCCAAAGCGGGCGCTTTATAACCATGAGTCCATTGTTTGAATGCAATAACCAAAGAGCATCTTCATGTCACAAGGTGCCAAAAATAGGCTCCTATTTCAGGCACCGAGGAACGCCGCAAAAGCAAAGATTGCTTCAAGTCCCATGTTCACCAAGTACGGTCCAAACAGCCGAGATCTTGGGGGGGAAAGAGAACCTGCTTATGTATTGTTCTGTTTGGATGAGGAACCAACTGAACCCAGACCTGAAAGTAAAGGAAAATTGAAATTGGCCTTTGAGAATCTTGACTAACTAACAGAACTTCCCAAGATCGTTTGTGGGTGGTCTGCCTTGCAAGTGAACTTTCGCACAAGGATGCTACATGCGGTTCCAAAAAGGAGAAAGGGCGTCCTTTTCGATGTTGCTTGAAAGGTTGGAAAACCAACCAAGCTTGGGCGGCCTGGCGGCCTGGGTTCTTGGTCAAACCATCTGGGGTCCGGTTCCAGGTCACCCGCGCTGGTTCTGCCAAGGCGCTGGCTGCAGCTTGTCTAGCCTCAGCTCGTGGAGCAACTGCCGCACCAACGGGCCCTGGCGCTCGAGGTACACCGAGCTTGGGATCCAAGCGAACCGACAGAACCAGTCTCGACATCAGTGAGTCAAGATTCTCGGGACGGACCAATTACGCTCCGTAGAATATTGCAACCGATTTGAACAGGTGTCTGTTGTGAGTAAGGCTGGGTAGTGCCGCGCCAAAGTAAATTGTCAACCTCGAAGTTGAGTTTGGCAAGCTACTACATACATATACATATACATAATACATATATATATATATATATACATATATATATATATATGTATAACATATCAAACATGTATCACGTGTGTGGGAATTCCCAATTCCCGCCAAGTAATGATGCCCATTGAGCCAGATGGCTTGAGGCGCAAGACAATTAACGCACAGAAATCAGGTGAATTGTGCCCCACTCTACCAGTCTGTTCTGTGGGTCTCATCGAGGCGGACAAAGGAGTGTCGTCAGCTAAACTCAGCGGCCACAAAAACACAAACCAGGCAACCTAAAGACTCCCCCCCCAACCCCCCACACGTTGAGGCTTCACTGGCCTTGATATAAGAACCATCAACAGGACCCTGCCATCCGTGGAGAGTGCAGACGGAAATTGGCCCTCGCCTGCTCTGCTCGTGCGCAAGCTCTGAGACTGGAGCTGTAGCTGATGATGTCTGGGGCCGGGCCCTTGTGCTTCATGCGCGCAAGGCAGCTCAGACAGTCTTCCTGAGTCAGACATGGCATCTGCAAAACGAGCCACTAGATGGCCCGCCAAAAACGCATACTCCATGGATGGCAATGTGGGTGGGTGGCGGTGGCTGGGTGGTGGCTGGGTGGCTGGGTGGCTGGGTGGCTGGGTGGCTGGGTGGCTGGGTGGCTGGGTGGCTGGGTGGTTGGGTGGCTGGGTGGCTGGGTGGCTGGGTGGCTGGGTGGCTGTGTGGCTGTGTGGCTTGCGCAATCAAGGGGCATTGTTGCCTTTGAAGTGTGCAAATGCATGTTTGCTACACTTGCACTCAGAACGAACCCTGTGGGATACCACTTCTGGATACCAAGGTGCAGCAAAGCGGGGTCTGGGGTGGGGATGAGCCCTGCACTTTTTGCTGAAACCCCAAATCTTTCGGGAATCCTTCCTGAAGCTATCCCTCTGTGACTATCTAAGACCCTCCTTGAAGCCTCCCTTCTTTGTTCACAATGACCAGCCCCACACCAACGAGTTGGAATGCCTCAACCCGTGTCCAAAGAGCATCCAACGGATGCGTTGGGTGGACCTTGGCCAAGGCTCCCACGCACCGGCAGACTCATAGGCCGCCAGCACCGCATTGTAGGTGGACGTGCTCGGGCGCAGCCGGTGGGGGGGACTTTCCATCTCCTTACCAAAGTTGCCAAAGGACCTGGACATGAAAGGTTGACCTGTGTTGCCGCGATTAAACTTGGGTTAAAATTGGAAAACTAAAAGGTTGGCTTTGGGCAACTGAGTCTCTGCAAGCAAATCCTTGGCTAAGGATCTGCCGGCTGCCGACATGTGCTGACAGGCCGCCATGATGCTGTTGTACCTCGATTCTGCCAAAAAACCGCAAATTGGGAAACACTGTCCTTAACAGCCTGGCACCCAAAATGATGCTCAGATTCAATTGCGAGAGGAATCTGTACCTTCTTCTCTCAGATATGAGCCGGCGAGAATTCGAGACAAAGTGGGCACCTCAAACATGAGATCTCTGCAGAAGGATTTCTGTTGTGCTAGCGATGGTGGTCGGGCAAGCAAAACACTCAATGACGGTAGTGGAAAGTAGAGTGCATAGATCCAGGGCGCATAATGACGTCCGGTTTGATCTCTTTCGTCTCTGTGCTGTCCCACCATGCCTTCAAGCGGAGGCAGAGCCATGGACACGTAGAGGACTTTGCAACACCAAGTGTCTCTGGGGGGAAGGAGGAGAAGGATTTGGTGTCAGGCATCCTGCCTATACATGACATAACACGACACTACAGTGCTTTTATATACACTACATTTAAAAAAAAAAAAAAAAAAAAAAAAAAAAAAAAAAAAAAAAAAAAAAAAAAAAAATCAAACATGAGATCGCAACTGCTCCTGAGAGCAAATCGCACTTCGTCTTTTGCACATTCGCCTCCAGGGCGTTCCGCCACTGGGCAGCTTGCACGCAGCTGCTCAGCGCCCCGCTGCACACGAAGACGCTGGACGCCGAGTCGATGCTCCACTCGGAGCTCAGGGCCCGGGCCCAGTTTCCAGACGCCAAGGCGCTCAGGATCATCCCGTTGGGCTCCACCCCTCGGACCCCGAAGCCGGGTAAACGGTAAACGGTGAGGGGAAGCAAGGAAGAAACCACCAAGAAGCAGGTCGTGCCACCAAAGTGAGTGACCTGGAAGGATTGAACAAGCTGTTAAAACACAAACAATGTCATGATCCTTTAATGTGATGCTAGGTTCATGCATGCCAAGCACAAACATCTCGGAACAGCCCACGCAACATGGGCACTCATTGCAAACCCGGGCAAGGCTCCACTCGCACAGAGGCACATCACTGCCTCGCGCCACTTCTCATCCATGGTGCCGAGGGCCGCCCCGAGGGTTACCTCACGGTTTGTGGTTCAACCCCCTCAAAGGACTACTCAAGGAAAATAACTACTTGTAGGTGCCGGTTGGGGCATCCCCCGACCTGCGTGCCTTGTGAACTGAGCTGGCCAACATACATATGTGAAGTATATAAGGGTTGCGCATCTTATGCTAGTATTTTGAACGAGGACCTGTCCGAATTCGGCTCTGTCACAAATGGGATTCAAACTGATCAGTACATTGGTAACTTTTGGTGATCATCCAGGCATCCTTTCTAGTCATCGGCTCTGTGATTGTCCTTCGGCCCTGAATCGACCTTTTGACCATTGGCTTTTCTTTTTAAACCTTCAAACATCTCTTGGCACAAGTTGGACCACGTGAAAACAATCGCGGCCTCATCGCCCACGAAAAGCTGCTGAAGCCCTGGTTTCAGTCATCCTTGACCAAAAACAGATCCTCTACTAGAACAAGCAAACCACAACAACATGCGGGTCTGTCGCTGAATGGGGGAACCCAAAAATTGTATCTTTTCCATTTAGGTGTCCATTGATTCGACCTCAACAAGGGGGCTCCCTCCAAAGAAAAGACCTACCCGTGTCCGAGCCCTGCCTCGTTGGGTTCCACGTTTGCGGACTGCATTGCTGCCAGCAGGCCGACAGGCTCTGCCCAACGGCTGTCGCGGCCACAGGCACTGATCACCTCGGGCCGGGATGATGAAAAGGGGGTACTCAAAGCATTTAAACAATTTTGCTGAATTTTGCCCCTTGCATTATGTGAAAAGAAGTGAAGATGCAGTATGTAAAAAGAAGAAGCAAAGATGAAGCACGATTCGAGAAGGTTCGAGACTTATTAGTTCATCCCATGCTGAAAACGACAAGTTTGCACACGCAGCTTGCAGTCACCACTTGTATGTTTTTCCTGCCGGAAGGCTCGACTGACAAGACTGGCCCAACAAGAGCATAACTTCTGCACACTGCTCAGAGACAGTATGTCTTATGCTGCAAGTTTACCCAAGGGTTCCCAATGTCCATGAGGTTTTCGAAGCTCGAGGAGCCCAGCATGGCCTTGGAACACATGCGCTTACACCGGTTCCCACATGCAACCAGCTTGAAGGCTCAGCGCCAGCCGGGGCGGCAGTTTGCATGCTCTGTTTTGCTCGAATTCGAATTCGAACACACTATGACATGCTAACCATCTCGAACAAAGCGCTGGCATAAATGTGTGCTTGGCGAAATTGGCAGGTAAACACGTACGTTGCCGCACCCATGGACAATGCACCTTCTTGTAGAGGGAAACAACATGTGTTGGGGCCAGGGTGTGCCTGCCTGTCACCTTTCTTGGTGGCAAAATTGAGGATTGCCCCAATTGTGCAGGAACCAACCCCTCGGAGAATGAGGGGGGTCGTTTCATTTATTCTCTCTACAGCGGGGTTCAACAAACCCGGGCCAGGTCGCCTGAGTGAAAGTGAAGACATCGGGCTGCTGCTTCATCCGCGGCAGCTCGTCGAGGAGCTTCAGCGCGCAAAGGGCTTGCCTCTGAGCCCCAAGGCTGCCAATGAGAACCTCATCGAGAGGCCATAGGCATGAGAGGCCATGCGGGCAAAAAAAAGTGGCGGCCAATACGGCCGGCAAGACGTCTGGTCATGACATACCCGTGATTCCTGTGTTTTGGTGGAGACGCTTGCTCCGCTGCTGCCCCCCTCACCTAAGAAAACTTGTTCCCCAAACCTCCAGCACTTGTAGGAAAAACGCAAACTGCAAAAGCTGTTGAAGACTCCTGCAATTGCTGTTGCAAGCTTGAGGGGCAGGCGGCACGCACGGAAGGACCAACCCGCTGCAACCAAGGGGCGTTGTAGGTGTTGATGCGTGGCTGCAGCTGCTGTGCCCCCAGCGCCCTCAGCAGCTGAGGCGCTTGTTCCCAGGGCACTTTCCTCAGACAGCAACTCATCCGGCAGAGGTCTGTGTGCAAAAGGGATCCGCAAACGTGCCCAGCCCATCATCTGAGCATGTTGTGACCGTTAGATGCGTGCATGACGTGCGTGTGTGTGGTGCCTGCGTGCGTGCTGTCGTGCGTTCGTTCGTGCATGGTGTGAATTGTCTGCCAGCCCGCACAACATGTCTGGCTGAGGACAAGCGCCGTTTGAGAGGAATGCGAGACATCGCTCGAGCAAACTCGCAACAAAAGTATGAAAAGACTCTGCCCATGTCTACTGTTGCCTGCAAGGTCTGCAATGCAAACCTTACAGCTCACAGTGGCTGTCTTAGCAATGACCCGAAAAGAGTTGACCCTTGAAGACTGTGGCGAGCATAGATTTCATGCTGGCTTTAACTAGGAGTTCATTCTGCCCCCGACGGTTCCTGCTTGCTCATGAAAAGGCTCCTACTCCCCATGTTTTGCTGATCCATCCCCCTTGCGGTTTCCAGAAAGAATGGCAAACTGCCAAGCTGGGCGAATTCATCTCCGCACCCACCCTGGGGCCGTCCCGTCATTGAATTAAAACACCTGACCATCCGACAGTATCCAACGATCAGCCAACCTTGTGTTGAAAGGTTGCTGTTGCAACTTGGCAATGTGGTTAGTTGGTTGGTTGGTTGGTTGGTTGGCTGGCTGGCTGGCTGCCTGCCTGCCTGCCTGCCTGCCTGGGTGGCAAAAAAGCTGCGCAGCGGTTGTGGCATTCGAACCCGGGAGTCTTGAGCTGCGTGGTGCGGAACACCAGGTCCGGCTGGGCGTTTTGGGCGCGCAACGTATCGAGCAGCTGCAGAGCAGAGGGCCATTGCTGCCACCGCAGCTGGGCCAACTGCTGTGTGGCCCGCCTGGGAAGGGAGAAAGCCTAAACAATGCGCCGTGTCCAGACACGTTTGTCGTTGCAATGGGAGTCAGTAGTGCCAAGGCCTTCGTTTTTTGTGTGTCTAACCCAGTAACCAAGTTTGCCCCAATTTTGCCAATGCCAGGGGTCGATGCCCGGCCTCAAATCCGGCGGGCCAGGTCTCTGGCTCATCGGCAGCTCCCATGGCTACGCCATGGCTACGCCATGGCTTCATTCATTTTTCGTTCTTTGTTTGTTTTTTTTTGTTCTGTGTGTGTGCTGCAAAATTGTCGGTCAGCCCGAGGCTGGGGGCCAAAGTACGTCAAAGGATCGCCAGGGCAACCAAGGGGAAGCAGATCATCAGCCTTGGCCAAACACGCAAACTAAATCATGCTTGACAAACATTGCAGGTTCTGGAAGCTCAGGGCACCATCAGCCTTGAAACATCACACGTGGTGCCATATATGTCGTCTCAAAATGGTGAATGCCGTTGGTTGGGAGCTTCAGGGAAACCAAAAGGAAGCAAACCAGTTTAGGAACCACAATATCCGAAAAGTCGTCTGAATCAGCTCAGGTAAGCTCGAGATTTCGAGATTAATCGGTGCTGCGTGCTGTACTAATACTGCAGTCCGCATGCTTCGAAAGCTTCTACGACGATCACCACATACCTATCGCCTCCCGAGCCAGTCGATGCATTCCAGGCGCAAGTCGTTGAGACACCCCTGGCATCCGGCCACCATTCTTTCAGCGCTTGCGCATGCTCTTGGCCAACACCAAGGGGAAAGTGTCCGAAGAAAACTACCCACATATGAACTTGCTGCTGGGCGTGGCTCGTACTTGGCGACCCCTTGGTGAACATCATTTACATGGCGACCTTTGTCGGACAACCACCTGTGATGTGAGGGTTCCCTATTCAAATTCATGGTCACTTGGCCTCTGCTCGTTGAAGAACGCCAGGAAATGGAGGTCCCAAGCATTGCTCACGTTCTGGAGGACTTGCTTTGCCCGGCATCACACCCCTTGCAGCCCAAAGGCCAAACACGAGGCTAATCTGTTTGCAGATTCTGTGGATTCACCTGGAGCAGAGCACATGCGCATGAGACGCATGCAAAGTCTCCTGGTCTGCACGGCGCAAAAGATGCAGAGACCAGCATGTCCACGTCCACGTATACCTAGAGCGGTCCTCAGGCACGTCGCTCGTCAAACAGAGCAACCCAAGAGATCGAACAAATGAGATTTGCGGCTTCGACGTGTCCCAAGTCGCTCGGGTGATCCTGAACCATTCTGACAATTCAAAGGGGTCGTCGTTTCTAGCTGGCAACATTGGTGTCTGCATTTCCAAAAGCTGATTGTTTGCTATGAAGCCATCACTGTGAAGCAATAGATTGCGATTAATGCCCTCGTCAAGACCCCAAAGCGAGGTCCATCATGATGACAAGACCACTGATTTCCTCCAGGACAATGGTCACCAAATGGGGGTCGCTCAGCAGTATGATGGTCTCTCCACTCTGATAGTTGTCGCGCGATGCGTAAATCCAAAACTAAGCAGACAATGAAGCCATGTTTTGTTTATGCCAGAACCACCCTATCCAAAGACTCGGGGCCCCCCTTTTTTGGGATAGTATTTACAAGGAAGCCTGAAGGACCTCAAGTTCCCCAAGCAACAGAACCGCTCCCTAAACTCGCCCTAAATCAACAGGTGCCAATTTTGGCAAGCTGGTTGTGCCACACAATTGCAAACGGGGGTTGAAACCCGGCCTTCAAGTGTCCAAGGCTCTACCCCAAGTCGGTTGAGTCCCCCCACGTTGAAAACCTCTTGACGGAACCGGACTCAAGTCAGCGGCAAGCTTCATGGACTTCAGCGACGCGTCCGTTGAGGAGAAGCGAGGTTCATCGTACGCAGCTCCACTTCAGCTGCCGCATTGTCAAGGAGGGGCTGCGGCTATCCTCGGCTGCGTGGAGCAATGTGCCAGTGACCAATTCTCATACGGCCAAGTGCAACGGAAACAAGTCAAGCCACAACAGCTTCTCACCTGAACTATCTCCAGGGAGAAGCTAGCCCCTCGATCACCTGAAGAATAGGCCGTGGGCAAATGCAAGTTCAAACAGTCCTTGCTCGAAAAAAATGGTCTGCTAGCTGTGTATCGTGCCGAGTATCGGAAGGCGCTCTCCCCCGCTCTCAGAGTCTCTGCCTGCTCCATGGCTCCGGCTTCTCGCCAGCTGAATCCAATCGGATTCAGAAGTCGAATAATGGCTCTGATGGCCAGTGTGGAAGGCTTGAGCATGGACCAATTCATGTCCCAAGTTGGCCGTGCGCAAAACAGTGAGAAAATGACAAGCTCCAAGGATATGTGCGTAGCACGCCACAGGTGCTTCGCTGGAAAAGCAACCCGTCTGAAAGGCACAGACATGCGTTCATCCAGAATCAGCTGGAACTCATTCGACTACCTTTTGGGATGCTGGAAAACGGCAATCAGTCAAGTCAACCGCCCCAAGCCCCATCGAGCACCCGGCCCTGCAAACCTCCGCGTGCCCGCTCTGAGCTGCGATGTGCAGGGCCTGCGAGGCATAGGTGTCAGCCAAAGGAAACGAAGCTGTATCTCCATATGCTCTTCAATTGGAAAGGTTCCAAAGGAGTACATCATTGGGGCCCGAGCTTGCAGTATTGTGAAGCTAGTTTGTTCATGAGCAGCCAGGGCAGCGACAAATCATGTCGGAGCCCATCTCTGACATGGCTTTGCCATGGGTTGCCAGCTTGGGCGAACAGCCGTGCTCAAGGATTCAGAAGCAGGGTACACACCTCCATCAGCAGCAAGGCCCGGAAACAAGACAACCACTGATTCGGTCCTGTAGCCTCAGTTGGGGCAAGCCCCTACACCAAAGAAAGCCAAGTGAAACAGGAACCGTTGACATCAGTTGACTACTGAAGTGGAATTATGATTCTGGGGTCAACTGTACCTCAGTTCTGAAGACGGGCTATCAACGCGTTTACTTGTTGGATCCACTGCGACCTCTCAGTATCCCACCTGAGCGCCTGCTTTCTTTGAATGACAATTACATTCAGCTTTAATGCAGCCGCTTTCTCACCACGCGAGCTTGCTGGGTTGACTCCTCCCACACATCACACATGCGATCAAATTCATTGGCTCTGTGATCCCGCCCCAACCTCCCGCTTCATCCCTGGAAAAGTACAGAATGAGCCCCGAAGGAATTGAGTTTCCTTGTAAAAGAGCACATGATTGGCATTTGCATTCCGAAGGAAAAACAAGGTTCAACCCTACTGGTTCAATCGAGCTAAGTGATGCACGCCAATCTCCCGAGTTTCCTGTTGGGGTCTCGTTCTCAGGATTCCCATTGCATAGCTTTCAGGGCCAAGTGGATGGCTTCATGTTGACTCAAAAGAGCTGTATGTCTGGAAACGGAAGTCCCTATTTGGCATGGTCTTTCAGTGGAGGATACAGCAAAAACCTTCCAGACCCCAATGCCCCCTGTCGTCCCCGCGCCGTGCGCCCACAGCCATCGAGGCCGGCCATGTCAAGGAACCGCGGGTGCTCAAGCCTCGGACCACCCCGACCATAGGTCCGAATCAGAACCTGACCGGAAAATATAAACGCTTGTTTATGAAAGGGTATATATTTGTTTGGACCCCAGCCGCATCCAGTGCATGACATGTTTAGATGAACGACCAACATGGCACTTGCGTGATGCCTTCAAATCCAAAAGAAACACAGCGCTCAATGCTGGTGTCGGCGTGATGTGAAAGGGGTGAGGCTAGACATGCCCAAGCAAACAATGTGACACCCATGCAAAGCGCAGAGACAGGCCATACCCCTCGAATCCCTCATCAAAGTGGATGCAGGTAGTGGATGGGGCTCGCGGGCAAAGGGGCAACACACTTTGCCAGCACCATGTTCAGCCTCAGGTCAATATGAGAAATGTGACCTCCAGTATCGCAGCCAGCCAAAGCATCAAAGGTTAGCTCTGGACTTTAAAGGAAAGACCCTTTCTTGGGCGTGAGTGCAACATGAAGGCTCGCCCAAAAACACACCATGTACGCAAGACGCCAGTGGGAGCAGGGTTCATTGCTCGTGGGGATGAACGCAAAAAACACGCAGACTGCAGCCCCAGCAAAAGTTGGATCCTTTGCACCGGGGCGCGACATTCGTGCCGAGTTTTGTGTACCGTTCTCCTGGTCGACATGCTTCAGAAGCAACTCAGTTCGCTTGGCTGAGGCCCTGACAGCGCGTGGCACACTGCAGCCTCAGTCAGCCAAACCCGGCCAACAGCCCAAGCCTGCCAGCCTCCCGCAAAACATGCACGCGAATTCTTTGCAAGCCAAATCAAGGCCAACTGCTTGATCATCTGTGTGGGGTCAAAGGACAGCTAGTGTGGAGCGAAGCCATTGAATTCTCTCCAATGCCACAGAAGGAACCCCACAAGAAAATGTTGATAGGAATCTCCGTTGGGCAGCGGACCTGTTTCTGCGGAAGCTTCTGGGGTTGCTCCTATTGATTTGAAGAGGGGTAACTCAGCATGAGCATGCAACTTTCTTGAACAATCCCAAGTCCCTGGCGCGTTGAAAGCGGGGCAAATTGTGCTAGAAGGGCAGGGTTACAATCCTCCCACACTGCAACTCTCATGCGCACAAAAGACCGACACTCAACAAAAGGTCGGTCAATTGGACAGCTGGAGCGAAGCTTTTCCGAGCAAGCACAGTTGCCGCTAGGCGCTTGGTACTTTTTTTTGGGGAATCCTACACCAGTTGCCAACATAATTACCACCAGAAACCGATAGGGGCCTGCCTGAAACCCGAATTGTCCGCTGCTCGCGTGAGGATGTCGAAACAACTGTGCATGTTGAAACAGGTGGGCCCAACCCAGGGACCTTCACTTGCCCCGAGCCCGCCTGACCACAGCTCGCAGCCCAATGCCTGAAGTATCAGCAGCTTTTTGCTGGCTTCTCGCGAGGGGCGGCTGGCAGTTGAACAATAGTCCTATTCCCGGAAACCGCCATTCTTCGCGAGGAAAAAATATTGCGCGAGTTCCGTCGCTACGCCCTTTTTTGGAAGCATGTGCTCTGGAGCCATTGCTGCTGCCGCAGCTAGGCTTGCAAACGCAGTATCCACGCCATGCACTTGCATTGGCAGGCTTGCAGCCACATGAAATGCAAGCCGTCACTAATCACCGTCATTCCCCGTTTCCATGTGTGTTTGCTGGGACTGCTCCATCCTGGGCCCGATGGACAGAACCTTGCAACAAGCTCCATGGGCTTTCGCCAGCCAACGTCATTTGTTTGCACCATTCCCAGCACAGCCAGGGAACCAAGGACGCTAGTACACAAAACTCTTTCGCAGCCTCCATCGCGGATCTTTCGCGGCACAAGCGCCTGCAGTGCTATGGTCATGTTTTGCCTGGCTTCCAACTTTGAGCGAGGGCATCCCTTGAACTGAGCAGATTGTCAGATTGTCAGATTTCATTGAGGGGGACCTGTCAAGCTCACCAAACATGAACTGGTCAAATGGTGAGAAATTATTCCTCCCATGACAGGCAAATAATGAACACGGGCAAGTCACAGTCCACCGCGAACAAAGCATGGAAAAGCCGAGCTGTAAAGCTCGCAACTCGGGCTGTGTCTTCCGGAACATGGGGCCATAGAAATAACGCCGAACATGCAAGGACCTTCACCATCAGTCCCAATACTCCTTGTATTTGTACATGAACTCGCCTTAGATCGTATTCTGATTTGTCAAAAATACAAACAGTTGTTAATCACCCACTGAATAGAGCAGTGAAATTAAACTTGCAATACTGCGTGCCTCATCGCCATTCGGCTTCACCCTACAAGTGTCGACGTCCTCAGCACTCAGCGCAGGGCAACGGAGTGAAGTTGGCCTCTGGACCGCGCGGCGCCAAGGATCATTAGTTCATGGCCCTACAAAGGAAGCTGTGAAAAACCATGTCTCATATAACGATCAGACTATGTTGTATGTTCACCTACATCTGAATGGTAATATGCAAATCGTCATATCTCAGGAGCTCTTGCAGCCATGGAGAAAGTGTGCAAACGATCCCTTGACATCAAGTAGCCTGGCACGCCCGCTGCCTCTGTGTGACAAGCCTGAGATTTCCTCATGTCCAGCTCGATCCAAGCTCGCCCCACTGCCCCTCTGCGTTTCTTCCGAGATGCAGTGCTGGGCTCCACGTGCTGAAAGTCGGGATTCCAAAGCAGAGCCGCACACCTGGGCGAGCCCTCAGGAGGCTGGCGCTTGATTCCGTGTTTGGGCTCCAGCTTTTCAAGGAGCCCGGCGATGTTTAGCCCCGCCTCTGAAGCAGCTCAAAAAATGGCCACCGTTTTGGCAGCGACCCTCCAATTGGCTGTTCTTGCTATCTTTTCCCTTGAATGTGCTCCATAAAACGAGGCCTCCAAAGCCGAACATGGCGTCTTTCTCTCGAGTAGAATGCACCTACTCTGGCATAAGTGCTTCCTTGATAGCCGAGAGGCCGGGAGATTTGAATCAGCCTGTTTGCCCGTTGAGGTGCTCATGTCTGAAAATCTGCCTGTTTCCCTTATTGACCGTCACTGATGCATCACCCATGCTCACTCACATGTCCAAAGAAGATGAAGAAAGCTGCTCAGCGGCTCTCGTACCGGTCCCACGTAAGCCACATCTAAAGCCACGTCGATCGATTTTCCTCTTTCAACCGCCAAGCCAAACACAACATGCTGGCTCAGCCGGACGGCTATTCAAGCCTCTATTTAGTCGAGCATCACAAAGCCGGGGCTGCAACAGGGGTGAATGCTTGATTTGCTAGCGAGCTACTTCCGGCTAGCGGTATACAGCATAAATATGCTGGAGGAGGGCCCCTTGAGACATGCGCGTTTCTCATGTCCCCCCTGGCTTTTTCAATTTGCCGCGGCGCAAGGACCGCATGCCAGACACAGCCGCGTAGTCGAGAAGCGTCAGGCCATCACCATCCTGGATCCCAATGGGTGCTCGAAAGGGCTTCCTCGCGGATAAGTTTGATTGGTTTCACCTATGGCCAGTTCTCCAATGGATCAACCTACCTGCAGAGTTGGCCAGTTGTCCGAGTCCCTTCTATACACTGGTTCGTGATTCCAAGTCAGGTGGAGCAACGCGGAGGAAAGGGCACAGACCGCTCGTGCAAGGCTCACGACCTCTTGGCAAAGTAGCATATGCATTTCTATGTTCAGAAGGCTATGACTGGCACAAGAAAACATCTTTGATCTTCCCAACCTGAGCGAAAGGGTGTAACAAAGGCAAAAGCAGGCAAATGACGCCCTCTTGCCCAGTGGCCATGGCAAGAACGCACTGCAGCTTTTGTTGGGAAGCCCATCCAAATGGGGATAGAGGGCCGCTACTGGACAAGTGGGCAGACATTCAAACTGGCACGCCCAGCGTGCCTTCCAGTTGATCTCTTCCTCCCCCATGTGCGACAAGCAGCGTAAAGCCTCGGCCTCGCTCGGTCTGAGAGAGTCGGAGTTTCTGGTGCAGGGCTTAAAGAGCGAAGGCAAATGGGTCTGTCCACGTCAAGCTTTTCTCAAAAGTTGCGCCTGCCCGCTCTTCGGCGTCGCTGCTTTGCCTATTTCGCGTGTCCGCAGCTCTCACAGTTGCCTCTCAGTAGGCCGCTCCTGATGGCGAGAAGGCGTGCGCATCTATGCTACGAAAGCCTGCTAAAACCCTTGGATTGCACCCGGTGACAAGGCGGCCGAAGCTCCACGGTATGCTTGAACAGGATGCAACAGCTCGACTGGCTCATTCGGGTAGCTCATCCAACATCCTCAACTTTTCACGAAACAGCGGGAAACTGAGTAGTCGCCCAATGTTCTGTAGGTTCTCGCAAATCACCCTGGACTGCCAGTTAGATTGTCCGTCGCTCACATGGGCAGCTCGCAGGAGCTTGCTCACACCTGGCTGCAACTCTCAGGCGAATCATTCCCCGGCAATGTGAAGAGGCATGACCTCCCAAGGACGAAGCAAAACGAATTTTCGGCGACCTTTGGCCTCGGTCCTGGTGGCTGCGGGTGCCATAGCCGCTGGTGGTGGGAGTCTTTGCGTTCCGAATCTCCGACGCAAAGGCATTCCTGAGACTCCAGCAGTCAGTGTCGTTCTTTTGCGAGGTTTGTCCCAGTGAGAACTTCATGGGCCAAATGGGTGTGTCTCAACATA
>CAUJNA010000971.1:107500-115000 GCA_963377175.1 Effrenium voratum
GCAACTCTTTCACCTTCTCGGCGTTCTCCACAGGCGCGGTGGCGCCGAAACCCCAGAACTTGTCCTGCCAAAAGGGTCCCGGTAGTGCAAAGCCTTGGCGCGAACTGCGAAGGGCAAATGATGCCTGGTATTTTCTTCGAGAAGCACAAAAGGCCATCTTCATGACTTTCCTGGCCCTGCGAATGGTGTCTGACAAAAGCCCTGTTGCCAAGAAGGATAGCAATAGATGCTTGGTGAGTTGCGCCAAAGGGCAAGTCTTGCTACAGAGCGATGTTGTTTCAAGCCCTTTGCTCATCGAAGCATACTAACCCTCGCCCCCATTCTATCCATGACTTGCAAATTGGACCAGCGCTTCGATCTAAACTTCCAAAGAACCGCTGATTCCCAAATCTCAAAGGGCTGGCGACCGACTTCCTAAATCACGGATCGCATATGAACTCGCATCAAAGCGGGCTGGCAACTCCAACTTGGTCATACAGTGCCCCTTCGAAAGGGAGTCCGTTGTTGTTTTTGCTTGTTGGCTTGACACCGAAAAAGATACTCACAGAGGCCAACAGACCTCAAATAAAACAAGGAAGAATAGAAAATGATGGCCAGTCCGACACCTACGCCAAGCCAAAAGCTTGATCCCCCGACTGCGCTCTCGCCGAAGCCCTATTCCCCAGCTGTGGGACAAAAACATGCTGGCTGTTTGAAAGGCAACCCACTCCCAAAGAGGAAAACATATGCCCACTGGATAACTGGGAAACAACGCGAACATGCCTTTCGAAGTGCTGTGAATGGCTTGGGGAAGAGATTGGTCGAACCACTGGTCTTGCGACTCAGGTCAACCATGTATTAGTCATCGGCGTGAGCCCGCATCCTGGGTGTTAGGCTGGGTTGCCTCTTGTATCATTGAGGTTGCTAGGTGCGTCGCACACAAGCAGAAATCATACACCCGTGTCAAATGCTATGGCGAAAGCCAAGAAGGCCGAGCTGCTCTGTGCTGCGCGGTCCATGTTCTCAAATGTGACCGGCTTAAAGTTGTCGAAGCCTCGGTTCAGAGCGAAGTGTCGGTGCAAATGCAACCTGTTGAGCCTTATGCGGAGGGATCACTGCCAGCGCAGGTTGCAAGTTGGGCATTTCCTGTTGAGCATTCCCTTCAAGCCATGAAGCTGCCTCAATGGCGAGGGGTGAAGGACTCAAACAGCTCGGCCATGAAAGGCTTCCGTACGGGGGGGGCGTCTCTCAGGTTTCGTGTTTACAAGTCTGCTTGTTCTGATTGGGTTTTGCTTGCTTCAGCCATCTTCACGGGACAAGTGGGGGTGTAAGGATTGGATTTGTCCTTTATGCCGTCAGCCGCCTCACCAAGGCTTCATTTGACATCGGAAAGCCGGCATAGCTGAGCTTCGCGGGACATGGATCAAACTTGACAAAAAGAGCCTGCACAGGACGCCCAGAGGTACATTCTATGACCGACGCTTGCAGAAAGACTGGGAAATCAACGATGGATTGTGGAGAATCAAACAGGGTGGGCCAAAAGGTCGAAACAGGGACAGAAAGGTCGAAAACGCGAAATGCCAGTGCACTTTGGGCAAGGACCAAGGACGTTTGACCGCACAATCCACCATTGGAACACCATTTGCCGCATGGCCTCTTCACTCGCAGGACTTTGGTAAAACGGGTAGAGTTTGGTGGTCACACTGGTTGAAACCGATGGCGAATGAATAGAACCAAACTAATACCACAGACTACTTCAACCAAGCTGAACTAAAGTGGGCACCTACTGTGGATGGACAACATCCTGCACCAACTAAGATTGATGAAACCCTACAAATATTGGGGTGAACCACCTCTGGTTGAAACACTCGACAAACTCACCTGCTTCCGAGCAGCGCTGAAAGTGCGAGGTGGCCAGGACGTGTGCCTCGAATCGGCCCTCGCGCGCCTGGCAATTGACGCAAAGGGGCTTTCCAGCCCCCAAGTAGGATAAACGGGCCAGCCTGGTGGCAATGCCTTTCCCGAAAATCGTTCTGTTTGCCCAGCCCCCCAAGCGGCAAGCTGCCAACAAACGCCTGTGTCTGACTTGCGTCAGAAACCGACATACAAAACGGGGCAAGGAAAGCGCGCCCGAAGTCCGGGGTTTCCACCTGATTGAGACAACGAAGCCCTAATTCCCCGAAATTGAATTAGCGAATTGCTGTCAAAGCATATGTTTTGATGGCTGATTCCCTGCCGAACAGGACACCTCTCTTCAGTATCCTTGAAAAACCATCTCGCATGGGATCGAGATCCCGAAAAGTTTCAACATGCCGGCCGTTTACTGAGCCATGCCGCAAGATGTCGTGTTCGCGTCCGTTTGCCTTCTCCGTTCGGTTCGGGCCGCTAAAGGCCAGCATGCGGAAGCATGTTGCCTCCCGTGAAACAGCCGGCGACTGGGTTTTCCAGGCCCCGATTTGGAAATGCACAGTTGCGAAATGTTGCGAAGTGGCCATTGGAAAGGAGCTGTTTTGGGGCTGTTCATTCTTGGTGCAATTGGAGCAGAAAGGGACAACCAGTGGCACTGAACCACTGGGAGTATGTTGTAGTTTGGCATGCCTTGCAAGTAGGTTCTTGCGGCCTATTCTACACCGCCAAACAATGCCACAGATCCAGGGTCAGTGGTTCACGAAGCCAATCTCGAAGAGTGCCAAAATATCTGCGTACTTGGCCGGCTCTTTGCGCGCCATCATCAAAGGCGAATGGAGGCCTTTGGCTCGCGCGTTGGGGTCCGCCTGACGCTTCAACAGCAACTCCACCATCTTCACCTGCCAAGGTCGGAGGCCCATATCCCCACGGAAAAGCCCAACACCTTCTGTTTCGTCTCAAAGTCAAAGCCTAAGAACAAGAAAGGCTGTGGACAACTCTGCATTTCGTGTTAACCATATTCTGAAGATTGAGCTGCTAACGTTGACAAAGCGAAACGGCGGCCAGCACCCAGCTTTCGTTCGGGCAAGCTCCTCATGGATGAGCTTTCCCAAGTGGTTGGGCTATGAGTTAAGACTTTGGACTGACTAGACTTCCAGACAGGCTTGCATTGCAATATTCAAAGTTCGACATGAACCATTCCAAAACCCAACAAACTCCCCCAAAACAAGTCAGTACGATTTTGTTTGGCTCCTTCTGTGAAGTGTCATCTTCGGGGAGGCCCTAACATGGGACTCATCGAGGTTCGGGTGCCTGATTCTCCATGGTCGCCACCGCCAGCGGAGTCAGGCAGGGCGGATTGGCTGGATTCGCCTCGGCCCCGGCATCCAGGAGCAGGCGTGCGATCTCCAGGTGCCCCAGCTGGCTTGCGTAGTGCAAAGGCGTCCACCTGGCGCAAAACTGAGAACCAACTGCCTGTGGGTCGTTCTAGAAAGAATCCAAACAGCCAAAAAAAACAGCCCCCGGCTCAAAAACGCGGAATGTACTGGAAAACGTCCTGTGGCGTCCCTTCGGGAAGCAATCATCCATCACTCCGTCCCAAATGTAGAATCTAAAGCGTATCTCTAGAGGCCTCCAGGCAGATTCCAAGCGGGAGAGGGCGTATGGTTGAACCAGGCCTTGGAGAAGCGCACTGATTGTTCCAAAAAGGTGATCAATTTTGGGTGGGGTGCAAAGGGCTCAACGAAAACAGCACTGGAAATCCTGGTTGGCCAAGTGAGCGGCCCAGAACACAGAATGGCTACATCACTTCCCTGTCGCGATACTTGCAGCAGGCTGCCAGCATAACTGAAAGCAGCGCGTTTCCAGGCGTTCGAATCGGCGGTGCGGATCCGCTCGTGGAATCCTGCTAGGGAACTCAATACATGGGTTGAGTTTTAATCAAGAGCCGTGCAAATTGCTTTTATGGTCCCAGGCTTCGATTTGAGAGGGGCTAGGAAGGAACGTCAGATAACTTTGACTAAGCACGGACCTTCAAATGTGCAGAAACCAGCAAGAACCCCCCAATCACGTCAACACAAGACCGAAACAAACCTCTCTTCCAAAACCTGCTCTTTCGTTCCACAAACCCGAAAGAGCAGCGCCTGCACTCGTCTGCCATGGAGATCTGAGCCCCGGCTTGCAGAAGAGCCTGGACAAAATGAGAAATTGGTGTCCAACCTGCATGAAAACAGCCGTTCGTTTGCGTCTGGCTCGTTCGGGGTGGCCTTTGCAATGGTCGAACCAAGGAGCCGGTCAATGAACCGTAGTTTGCCAACCAGAAACTCGGTGGACTTGGTAATTGATTGGCAAAGTCACGGTTCACGGTTTGTTGACCGTTTTTCCTCACATGGGTCAGAGAGCACAGCCCTGACGGTTACGTCCCGCGCCCCGCCCCAACCTTGACACGAGAAACACAGCTCCCGCCATGTCTTTTCAATTGACATTCTCCAATTGCTTGATTTGCACACGTTTCTAAATTGTTCTCCATCTTGGAATGTCATTACCTGGCTCAGCTAGGCATCCACTCCACAGTTGTTGAGTCCGTCTACGGGGGCCTGAGAAATTTGACATGACAAGAAGCTGCCAGAGAAAAACGAGCAATGCATATGAAAGAATCTATCGCTAAGCAGCATCAGCACTTTAACAGTTGTGTCCCTCCGGCGTTGCAAATGATGCAGATAGACCGATGTAAATTTGTCCGCAAGAAAGTCGGAGACGTGCGTCACCTGGCAAAAGACACACCGCAAATGAGACACGCAGTCGGAGGGAAACAGCCAAGCAGTCATAACGTACGCGGGGGATCAAAAATGGAGCAGTTTTCACACGTGAGGTCATGTTCATTCACGTCAACTAACCCGCAAAAGGAACGCCGACGAATTTGAGCGAACATAAAAGCAATTGCTCAAACCAAAACGACCTAATCCCAGTGAACCCAAAAATTCCTGGCCTGCAGCGTGTCAGAGTTTCCGGCCTGTGCCGCTCCTGGCGAAGTGTCCAAGCGACTGCGGTTCTGGTGCCGATCGCTCAAAACCATCTGGGCCAACTGAGAAACGGAGAAACGTTGAGCCCGGACAAACATATTTTGTTTATGCATGTGTGTTCATCAATACAGAAAAATCATAAACATCTAAGTGTGATCTTGTAAGGCTGGCCGCATGAACAAGAACTACACAAACTTACAATTGGCTCATCAATGGCTTCCATGATACGCTATTGAATCGAACTGCAAACGGAGTCTGGGAGAGACCATCGTTCCTCCTGAGAAAAGCTTTGCAAGAGCTGTTGATACACATGGCACGCGGTTGGTGTGCTTCATTGCGCAATCATGTTGAAAACAAGCAGACCGCATGGCGCGACGACCCACTCTTGTCCATCAAAACCTCAACGTCATAAAATGCTTCCTGCAACACA
This sequence comes from Effrenium voratum, assembly GCA_963377175.1. Classification (NCBI taxonomy): domain Eukaryota; class Dinophyceae; order Suessiales; family Symbiodiniaceae; genus Effrenium; species Effrenium voratum. The sequence continues at coordinate 112,838 of CAUJNA010000971.1, forward strand.
GATGCTGAAGCATCCCTCACATGGACTGCCCCAAAAATTGCAGGAGAGACCCAGGGACCCCCTCCCCAGTCATCAACAAAAAGGAATCACGACTGCGGTGGTCCCCTGAGGAAACGTTAGTGATTGTTTCATTTGGAATATTTTGGGATCCAAGGTCACATGCCTGCCCACCTGAAGCACAGGCTGCACAAACCTGCCAACATTATAATCGAAAGCGTCAAAACAGGAGTAAATGAATCCCATAGTAACAGGCCTTCATCATGGAGCCCGAGCTTGGTTGCCCCCTTACCACCCCCGAACAAACAAGCGCTGGTTGTTGGGATTGTCAACAAACTGCAAGCCGTGAGCTTTTTCCGACAAATCAGACCCTGAGGGCAATGTTCCCCACAGCTGGCTGGTGCTTGGAAACCTGATATGTGCTCATTTGCTCGTTGGTTGGTTTGTAGCAAGATGACCATCCAACAGAGCTGGCGCTGGCTGATGCCCCACTCATACCCCGCTCGAGGCCAAGGCGCTGTGCATGGGCGTGCAGCAATTCTCGTCCTGCACGGACGAGATGGTAAAATGGAAGAGTTCGGACAGGAATGCCCTCAATGGATGGTGGGCACCAATCCCAACGCGCCCCTAATAGAAATTCACGCCCAAATCAAGATCTTCACAATGCATTTGGCATATGCTGCGTCATGGACACATCAAAATATCCCATTGTTTGTCTCGTATAACAATCAAACTCATCCTGCCTCAGAATCGCTTCCAAATACCTCTTTGATGCATCACGGGGTAGGAATGTGCTGAATCATCTGCCACACAGCCAACTTGGGTCTCACTCCTTGGCATCAGCTTCTGCCTTTGCCGTAAGCAGAAGCTTCAGCGACTCCAGGAACTTGAGTGGCCGGGTAAAGTTCTTGACCTCGGAGAATGCACCGGACCAAATGTGCCTTAGGTGGGCTGGACTTGCCCCGAAAGAGCAAAAACTGCTCAATCTGAAATATTTCGACATTCTGAAGAAGAGCTGCAGCGTTTTGATAAAAGGTTGTTGAGAACCACAACCAAGGGTACCTCGCAAGCATGGGCCACCTATGGCCCCAAGTTGCGACCAGGGTGCTGACTGCATACCCCATGCGGCCACATGAAGCGGCGTCCAAAATTCGTTGTTCGGGATCAATGCAAGGCCTGGAAGGCACTGCGCATCAGCTTTGAAAGTACCTTCACACAACATGCTTATGTGCATGTGTGTGTGTGTATTTATGTGCATCGATACGCATGTGTGAGAACGTGTTAGATCTTTGTGTAATCATACACGCAATGGCTCACAATTGTCTATGGCTGCGGCATCTATCCCAGACTTGCTTCAGCTTTCAGAACACTGGCGCTTCCCGCCTGGCTCCTTCTCCAGCAACAGGCTCAAGAAGCTGATCTTCCCCTTCTCCGCGGCTATGAAGGCAGCTGTCCTGCCATGCGCGTCCCGGAGAGTTGGGTCAACCCCGTGGTCCAGCAGAACGGAGATCAAGTCCAGGTTCTCTGTGAACGAGGCCGCGTGCAAGGGCGTCCTTTAGCTGGCAGTGTGGGGAGGGGGGAGGCCAGACTTGAGTCAGCAACTAAACCAATAAACCAATTGAACTTGTGCTGTTTCAACAACTCAATGAGGCTTCCTGGCCAAGTGGGCATTTGCGGCAGAGATGCTGGCCCATGCTATCCAGGTCGTTGGCGCCTGCGCCAGCCACTAGCAGCTCCTTGGCTGCGAGGTCTCGCTGGCCCTCAGCCAGCCTGTGGCTTTTACTCCCAAAAACTGCTCTCCTGAAAGACGACACTCAAACAGTTTTTTAAACACGGAGTCCCATCCAAGACTTTCTGTGTTGTTTTGGGAGCGACTGCAACAAGAAGCGGCTTTTGGCGGTCCTGGGATTGAGCCCACCTATTCGCAGCGGCCATGGATAAGGAACAAACCGTAACAAACCCCTTGAAACCCAAAAACCCATCCAAACCAAGCGAGAAAGTGTAACACTGGACCAGGATTCAATGAACTGTTTCGGGGAACATGAAGTCAACTGAAGTCGTTTCCTTTGGATGGACCTGGCACTGGGAGTATGACTTTGAGCATGTCAACAATGTGCCCAGCTCAAAGCAAACAAAAAGGAAACATCAGGTGCATGGAAGTATCCG
>CAUJNA010000971.1:122500-125057 GCA_963377175.1 Effrenium voratum
AGGGAATCAAAGCCTCTTGTTGACTCTTGGTGACAATGCATGTGGCGACCATCCTGCAATCCTAGTTTTGCAAGCCACTCTCCGTCCTTTCGGAGCCGCGCATCGTCGTCTTTCGGCTTGCCTGCTGGCTGCCCCGGCCGCACCGCCAAAGCCGTGGCCATGGTCGCTCGATGGCGTCAGAGGCTAGAAAAGGCTGCAAGTGAATCGCGATTTTCAGCCCCCTTGTATCCCTGTGTCTTGCCTTACTAGCCCTTTCTGGCCTTGTGTCTGATTGCTACTTTCTCTGCCTTTGACCTTCAAATGAATGGTACCTGCAAATCCTTGTCTTCATTCTGAAACCTCCGACACTTGATGCCCAAGTAAGGCACCTTCATCATGGGCCCCTTAATCACTCGTTTGTCCCTCTTGCCGCATGGGCAGAAAGGTACCGCGGAAACTGGCCAAGTCAGCCTGGAAACTTCAAGCAGCTAAGCCGGACCCAAGAAACTTATCAGGCTGTGTCCCATGGTACGGACAATGTTTGCGGCTTGGCACCCCCTCCTATCTCGCCCTTCAGAGGCCTCGCAGTGGTAAAGTGGGCGGTACACGACGCCTGAGTATTGCACTTGGCAAATGAGGCCAAAACCCAATTGGTCTGTGGTAACCCTCAAAGTCGTTATTCCAGGGATTACCCTGCAAGACAGGAACCCCTCAGAGGGCCATGATTCATCCGCCACTGGTCAGGCGAGGGGGTTATCAGCGCGCGTTTTCCTCCGCAATCTTTATGGGACTGCATCTCGGGCTCAAATTCCAGTTGCAAAAACCTGCATTCCTGTAGTGTGATTCTCTTGCTCTTGCTGCAAAACCAGGGGGGCCCTGCATATCAGGGTCAGCCTGGAAAGTTTGCATCGCCTAATTCAGCCTGCGGTGGGCTCTGGGTCGGCTGAAGACAAATAGAGCTCTGGATCCGCACATGTTGCTCGGATTCCTAGATACGTGCACAAGTGCTCAAAAACATCCCCCGCATGATGCTTGTTGAAGTCAATCTGGATATATTTGCACGTGCTTGATGTGGTGACTGTTTCGGGAAATGTGCAAAAAGTTCGAGGGGTCTCTGCAGGCTGCGACCCGCTGTATCCGCATCCTCCGGCGTTTGCCATGGCCAATTCTCAAGCTCCGGGCACCGTTGTTTTGGCGCCAAACAGTGGGAACTTGCGTTTCTGTCCATGTTGATTCTCGCATGCCAGCCCACATGCCGGGACACCCGCATGCTAAACAAATGCACGCTCGAGCACGAGTGCGCGCAGAGACAATGACACAGACAGCTCGACCGAGAGAGAGAGAGAGAGAGAGAGAGAGAGAGAGAGAGAGAGAGAGAGAGAGAGAGAGAGAGAGAGAGAGAGAGAGAGAGAGAGAGAGAGAGAGACAGAGAGAGACAGAGAGAGACAGAGAGAGACAGAGAGAGAGAGAGAGAGTGAGAGAGAGAGAGAGGGAGAGCGAGGAAAATAAAGGGAGAAGAAAATCGCATGCATATGCACATGCATTCAGCGCGCCACGCAAACGCTGAACCCGGCTTGTGCTTCTTCCAAAGCGTCATATTGCTGTGCCCCCACTACAATCCAGGAGCAGCATGCTACAGATTCCAACAAGGGTGGTTGCTCAAATGGACTGTTGTTTGAAGCATCCGTTGGTTGAAACGGAAAGGTCCCTTTCTGGAACCCGTTCCCTCGTTTGGCTGCAGGAACATAACAATTTCGCAACTCTCACCATCCCAGCCGTGACACAGAAGTCGCGACGGAAATGATCCTCGGTCGGCCGTCAATGCAGTTTTGTCAAAATGAGTGGTGGCATAGGAGCTTCAGAATGCGCTCAGCACGTCTTCTCGCGTGTCACAAGGCCTGCAAGAAGGGCAGGCGCTTCGCTATAGCTTGAATTGGTGCCAGTATTTGTGTGGGACAGCGTGTTATGCTTTGGCACTAGACCAATGAACTCAACACACAAGCATCTTTTCTCAAGAAGGACGATATGATCAAACTTGTGTCTGGCACATGGCCATGGACCGCAACCTTTTAATCGTTCCCCTAGGCAGTCCTTGAACAAACGTGAAGTTAATCCAAACACGGGAGCAAGAAAGACCCAATCTCACGGCGAGCCCTTCGTCCGTCTAAAGGCCCAAGGCAGAAGACTGCCGGCAAGGAGCCCACGCATGACCCAGCACTTGGTAGTAGCTTCCTGGCGGGCAGTCGCGCTTCCACGGCCTCAAGTCAGCCAGTCGGGCTTACATTAACTCCCATGCCAGTGTCCATCTTGTGGGTACCTTGAGCTTCTGACTGCATGAGCTAAACGTGAGCGCAGTGGCTGTCTGGCGCATTACCTGTCTCAAGTGTGTGTGTGTGTGTGTGTGTGTGTGTGTGTGTGTGTGTGTGTGTGTGTGTGCGGGTGCGGGTGCGGGTGCGGGTGCGGGTGCGGGTGCGGGTGCGGGTGCGGGTGCGGGTGCGGGTGCGGGTGCGGGTGCGGGTGCGTGCGTGCGTGCGTGCGTGGGTGTGTGTTGTGTGTGTTGTGTGTGTTGTGTGTGTTT
>CAUJNA010000972.1:0-30000 GCA_963377175.1 Effrenium voratum
GCACCAGCAAGGACCCAAGTGAATATAATATCACTTTGACAGAGCCGATGTGACTAATAAGACTGGGCGACATTCAATTGGCAAAGAGGGGCATTCAGCCGGCCAGACGTAAGCAGAGTTGCCTCAAGCGCGCCATGCACATTGCTTTGGTGTTTTACTCATACAAAGCATGTCGCATCAACTTAATATCAGATTTGGACCTTTCTTGTGAGGAAGAAGTGATTGATTGTGAACAGTTTGCAAAGCAAACCCACAGTTTTGAGCTCCAAATCACAAACAATTCCCCCAACCCTCCCCCAACCCCCAACCCTAGCCCCCCAACCCTAACCGCCCAACTCAACCCCGAAGCCCCTGCGAGCTTTGAAGCAAAGCTTGTGCCGCAGGCACCCTGGCCAAACCTGAGGCGCGAAGGGCACTTCGGGTCTGTCGCTTGAACGAGAGGCTCGGCCAGGGACGCCAGAAGGAAACCAAGCGGTTTTTGGGGGCGTTCCCCCCAAAAAAGGAGAAACACCCATATTGCTGAGCGGCATCGACAGGTCGGCCCTTGTTGCGAGCAAATTCGCTAGGATTGTTGTTCTGTGATGTGGCACTGACAGCATCCTGTGCTTATGTGTTTGAAGTATTGCAGCATCTATTTTGCGCATCAGGGTCTGTTATGTTATTGCGGCCCCCCTTTGCTGGTGGTTTTTGAAGCACACACACAAAAGGACCACCACCAATTTGGGGCCCATCACTGGCGCCAGGGAAGGAAAGATGCCCGTCACGGAGATGATGAGATGCATCGTCGATAGCGAGGAGGCACCAAGAAGCTCCACAAAGAGGGCAACGTGCCGGATTCAAGAACTGAGTGTGTCTTACGTTTTTCGGGAGTGGATTACAGGGAAACCAAAGCGAAATGGCTCCCCCCACTAAGAGGCAAACCCAACTGTGGTGGCAATGAAGCTTCCTTGCAACGGATGCACCAGTATCCAAACCTTGTGATGCATTTGCATGCATGTGGGTATGTCAAAACCGGCGCAAACCGCCAAACATGGTTTTCGCTTTGAACCAAACACACACCGGGGACCGAGCAAGCCTCAAACAAAGAGACGCAGTCGCTCTCTCTTCAGATTCCTCCGTTCCCGGAGAAGATCCCGGGCGAGTGTCGCAGCTTTTTGGAGTCGGGGACCTCTGACGAAAAAGTCTCCAGCCACAGTCAAGTTGGCATTTCCAGGTATGGGTCTTGGAGGTATGTGCTGCATAATTTACCACCAAAAGAAGCACCACATGCAGAACGGGTTGATTCCTGGATTTTTCCAACTTTGCAAAAGGCTGGGTTTAGGCCCATCACCTTTTTGGGCCATGAAAGAGTGTCCCATGAAAGGTGGTGATGTTTTGAGGGGAACTATAGGAAGCCCTGTTCAAGTTGGCAGGCACCAGGTATGGGTCTTGGAGAAGCTGGATGCTGACATTTATTATTAATAGAAGCTGGCAAGGCAGTATATACCCCTTATACAAGTGGATACCAGAACATGGGTGACAATACTGACACCGCTGCAAGGAAGTAGCATACGGGGGTTGATCAAAAGGTCCTTTTCTTTAAATGACCGTGGGGGCAAACCACTAGACAGATGATGTTTCAACCACATGGGAAAAGGGACCCATGGTCATTGATCAACCCCATGTATCCATGCGGCTTTTGCATGTTTATGACTCAGCTTTACAGTTACCAGGCTTCTTCCCACGCTTGGCTCCATGGAACTGAACTAGCAATGTTAATGGCAAAGCTCTCCTGGCTCGTTTGCACCCCCAAAAGAAACAGAGCTTCCGTGGAAAACGTTTCCTGTGTGGGGTCTGGTTTAAAGGGAGACCAAAGGAAAATAACACCCACATTTGGGGGCCCCCTAAAAAAGACACACACACACAAATGTCCACTCAACATGGGCGGCGCGCCGGCGGCTTTTTTCTCGCCCAGTGTCTGAGGCGGACCCTGATCCGCGACCACATGAAGCGGCCCTATGCCGATCGGCTTCTGCAGCACCGTTTTGTGGCGGAGCCCGGGCGGGGTGTTGGGAGCTGCAGGGTGATTTTGGACCCTCCAGAAAATCTCGTTTCCCTTCTAAAGCCACAAATAGAGGGGTATACCGAGCCTCCAAAAAAGATAGGCCTCAAACATGTTTGTGGCGCCAAGGCATTTGCTCGTTTTTGTTGTTTTTGGCCATGCTTGCCTGTCTGAACCGGTGCGTGTGGCTTCTCCTCTGGAAGGTTTGAGAGGAAGTAGCGGAATGCGCCACTTTGCGCGTCAACCTTCTCCTGGAAGAACTCATCCCCAGTGCTTCGGGGATTGATCCGAGGGCAGCTCGGTGGTCAAGTGACTTGGTTTGGGTTCTCTTGGCTCAGTTGGAAGACGCCCAGGGGAGGGTTCCCTCTAAGCACCAGGGTACTCTCGAATCATTTTTGGTGCACCCAGTTCGATTCCCCTTTGAGGCTTCGGGTCACCTCTGCCCGCCCCCAGATTTTGCAGGAGGTCCCACTTGCGAGCTCGCCTGGTGGCCAGAGCGCGGTATCTGCTTCTCAGCTGAAAGATGGCGCGCGGGATCTGTTTGACGCGGACCTTTTTGGATGAGAGACGAGCTCGCTTCTTGAGTTGATAAACTTTAGTAGTCAGTAGATGATCTTCACAGATGCTTCGCCTCGATTGAAGACAGTTTGCAGGAAGCGCAAACTTAAGTCTGAACCAATCGCAAGCATCACCTACATGTTGGTGCCAAGGCCTCGGAATCTCCGATGTCGACCATTGAGCCAGTCATCAGCCCATAGCGGCCGACCATTCCAGGGTCACCAGAGGTGACAACTTGGGATGGGAGCGCCAGTATTGCGACTGCCTATTCGGCAGTTGCCCAACTAGGGGAGTCTCGGGCCTCTGACACATGGATTCTCTGACGTGTGTTTTCGTTCTCGTGGTTTCTTCTTTTCATTCTTATTGGATCTTCTGATTGGATGTTGTTTTTTCCAGTCTGGGTCAGAGTCACCTTAGCAGCGCTTCCGCACCGGCTGGATGCAAAGTCGAGTTGCCAAAACGAGCGGCGCGCTTACTTCTTCAGGGCTTCAGTCATCCGGCTCCGCCCGTGGCCGATTTTCTGCGGTTTGCGTTGAGTCGCAAAGGCTTGTGTCGACCCGTTCTTGGCTCACAGGCTTTGGCCAATATGCTTACACTTCACCATTTGCAGTTTCATGGAACCAAAACTGCCCAAAGTGCCTTGTGGCCTTCAGACATACGGGGCTGGCCACCATGCCGACGGCACCTTTGCAGCATTGAGTTCCTGAATGTGCATACCATGCTCTGCGAAGCCAACACCGATAGTTACCAATTGAAGTAGACATTTATCATCATACTGCCCCCATCATCATGATAGTGACAGTGTCAATGTGAATTTGCCTTTGTCATGCTGATGCCTTCAATGATGCTTTCCTGCACATGTTGTGGCCTGCATCATCGTGATGAGTACCGTGCTGCCTGCATCCTGTTGGTGCTGCCACATTTTGACGCTACCTTTTCAAAATGCTGCCTGCGTCGCTGATGTCGGTTGTGCGTGGTTGACGCAAGCGCCATGGTGATTCTTTCCCATGGAAGCTGAAAACGCCGCCTGCATTTGCAGTACCGCGTGATCCTCTGCGGCAGAATAATCTTTGCATCATGCGATTCCCCGCATCAGCATGCTAACTTGCATTGAATCAGGAGAGGGTCCCCTTTTGCTGGGTGGCCGAGACGAAATTGCGAAGACGACGAAGCTTAAATGTGAAGTCGAAAATGGCTGCGATCACGAAACTCCAAGCCGAAAATGCCACACAAGGACGAGATTCGAAGCCGAAATTGGCGAAGACGATATTCGGGGCGAAGCCGAAAATGCCAACGAACACAAAATTCGAAACATGAACGAAGACCAAATTCAGTGTAAATCTGAAAATGCCCGCGAAGGCGAAACTTGAATGGCTTAGGACTTTCGCGTCGAGTTAAACAACCCGTGCACTTCACTCTGCTCGCGGCAGCCTCTCGCAAACCGAAGCGCCGGGGGAACCAAAGCGAGGCATGTCGACCAAAGCGCCTGGGCCTAGCCCTCGACTTCGACCTCACGCAGACCCCCGCGTGGGGCACTCGATCGCCAGGGGGTTTAGGGGTTGTCTTGAATTTTTTGGGGGAACCTTCAGACCAGTGCCCTTTGGTTTCCCTAAAAAAGCAAACCAGAAAGGGTTCCCTCCACAAAGACGCGAGCAAAGAATCAAACTTGGATCAAATGGCCACGTGTTTGTTGACTCGTTGCAACCCTTCTCAAAGCAACAACCCGTTGCACTTGAAAGATAGCCCTGCTTGTTGAGATGAGATGATGAATTTGGGCAACCCAAGCTCGGCAGTTCTGCAGGACACTGCTGATTGCGACCGTTCATCAAGTTGGAAGTTTGATCCCGTTACATGAGCAGCAAACTCTGATGTCAGCCAGGCAATTTCTCTTATCGTTTTCCTGCATGTCACACGAGGTTTCATGTTGTCCCCACTGACTGGAGGCCTGCCTATCTGAACACCAAGAAGAACCCCAGTCGCAACTGGGCTGTGCACTTGAACGAATGGGATGGATCGGTATCAGACGAATTGGGATTGAGTGGATAGGATGGGATGCCATGAAATGGGATGGAAGGGAACAAGATGGAATGCGCTAAGTAGGCATCTGGTGCACAAGTGGATAGGAAGATAGAATAGTGATAGAACAATTGACTAACGCATACACGTGCATGCATGCATGTGCGTGTGCATGTATGTTTCTAATGGAAGAGAGTAGCGGTGCCATTCTATAAATTGACAATATGAGTCAAAATGGCCTGCCATTTTGGCTCAAGACTTCTGGCATTTGCCTAAGAGAAAAAACAAGTTCCTTGCTTTCGTTACTCCTCCCTTGTAACGATCATGGCCTTTTCGGAAGCCAGCACGGATTCCTTCGAGTTGCTGGACGCCCTGGTGACGGAGGAGGCGGCAGCGCGGGAGGACAGGAGGCTGAGGCCCACTTGGCCCCGCAGCTCCGCGTGCCCGTTGACAAAGCCCGCCCTCTCCATCGGTCGCTTCTTGGAGCCGGAGCCCGGCTGGGAGCCTGGGCCCGGCCTATGGTCATCCTCCTGCATCTTGGTCTTGTCTGCGCCCGGTGCCTTCTCGGTCTCCATGTCCAGGACTGGTCCTCCGGGTCCCCTTCCGCCTTCCGGGAGGGTACTCACCTCCATCGCAAATGTAGCTTCTTCGCGTGAAGCTGCCTGGTGAACCAGGTTCCGGCGGGCATCTGTTTAAGTCAGGGCCTGGGCACTCTAAGTTCGTCATGTTCCCGGACTCCTTCGGCAACGGAGAGTGAGATGGTGGACCTCCTCGGAGCTTGCCTGGACACCCCGATGACGCAGGCCGCCGTCATTAGGATTTTGGAGGGTTCCAGCCGGCCGCAGCGTATCCAGGCCTCCGCAAACTCCCGGAAGCTGCGGAGGTGAGTGCGGCGGATGTTGTCCCGTTGCGCTTCAGGATGTCCATCAAGAGGAGGTGATGGAGAATGGAGCGGATGAAGCGGAAGCATGCGCAACCCGGATTCCTGAGCCGATCATCCACAAAGCAGATGAGGAGCAGGTGGACCTGGGCTCAGGCCCCCTTTGCATGGAATCCAGAAAGCCGTCTGGGCCTGGTCGGGTGACTGTGCAAGCTGCTGGCGCAGAAGCAGGGGAGCTCCTCATCGCGAGTTTGTCTACGGGCCGGAGTGCGAATCCGGGCCACGTCTGCGCCGTGGTAAACTAAAGCCGTATACGGCCATCGTTCTGATGGCGGATGAACTCACACACTCACACACCCGGACTACCACGTAAAGCCGGTGCGATTTCTTTTGAGGCTGTTGAAGGGGCCCGGGGCCTGAGGGGCCCAGTGAGTGGGGAATGCAGTTCAGGCGCCCACACAATGCTGAGGAAAAGGAAAAGGATCCGTAGAGGCATTTTCGCATTTAGTAATGTTTTAATATATATATATATATATATATATATATATTTATATGGTCACCCCCCAAAGAAATCTACCTCAGGCCTAACAACACTGTAAAAACCAGTGTTTTGTAGCGTTTATTGGAAACCAGAATCTGGTCACCCAGAAGGTTGGATTGCTTGATTGATGTTGTGAGCAGAAGCATATGTTTTGTTCTCCTTGAAGTGTGAGATTTTTTGGGAGGCAGATGTTATGGTGCACTTCGGGTGATGCTTGGAACCAGGTTTGTTTTTGGATTTTTTGATGCCCTTGCTTCCTTTTATGGATGGTTGAGTGCATTTGGCCTTTTAGCTAAGGAACTGCCAGCGAACCCCAAAAAACCATGAGAAAACAAAAAGCAAAATTCTGAGGTGGACAACCAGCAGCACTAGTCTTGTTGGTTTTTACCTGAAAACCAACAAACACAGGGAAAACCAAAAACCAAAAACAAACACCTTGAGAAAGCCAAAAACCAAAAACAGTCTCAAACCAAAGATTCTCCTCATATTTTTTGTTTTTTTTGGGTTTTCTCAAGTATATTTTTGGTTTGCTGGCAGTTCCTGAGCCCAAAGGCTAGACAGAAGACTTTTGCCTGGGGACTGGGGCAAGTGTTTCCTGGAAGATGCGGCTGCAGATGCAAGCTCAGCTTTTGGTATCCTGATATGTCCTGCTGGCAGCCTACATCTCCTGCAGGCGCCTGAGCATGGCACCTGTGGCTGTTCTGACCTTTGTGCCAGTATTCGAACTGCGCAGACCTTAGCTTGCGTGTCATAGCTGGGTTCTCGGGAACCCGGCTGCAGCGCAAGTGTGGCCTCTTTGATTTGCCCTGCGGGGACCGGGCCTTGCCCATTTGCCGCAATTTGATATGTGGGCAAGTCTGCCAAGGACAAATGGACCCACGTTTGCCTTGTGGAAAGTGCAAGGCTCGAGAAGAAGCCTTTGGAGCGTGTTCTTGAGCTCCTCAGAAGACACCTCGCCGGCCCTCAGTGCTGCCATGGTGCTTAGCCAGGAGGCAGATTGACGTAAAGCAGGTAGGCTGGAGCTGCATTGGCGAGCCAGAGGGACAGATGCTAGCAGAAGATGCAGATGAATTGCTTGCGGTTAGCAGACGTCCAGACGGATGTTCAGAGCTGTTGTATGATTGAAATACGCACACATATGCATGTATATATACATATATGTAAATGTATATGTTTGTGTATATACTTATATATGCTTATATGCTCACCCCCACTTATGTGCGCAGTTTCCGGCCCCTAGCAACAGTCCTCTCGCGCACGCGCTCATGCATTTTTTGCCGCCAGCACGTGTCCTAGTATTTAGGGGCACCTCCGTGAGTTTAAAGAATTGCCCTTGGAGCTGGAAGACTTCACAACCTAGGATGGGCTGAAGGCATGCTAGGGCACAAAAGCAAGTCGTTTTAGGATGGTTTTGGCTGATACAAAGCAAGCAGAAAATGAAGCACTGTGTCACACCAAGAGGCCGTCAGTGAGGCTGCCAACCCTCTCTATCTCTAACCAGGAGGTGGGTGCCGTAGGTGCGGGCTGTCCGCCTGCTCAGCCAAGACCTTGATCTCCTTGACGAGTTTCATTGGCAGGCTCTGGAGGAAGGAGATGGGCATTGCTAAATGCGGCTTGTAAGAAGGGGCCAAAAACTGCAAACATATGTCCAGCAAGTCTCAAACCAATTCATGCTCAGAAGTGCAGATGTGGATGATGCAGACAATATGCGAAAGCCGTGCCAAGGTAGATTGGGGGGGTGAGCATATATATATATATATATGTGTGTGTGTGTGTGTCCGTGCGCATACCGAGAGACATGCAGTTGCAGACACCCATTCAGACAGACTTACAAAAAGACAGACAACGCATGAGCAGCGCTGGAAGCGCAAGCTGGCCGGCTGGTACCAAACAACCCACGTCTGGTTGGAGTGTAGCCTAAGTCGAGGCAACTATCGAGCGGAGATCAAGGATTACAACAACATGCTTATTAACCAGGCAAGGGTGTGAGTTTGACACACATTTTGTTTGCCTGATTTGCCGCAGGTGCGGCCAACGAATGACCTTGACCCCAGGCGCCGCTGGGAAAAAAGGATCGATTTTCGCAAGCGCATTGGAAATTCAAGCCTGGGGCTTTGCTGTCACACGCTACTGAGGGAGAGTCCTAGCAGCAGCATATGTCCGGCATGTCGATGAACCACATGTTGGCTACCTATGCCGAAACATGAAATTGACGGGAGGCTGAATGCATAGGGTGTGGCGTTAAGCAGATTCGTGCCAGGCATTGGCAAGGAAATGGCTTTGCCGGCCATGCCGCTGACTCAGAAGATTGCCAGACTGCAATTCGTCGCTTTTGTTTTTGCGGTACACGATAAATAGCATGTGTTTGCACCACCTTCCAAAGGCTTCATGTCTAACACAGGTGATTTCAGCAAAAGGCGGCAGGCACTGCACCACTTGCTTGCCAGACTATGTTCACGATTACTTGCTTGGACTTGAGTGATGCAAGGCTCATGTGGGTGTGTCTTTTTTAGGTGGACGCCCCAAAATGGTGGCTTTCCTTTTGGTTTCCCTTCCAAACCTGTAAAACAAGTGTACGCTCACAAAAAGACAAACCCATGTGGCTTTTCTTTGTGAGGTGCAATACGTGCCGTTTATTGGCACCAGCCCTTTGCGAGCGGGGGAGAAGCTTGAGCGCGACATGCAGGCAAGGATTCGGTGCTGCGCGCAAGGTTCTTCCGCGGTCGCTGAAACTTGTACCCAGTTTGTCAAGGCTTGCCTGGCAACCAAGAACAGACGCTGTCCGATTTGCTACCCTCCAAGAAACCAGCTCAGAGATATCCTGCGGGAAATGCTGGTTGTTGGTGGTAGGTTGCGACTACCTGTAGAACTTCCTGCTGGTTCCATGATACCCCGGAAGTTGAAACCTTTTCGATCAATTTGGCCTCTCCGCAGATCTCACAGATGCCCCGAGAGAATGGGAAGCCGCTGAACGTATCGCAGTGATGGCCTCAATTGGTGCGGCTTGATCATCGGCTTGCAGTTTGTAGGGTGCGTCTTTGTTTCGAAATGGTGGCTTTTCTTTTGGTTTCCTTTTGAATACCAGAGAAAAGGGGTAGCAACTCACGAAACGAGCCACCCAGACATGCGAGACCAAAGCAGACTTTTGCCGGATAGCTTGAGGATGACTCGCTCTGCTGGTCGGGCTCCAAGCGAAGTGGGTATGGGTCAAAATTAAACCACCAGGATATGGACCGCAGGTTTTAGCCCTTGGTTCCATTTACCAAGGTTCCATTTTGGGTACCTATTTTTGACCCACACCCAAGTGGTTTTGTTTTGGCTCGTGAGGGAGCGAGCGGATTTTTTTTTATATTTGGTGCACCTGAGGTATGCTTGGCTTCACCCGCGCGCTGGAGGATCAGGACTCGCCTTCGCCTTCGCCCAGAGTGCAGCTTGCGTTCCTCAGCGACTCCTTGCTTTACCCTGTCGTGCGTCTGGTGCAAGGATCAGAGTGAGCCTCGGCCCGCAAATATATCATAGATGGAGTTTATTTGCCCAAATTCTGCTCATTTCGCTATTTATCTTTGCGACGTCTCTCGTCAGCTGTGCATCTGCATAGGCTGCATGGGCTGGTGAGACACCCCGCGAAACTCCGAACCGGTGGCTTCATTTGGTGTTGTTTTAAAGCCATGAGTACCATTTGAAAAAAAGGTTTCCAAAAAGGGGTCCTTTTAAGCCATCCAAATTGGGGTCCAAAAAGGGCACCTGGAAAAAGGAGACCCGAAATCGCTCTCTCGGCAGTTGTTGCGCAGGAGCGGATCGCGCACGAGGCGGCGATAGATGTCACGCGGGACATCCGCGGCGCACCGTGGACGGCTGGATTTCGCGAACTCGGGGAATTGGCCGTGTTCTCTTTTTCTTGGAATGTGGCCAAGGCTTTGGGCCCCTTAAAGGAAACCACAAGGGATGGTGTATCTTTTTCTTGCTGGTGCGATAGGTAGGGAATGAGGGAATGAACCTGGGGATTCTCTTAAAGGAAACCGCCAGTTGGATGGCTTATAAGGGCCATTCCATTGCTCATTTCCTGCCTATCGCGCCAGCAAGTTTTGTACGGGTGCCTTTTGTAGATCCCCCTTAACTGAAATTTAGATTACTGCTTTGGCGGTTCAGGTGGTTCCCATTTACCCTCGAAGTGAGAAGCCCAAACCATCAAGCCAGCAATTGAGGTTAGGGTGACTTTGGCAGGTTGGTTTGAAGGGTATGTAAACGCAAAACCACAATTTTTGGATCTGAGTGTTTTTGAGGGTACCCTTTGTGTAAGTTGGTTTGGAAAGCCATCTTTTTTTTGGGGCCCCCACGAGCCCATTTGGGCTGTGTCTCCCAAATGTTGTTTGGATTGGTCTTCGTCCAATCCCCTGTTTGCGGGTCCGATGTGTTCAGTCGCCGAGATGGAGTGGGACCATGTGAAACCAGGAGAAGCACCAATTTGACACGAGAAGCTTATCAAGACTTGACACCATTTGCACCCTCTTACCACTGACACTTGATTTGGGAGCATAACGATTTATGCCCTCAGCGCTCATCGCCCCGAAACAGTGATTGCTCATGTCGCAGAGGCTCTTATCGGGTCAGTTTCTTGTCAGACCGCTTTCTTTGCCAACGAGTTCCCTATGTGCATTCAATATTCCACTGGTCAGCGGAGACTTTGACAACAGCAGTGGCTTAGGTAGCCAATGCGCTTCACCGGGCAGAAGATGGGTGCCATGCCCAGTGGTACAGACAGGCAGTGCCTTGACCTTTGCCTTACGGCGGGCCTTCGTCATTTGAAGCATGATCACGCAGTCTGAGCCATTCTGCCGCATTTGCTAGCTTGCCCAGGCACAACCACTACAGGAACCAGGTTGGTCTGCATGCAAGCAACTACTGTGTGCACGTTTCAGAAGACATTTTAAGCCGTTGAGTCACGCAAGAAGCAATGAGAGGCGCAGGCGGAGACGTAGTCTTGCGAGCTGAACTTTGCTGGTGTCGTTTTGTGAGGGTACGCCTTCCTTTGTGGTCTAAACGGAAAACTACGAGGAAAACCGTCATTTTGGGGGTGCGCCTAAAAAATGACGCTTGTGATGCAAATCAGACTTGTTCAGGTGGAGCTTAATCAACAGCGGCACGACCGCATCACCAAAGTGGCGCAGGCCTGCAAAACTTGCACGAAGATCCCACTGTGAGTTTGAAGTCCTGAAAGAGGGCTCCCCGTTCTTCCCATGGCTTGTCTTTTTCTGAGGCCGTGGGGTGGCTTTTACCCTTGGGTTTGGTCTAAGCAGAAGCCAAAGCCCATTTTGAGAGTGCCATGAGACGCATCCACATCACTAACTTCACTCAGTGAAGCTTGCAGCGTGCAGACCACACGACCAATCGAGTAGACTCAGACTGGTCGGTGCCCAGCGAGAAGAGGCTTTGCCTGGAATGCGAGCAGCTGGCCTCGCGAGCATCAATCCGAGGCCTGGTGCTTGCCAAAAACCCAAGAACGTTTCGGGGGAGATGTTATTTTTTGTTTGTGGAGGGCACTCCTTTGGGTGTTGGTTTCAAGTTTGAAAGTAAGCCAAGAGGGAACCAGGTCACGGGGGGCGTTGAACTTGACCCGTCACAGATGTGGTTTTGTGGTTTTATGGATCTTGGGATCGAAGAAACAGGATACAGCTCAGCCAAAGATCCGCAGTTTCACAGTCAGACCCAAGTCAATCAGACTCAACCATGGGACTTTTTATTCGAGGCGATCCTGGGGCTCTGGAAGCCCTGAGCAGAAATCCGGATGCGAATGCACTTGGCCGGAATGGACCCCGATTCTAAGATTGACCACCAATCCCACAAAAACCATAAAACTGTAAGGTCAAAAGAAATACTAGAAAGCAAGACCTGGTTAAAAGTGAGCCACACTGCATCTATGAACTGCCAGACACATCCGTAAGTTGAGCCGTCAGGATGGGCACCTGCGGTAGCTTGCAGAATCTCACTGGTCTGCGGGGCCAGGGAGGCGCGTCTGCGACAAGCTCTCTCGTGCGTGCGTGAGCGCGTTTGCGCGTCTTTTTTTAGAGGATCCTCCCACATGGCTGTACCACTCAGAAAGACAGAGGAGGGAACCGCACCTTTGTGTGTTCAAACAGTTGCGTTGTTTGTCTTTGATGGCGTGAGGCAACGAACATTGGCGCACATCGACGCCCTGGGCCTTGGTGCGAACCGGCATTGATTTGGCGAACCTGGGCCGGTTTTGCCCTCAAAGTGGTTTTCTTTAAAGGGCCCGAAAGGAACACCACCTGAAAGAAGCGAAGCGGTTCCCTCAAGATCCAAAAGTCCGAAGCTTGAGCAAACTAGCCCCACCTACTCGCTCTTGTGTCCCTTCCTTTTCAGAGAATAGAGTTTGATTTGGCCAAGGAGTTTGATCGAACCCGCATCGTATGGTGGTTGGTCGTGGACTTCCCTTCATCCCATGCAAAGGACCTTTTGATCAACCCGCTCTGGCTTTTTTTCTCGCTGCACTTGATTCCTTTCGAGCGCCAGGGCGGTGCTTGGTCGCTGGAGTCGCTTTCCCACAACTGAGATCTGGGGTAAGCCGACTTGAGAGAGCCTCTAAACTTCTTCATCCCTTTTTCGACAATTGCTTGTGTACTCCAAGTTTGAGAAACCAACGGCGGCGAGCCGTAAACCAAAATGTTCGTCAAGGGTTTGAACAAATTTCCAACATGAAACAAACCAGATCCAATTGCTAGAGAGATCAACAAAGTTTCTCAACTGGCCGTTTTCACCTCAGATGCTGCTGCCAGAGGCACAGCGTCTGTGTGCGCATTGTACATAGGCGAACGGAGCCCAATGTCGGGATGGCTTCAGTGAGCCGGCGCTCGCGGGATGGGAAGAAATGAGCTGCAGGTTTGGGGGGGGCAGACAGTCAAATGGGTGTGACTTTTTGTTGCGAGGGTGTCCCCATTGAAGGGACACCAAAATGAGAACCTCATTTTTTGAGGGGTTCCCGCACAAAATCTGTGGCAGCTGGGGAAAGTGGAGAAGCAAGCAAGATCTGAGCAAGAGGAGCAAAGAGCACATTGCACGCAATGAACTTTGTGCCGGTGGTGCCTGAGACATTCTTACAATTGGGAAGGACACAGGCGTTGTTTGAAGAAGGGCTCAGGAGAGCCAATGCTGGGAAGTTTGCAGTTGATTTGTTGTCTTGCTAGTGAAGCTCTTTTCATGCTCATGCTTTCTAGGCGCAATGAATGCATCCTGGGTGGGCCCCATGATCGGATGAACTATCAACGTGCATGTCAGGAGCTGCGAATTCGCTCTGAACGGTCTAGTATTGAATGCTCTCCCATGATCCCATGTCCTTCGTTCTCCATGCAAACTTGCCCGAGATGTTGTCAGGTTGGGTATCAGGACCCAGAGGTCGCGCCCGTATTTTTCTGAAGACGCCTCAGAACAGGTGGGTGAGTCTTTTTTTTTGAGGACCCCCCCCCCCATTTTTTTACATAATAATGGTGGGTTTCCTTTGTTTGCCCTCTGCACCCACCAAGGGGGCACCCACAGCTCCAGGTCTTACTGGTATCTCTGCTGCCGCCTGGCTCGAGCTGCCTTGCCCGACGGCCTCTTACGCGGCTTGGCTGGGAGCGCTGAAACGAACGGGCACCCCAAAATGGGTATGGGTCAAAATGAATCCACCAGGAGACGGCGGGTTTGACACTTTAATTCCATTTACCAGGGTCCCTTTTGGGTACCTATTTTTGACCCACAGCCAAATGGGTGGACACGAATCACAAGAATTGATGTCCGGAAGGGTTGTTGTAACTACAGGGTAAGTGCTGTAAGTCGTCCCGGGTTGATCTAAGTCGTCCCGGGTGAGTGTGCCCGTTGTGTTTGTGGATGTAAAGATAGTTGTCTCAAGCATGTCATTCTCTGAAATCGCATAATTCTGTGCTGTGCGCATGCAAAATGTTCATTGGGATGAGGGCCCGGCGCTCGCGCGGCACTCGCGCAGAGTCGCGTGGCACTCGCGCCGGCAGCCCTTTTGTCGGGTGTTCCGGGGGAACCAACAGAAAACACCATTTATGTTTGAAGGATAGGAACCCTTTAATTGCAGTGTGCCCAATAGGGTTTTGCCCGGGAAAAGCATTCAACATGAACCCAAACCAGTGAGTTTTGAGCATATGGCTTCCGTTCAAAAAGGCCGGCTAAGCAGCTATATACAGTATGTTCATAATTCCGGGTGCATCTTGTTTTTTCCTTTTCGACATGAAGCGGGCCCCCACCTAAATCATGCAAATCCCACTGGCAGCGCTAGCTTCGCGCTAGCTCGGCGCTAGGTCGGGGACGTTAGTTGACGTGGCACGTGAGATGCGCACGCATGGCCCTTCTGTCCGGTGGCTCTCAGCGCTCGAGGCATTCCTTGCTTGCAACGCGAAAGTGCTGCGTCTGCCAAGAGATCTGCACGTGTCTTTTGCGAAAGTGACGCGCCTGCCATGCCTGCCCTTCCGAAAGCGTTGCGCCTGCCACGAAATCTGCGAAAAATAAGAAAACATGGGCAGTTTTTCGCGCTAGCTCCGCGCTAGCTCCGCGCTAGCGCCGCGCTAGCAGGCAGTTGCCAACTTGAACACGTGGGCACGTGCCTGGTTGGAGGCAATACCCAAGAAACCACTTGCATGTTTCTTGGCTGTAGTTGGTAGTCAGGCCAAGTAAAGCTATATACGCGTTTCCGTTTTGCTACTTGCTGAAGATGTGGTGTAGAACGTTGGGATTTATTGTGTCTTTGAATATCCTATAGCAGCAGCTTTAAGAAAAGGCCCGCGCTAGTGCGCCTGTCAGTGGTTTGCCCGTCTCTTAGTCAAACGTATTGTGCCGCAATGGTTACGTGTTCATATGGCCCGAATGATACGGGCCCCCATGGAATGGCGATTTACGCTACAAAACTGGGAGCCAGCATTTTGACAACCAGCCATATGCGTGCAGTGTGCGGTGAATTCTTGGGGTTGGCAACATCGCCCTTCCAGTTCTGTGCCCATTGTGTTTTGCAAAAAATGGGGCGACTTAAAACGCATGGGGTGACTTAAACGGATATGCGTAGTTCCAAGCGGCTGGGGATGGCTGGGGTGACTTAACGCGACGTGGGATGACTTACGACGCCCGCTTGTAACATGCACACCCGTTTGATTCCTTCCTTTGCCAACAATCTGGGAAGCATTGGGCATGTTGCTTCAAGAGCACCACTCAGATCTTAGCTCAGTTGCTGCTGTTTGCCAGAGTTTGACATGCGCATATGTATTCAAGGCGCTCAGGTCAAATTAAGGAGTGGCGATTGGTCGAGCGCTGCCATTTCATTTCCCAATATGGGTGTTTTTTTGTTTTGCGAAAGGGAACAAATGTTTTGGGGTCCCCTAAAAAACCACAGACCCATATCCGCTTTGTCGAAAGAGGCAAATTCCAGATCCAGTTTTAGCGGAGGTGCGCGGCGCGCCCGCGGGAAGCTCGGTCGAGTTGCATCTGATTGGCGTGCATGGACATTTTTTGTTGAGCTGTCCACGTTGCCATTTCGGGGTCTGAAAAAGGACACCAACAAAAAGACGAGCCGCCGAAACCCGGCTGTCGGATATCCCCAATTCAACCAGGTCGAACGATACGTGAAACCCAAAGGGAAAAGGGCCGCGGATCTCGGGGGGAGGGGCTGCGAAGGCCATTTCCATTGCCACGATGCCGGCCTCGAATTCCGTGCCTTGGGCTTCAAAGAGACATATTAGTGTGTATGTATATCTATATATACATAGATATATGGTGTATATATATATACATACATATATATATATATCTATATGGTGTATATATATATATATATATGTGTATACATATGCATACATCTTATACAACACGTATAAACTATTTTCTATGTGTATATATAGGACTTCAAAACAATCTTTTCTGGAATCCTGGAATATTGAATCTTGCGTCCCATACTTATTTTTTTGAAAAACAATCTGGGATCCAAGATTCAAGATTCAAGATTCCCAGCAAATAGTATTTTGAAATCTTGAATATTGAATCTTTTTTTTGTTTTAAATGGGATTCAAGATTCAAGATTCAAGATTTCAAAGTAATCATTTTCTGGGAATCATCAATCTTGAATCTTGAATCCCAGTTTTTTTTGATTATTCCAGGTTTGTCCCAATTCTCTCGGTGTTCAATAAGATTCTCGGAAAAGCTTTCCGTGAAATATTTCAATTTTGAGGTACAATACGTTCGAAGTTTTAGAACAACTTGATCATTTTTTCGGGTTTGCCCAGGATGGATGATTGAGGGGAAAGTTGCGGTTTGTGCAATCCTCGATATTGAATCCTCAATCCAGTGGTAAAGCACTTTCAAGTGTGACAAAACAAGTGTTCTGTGTAATCTTCAATCTTGATTTTTGTCCATCCAGTGGCTAGCGATCCAGTGGAAGCACTTTCAAGTTATTAGTTAGACTATCTTTCAAGTGCTTTTGGTGAGCGGTTTGCTTCATGTTAGCTATGAAGCATGTTGGCCCTTGTCCAGGAGGTAAACAAAGGTAGGTGTAATGCTCAAAAACACTGTAAACATATACAGTGTTTTATGAAGAGGCGCAGGATCATTAGGGGTACTATATATGTGTGTATGTATGTGTATATATATATATATATACACATATGTATGTATGTTCACACACCGTCACCCCCCCTCTTGAACTACCTCTCCACATTTGCTCATCTACTACCTCCGCCTTTTGAGATAGAATGCATTTTGTTGTCCTGTGCAAATAGAACTTTAAATACAACTTCAAAACAATCTTTTCTGGAATCCTGGAAAATTGAATCTTGCGTCCCATTATATATATATATATATATCAAACATTATGGGATTCAATATTCAAGATTCCCAGAAAAAGTTTATTGTGAAATCTCGAATCTTGAATCTTTTGTTTTTTTCATATCTGGGATTCAAGATTCAAGATTCACAATTTCCAAATAATCTTTTTCTGGGATTCTTGAATCTTGAATCTTGAATCCCATAATTTTTGAAAAAAAAACAGGTTTGTCCCACTACTCTCGGTGTTCAATAAGATTCTCGGAAAGCTTATTTAACTGTTATTATGAAAAGCTAATTGAGTTGTGTTCGTATTAGATTTTATCTAACACTTAGATTATATTTGGGAATAATTTCCTAGCTTCTTTTGTTGAAGATTTGAAGATTAGTTGGAGTTTGCCCGAAATTATACTTATATTATACGGTAGCTCCTATTTGCAATGTTGAACATAAACACATTTTTTTGAAAACTATAGCCACATTATGTTCAAAATTCTAATTCTAGTTGAAGTAAAATCCTATTTGGAAAGGCTATCATATTGGGACATTTCGGATCTTGCCATGATGGACTGCAAGCCCATTCCATTCGTTTGTGCTTAGAATCTATTGCAAAACTCTACAGCCTGCGCGCTGAAATCCAGCAAAACCTAGGCACCAGGGGGGGGCGTTGCATACATATATATATATATATAGAACATATACACATACAGACATACTATGTATGCACTCTATGTATGTATATAGATATATATATATATATATATATACACGTTGTATGTATGTTTTTTTTGGCACTTCTTTTTTTGTTGGCTGGTTTCAAGGGACACTGACAGAAAGCCACCGCTGCGCGATTGGATTCATATTCCTTTATTTGTCCAGGTGGTTGCCCGATGTTTGCGCGCCTCAAACATGGTTTGCAAAGAGCGGATCGTCGCAGCCTTCTTGGATAGATGGGCGCTGACGTCACACACGCACACTGACACACACACACACACAAACATGCTTTGTTTCTTGTGATGCTGAAGGCTATGGCGCATGCCGAGTTTGTCCCACCCCGATACTCAGGCTGTCTTCCTGTGCTTTTCTGAGATGACCGACTTGGAGATGAGCATCGTCGAGGGCAGGACAGCTGTGTCTAAGTTAGGACCCTCTATCGCAGGCCTGGCACGCTGCCACGCCCGATCAGAAGCCCGATGCTTGAATTTCCCCATCACCTTGGATTGTGGCCATTTGTGCCGCAACATAAACTCAGTTGTTCAAAGCCGATGCCTTCAATGTTTGGTTTTTCATTTTTGGTCGACTTGGATATCCTGCTGTTTCTAGGTCCTTTGGGCAACTGCGTAGATTGCTCTTCTCATCAGCGGTGCTATCACCAAGCTTACATGCCGGATTGCTCACTCGAGGAGGGCCGAAAGGAGGAGGAGGCTTGCAAGGTCTCTCAGGAGGGTTAGGCCGGGGTGAGCACATGGCTCAAACCAGGCCGCACCAAAAGGGTTGCTTTGCTTTTGGTTCCCATGAAACCCGCTCCCAAAGGGGTGCCTCAAGAAAAGGCGCGCCACCCATGGCACATGATAAAAGCCTTCGGATGGTTTGAAAAGGGGATTGAACTGGAACACGCACCTGGAGGGATCCTCCCCCTCCCCCCCTCCCCCCTCCCCCCGGCGAGACCCAGAGTGAAGTTCTTAGGTCGAGTGACGCCCGTGACCGGGTTGCTGGATGGCCATTTTGCCGAGCACTTTTGCCAAGTTGGGCGGTTTTGAAGGGACGCCCAAAGGAGCACCATCCATTTTGTGGGTCCAATTCGAAGTTAAGACACGAGAATGCCGGTCAGGCGTGGCAGGAGGGCCCGGGACTTGGGTCTGCGAGACCTCGACGTCGTTTCATGTTTCTCACTTGTTGCATCTGTTGCAGGTTCTCAAATGGTCATTCGTCACACATCTAGAGTCTAGCACTTGGTGCGTGCCTGATTAATCTGGCATCTGATTCTCTGCACAAGCACGGAATCACTCTGGATGCGTCCCTTGACCAAATACAAAAATGAGAATCACTCCACTCCTGGATGCTTCCCCTTGACCAAACATAAACAATCAAGCACCGCAGAGCTTGATTGTGTCCTGAGGACTAACTGCTCTTTGAGATTCGCACAAGGACGGGGACACTCCTGACTTGCTCATGCAGCAGCGTCTTTGGATGGTTCACGGCTGAAGAATGCATTTGGGCGTGTCTTTGTTTTGCCCGGCCCCCTTTTGGCTGGTTTTCAAAGGGAAACACAGGACAACGAACATTTTGAGGGGTCCAAATCATTAAAACACAGACAGACCCATTTGATTCGAGTATTGTCAAAGTGCGGTTCACAAATCAGATTCTGCAGAGGCAGCCGATATGGCAGGGAGCAATCAGGCAGGGAGCCTTTGCCCTTTCGGCGTGTGTGCGGATGGGGGCGTGTTTTTTTTGAGGGTCCTGTTTTCTTGTGGCTTTAAAGGGAAACCAAAGGACACCCACAATTTCGGGGTTTCTAAAACTGACCAGATGTTGCTTGTCACTTAGCAGGGCAAGTCCTGTCACAGTTGGCGGGGGGCGTCGGTGGAACCGGAGAACCGCACCATGACAGGATGACTTTTTTCAAGAGCTCCATGACTTGCTTGGGCGGCTCAGCCCGATGTGCCGACCTCGTTTTTGGGTCAACAGGGCGCATGTTTTTCTTGATACAGGCACCCACTTTTCAACCGCAGAACACGGGTCTGTCTCCTTTTGTCATTTTGACCCAAAGAATGGTTGGTTCCCATTTGGTTTCCATTTAAATGCAAAAAGGGTACCTGCGAAGAAAGACAGAACAAAAGTTCACTGCGCTTATGTTGCAAAGGCTCAAGAGCAATACACACTGCCATCTGAGGCGCCGCAAGTCAGCGCTCGCAGAGCTTACCGAAAGCGAGCGGCTGGGATTGGAGGCGAGGGTGACTGAAGCGAAGCTCCGGCCGGCTGTGCGTGACAGACGCCAGGCGTGGATGCTGGCTGGCCGGAGTCGCAAGGCGACGGAAGAAAGCTAGCGTCGAACTTGCAAGCCCTTTGAACTGTTGCGACTGGCGATCTGGCGATCCACACCTCCTGAATGGCTCAGATCTCCCAACACGAAGAAGATAGGTAGCGACTCCTGGTTGCCGTTCCGACTGGGCAAGCGCCAGGGCTTCGGTGCTGAGCTGGCTGCAAAGACCTGGAGGCGGCCTTTTATTTGGCTTTGCCAAATCTCGTCGCTTGGGCAGAAGGTCTGGGGCAACCATCAGACAAGAGCCCCCTCCTCATCCGGAGAGCTCAGAACCATTGCCCCCGTCAGGTCTGCAGCGACTGCTTCTGATGGGAGGCGCCCGCACACGCGCGCGCGCACGCTCTCGGCCGTGTGCGCGCTCGCGGCATTACATTGATGGTATCGCTTGGTCAACGGCAGTGGTTGAGTAAGGTTGTTGATCTTCTTTACTCCGCAATACTGTGGATGGCCGAAATCCATTTCGCACCAAATGTTCAGACACCCTGGAATGATTCGATTCCGCTAGAGCAAATGACAAGCAAGGGTTTCATCCAGGATTTCGTCCATCGGCATCCAACTTGGGGCTCGCCCCTCGCTTGGGATCTACACGAGTTCGCTCCAGGAGCAGCGTCGTCAACTTCAGCCAGCGCTCTCTGACGGGAAAGGCGACGCACTGGTGACCTGGGCTGGGTCTTCGGGTGACTCCCGCCGAGTTCCTGGTTGATTGGTGAGGCTTCACAGACGGAAGGGCAGGGGGATGATCCTTTGTCCACTCTGGTTCGGGTTTATTGCCGGAGACCACTTGACTTTACAGTTCTGATTCGGACCGTCGGACCTCGAACAGCATGGCAGGCAGATGGAGGTACTTCTCTTCAAGTCTTTTGATCTTGCTCTGCACAATCCTTTTCAGACGGCGAAGCCCAACGCCACTATCGTCGAGTCACTTGATTTTATGGCGCTGCATGCGATCAGAATTGCCTGAGCACAGAATTCAAGTGGCTGTGGGTCAAAACCAATGGTACCATTTTGGGGTAGGTGCACCACCCATTTTGGTCTATTTTAGTGGGGTGGGATGTTCGCTGGGGGTACGGGATTTTTTTTGACCCATGGCCACGTCTGTTTCAGTTGTCAACGCTCTGTGTCACCACCGGCTCTTAGCGAGGTACTACGCTGTAGTGTGCCTTCCTGGCCTGCACATCATCGCTCGCATGCGGCGCAGCCGCTGCGTGGCTGTCGGTGACAGCAAGGCTGTGCGGCGGATTCCAGGTTTCTTTGGCCTTGAATTGTGCACCCTGGAGGAACCTAGGGGTCTGTCTTTTTTGTACCACTTTGGTCTGTTTCAGAAGGAAACCAGAAAGAAAGTCACAAGTTCGGGCGGTCCCCGAAAACAAAAGGCCCACCCCTATCACCGGGCAGCCTCTTGCGCTTTGCTCTGCTTTGCTCCGCAGCTTTGCGCAGGTCTTGGCGGCGGCCAAGAGGCCTGGTCGGGGTAAACGACGTGGTTAAGACGGCATGTCGCTCCGTTTCGAGCGATGGGTGCTATCTTGAGCCCTCATGATATTTGGTGCTAAAGAGCCCTCATGATACTTTTGGGCTTGACAGGGGATGGGACCATTCTATTCTTGCTATTTTGAGCCCTCATGATATTTTTGCGGATTAACAGGGATCTTTGGGACCCTTCTGAGAATTCTGAGGCCAGTTTTGGGCGGCTGTGGCCCTCAGCTCCCAGGTCAGTGATGGAGGCCGCTCAAGCCGGCCGCTCCTTCGAGGAGGCCAGACTTGGGCCGGTTTGTGCTTGTGCGACTCGCAACAGTTGTACGGATGAGAGTAAGATTCTATGAGGAGTTGACCATTCCCAAGTTATTCTGAAGGCATGCTCGATGAGGCGACCTCTCTGCCCAAACCTCTCGACGGGCAGCATATTTGTTTCGATCTGGATGCGCTCGGCATGCTACAGTCTGTGCTGGGCCGGGCATGTTTTGTGGTGGATGTGACACATGTTGTCAAATTTCCGAGCTCAAATCTCTTTGGCGAGTCGCCCGCAGGCCGTGCGGGCGGCCCTGGCAGCTCATTGCTGCCAAGCCTGGCTCTGAGCGTTGCGCAAGATGAATCATGTGTGTCATGGTCAAAAGACCGGTTCCTTTATTTTTCTTTTGCCAGGGATGGTCATCCACCTGGTAAGATCCTAAATGACCATTATAGTGATTCCTATTAGGCCATAGAAGGAGTCTTTTGACCACGCACATGTGAGAGACCAGCATGAGTGCGCGCGGTAGAGAAAGGTTGTAGCAGGCGGCTCCTTGCTCCATTTGCCAACAAACACCCTTACCAGGCAGCCATTATCACAGTCAGGAATGAAAGATGTTTTCGATCACCACTGTCAATGGCCGCCACTGGCAGCTCGCATGGCAAGGCTGGCAATCTGCGAGCAGGCCTTTTGTCGGCGACGAGTTGCCTCTAGACTTGCTGCCCTCGTCAGGAGAGAATCTGTCAATTTTGTTCGAAAGGCTTCTGCTTTAATGAATCAGGCAAATGTGCAACACCTTCAGGGAGAGTGCAAAATCAATCAATAACTCCTACTAAAGTTGCACATGAAAGTACGCATCTCCCAATAAAGCAGTGTACAGTAACGTGCAGTTTGGGAGTGCAAAACTTGCTGGTGCCATAGGGAAAACATATAGGAGAGTGCACAACTTGCTGGTGCTCAGTGGGGAATGACCGAGTCCGGGTGTTGGGAATGAACCGTTTGGGGATTCCCTAACAGGAAACCACCAGTTGGATGGCTTATCTCGGGGTCATATTCCCTGCTTGTCGCACCAGCAAGCATTTTGCTGTGCCCCATGTCTAGAAACCCCCAAAATGGATGGTTTTCCTTTTGGTTTGCCTTTAAAATCACCCAACAATGGGTACCAACTCCAAAAAAGACTCCCCGCATTCCCCTTGAGCAACGTGACATCCACAAATCCGCGTCCTGCGAGGCCGCAGGCAGCCTCGTGCAGGAGGCGTCTTGCTGGAGCAGAGGTCTGAGATCTGTGGCACGGACATGCAGTTTATTTGAGCCACAATCAAAACCGATTCAGGTAGATGAAGGCAAGTAAGGGACACCCAACCATAAATAGCCGTGGGCGCCTTCTTCATTCCTTACATGGTTCTGGGTAGCCCGTATTATTACCGGGTTCATTCGGCTCTGGATTTCAATGGAACTAAAGTCATTGGTGGACATCCCCCAAATGGTATGAGCGAACATTAAGCCAGGATATGGACCGCAGATTTTAGTCCATGTTTCCATTTGCCCTCGAACTCTCCTCTGAAAAAGAAAAGCACAAGACCCCATGATCTGGGCTTGCATCCAATTTTTACGGGTAGCTTGAGGGAGGGAAGCCGGGCGTGCCTCAGGCCCGAGTCGCTGCATTTGCGCTTCTATGCGGCAGTGGAGTTGGCAGGAGGAGGCGCGGAGCTGGTCTCGAGGCCGTGCGGTGGCCTTACGACGAGCTCGACGTGGCTCCTTTTCTTTCTTCCTCTTTTTCTTCCGTTTTTTTTCTTCTTCTTTTTTTCTTCTGCAGATCTGGAGACCCCAAAATCGGCAGTTCTCCCTAGGTTTCCCTTTAGACGCCACACAAATGGGGTTACTCGAGAAAAGGCATCACCAAGTTGTTTTGTGAAGCAACTTGGCAAAGAATGAATTGGGATGGCCAGATAGATGACGCGTGATGGCCAGGCTATCGATGTTTGCATCGCCATAGGCAGGCATCTACAGATATATTATGTGTGTCAAGGTGCGCAGCACAGCACTTGGAACGCTCGAGACTTCGGAGCGAAACGCTGCTGGCAAGGTTGCTACTGGATTGGTCGAATGGTTCGTGAGATAGTGCAGACTAGGGAACATGAAGGGAGCAACAAAAGCTTATATTTGGCGATGTGCTGATTAAGCGCCACCCAGCAAGCAATCCAAGCAAGCACGACGCATACCAGGCTTGAGACAGGCTGGAGATCATAGGTATGAGTGGATCGTTTGGAAGTAACAGCGATCAAACAAGAATCCCCCCCCCCACCTCCCCCTCACCACCCCCCCCCCCCTTCACCCCGCGCCGCCCACCTGCACACGGAGCCAGATTCAAGATATTCCCTTCATGCGCGTGTGACTTGTGCCAGGTTTCGGAACCATGCTCCGCCCGCAGCCCCAGGGGTTTCGGCTGCGGGGTGAGTTGCCCAGGTTCCTCTTAGGCATGGGATGGTAGCTGTCATGCAGTCCTTCACGCACTCCGTTTTTCGGTTCTTGCTTTTTTGCACTGAAGGAGAGTGCTTACCTAGAGCCACAATTGCAAAGAAATATTTGACATCAGCTAGCTTGTATTTGACACGCCTGTAGCGAATATGCTTGTGAAGACATGGTTGTTCCACCTCATGCCTATCCAACGTGAAAATATGTGAGCACCTTAAAGAATCTGGGGTCGCAACCCTCCCATGATGCCATTTGCAATCCACTCCAGCAGTCATGGATCCAAGGCACGAAAGTGGTTGATTAGACGAACCTGTGCTCAAACATGGCTTTTAACAGGGCGTGACACCTTGCTTCGAAGTGAGCACTTTCGCATCCTGCCAGTGTGAGAGCTTTGAAGAGCTTTGCAAGAAGGCCTCCTTGCAACAGTTGAAGACAAGGGTCTGACACAAATAATTCCAGACATCAACTTGCTGGTGCGATGAGCAGGGATTTAGGGAATGACCCGATTTAAGCCATCCCTTGGTGCTTCTTTTCAACGTGGGGAACCCCTTCGGTTCATTCCCAACGCGCCGATTCCCTGAGAACCAGCACGTCAACTCACTCGTATTCCTTCGCCCGCCCGCTCGAATTGTGCGCGCGAGCCTCGCTGAGTCTAGGCTCTCCGTGCTGCTGGGACTTGGATTCAGCGTTGGCAGCCAGGCCATGGATCGAAGCATGGCCCCTTGGCCCCTATGGCCCCCAGGGCCCCCGTAACCGAAGAGGGGAGTTTCCATAGGGCCCTCATTCCTCCAGGTGTTTCCATAGGGTTTCCTTTTTGGCGGTCCTTTTGGTAACCCTCCAAAACGGGTTGCCCTCGTTCTTGACGTCCGCTGGGCGGCTTGTTCTTGGTCAGACCCTTTTTTGCCGTGGACTCGCAGGAGTCGACTGCTCCTGGCCCTGGGCGAGGCACCGGGAGATCTCAAGCCACTGCCACAAACCACTAAAAAGGACCCCATATCAACCAACCAGTTTATTAATAAGGGTGGTGTTCCCCTCCGAAAAGTGGTCTTGATTCCCCACATTCCACCCAGGGAGAATTCATTGATAGGATGGTGTTTCCCTCCGAAAGTGGTCTGATTCTCCACATTCCCCCCCATGAACGAACTGGGGGTGAGTAACAGGGGGTCAGCATGACTACAATTGCCGTGTAACGTTATCACCTGGCAGACAGGTTATGTGGGTGGCATATTTATAAATGGCTTTGACCTTGTGTTACAGGATTTGGACCTCCCCAAAATGGTTGGTTTTCCCTTTGTTTTCCCGTTAACACCACCAAAAAGAGATACTAACTCCAAAAAAAGTTTGGACGAGCCACCCTGCTATTCAAATCCAGTCTCCGCATCCTCTGAACTTGCCAGCGACGCACAGAAGCCCGTCACCTTAGCCGCGCTGCCTCACAGCGCCTGTGCGGCCGGGGGTCTAAGAATCAGTTTGATGGCGCGCGAAGAGAACGCTTGTGATTCACTTTGTTTCCAGCCTCCCAGGGATAGAGTGCAGCATCGCGTAGTGGTGCTTTGCTGTTGCGCTCTGGCATGCTGAACTAAATGCCCGCTTGAAGAATGTGTTCGGGGTGCCTTGCTGCAGTTAGAACCGGGAGGACTCCCACTCAATGAAGGAAGATGCGCTGCCTCTGCGCCAGGGCCCCCCTTGCGGTTTGACTGCGACGGGGGGTGTTTGCTTTTCTCGAAAACCCGTTAAACTGACCTCCATGTTTTTCCTTTTGGTTTATGGGTCCCCTTGCTTTGCCGCTCGAGGAAGTGCTGGAACGCTTGCGCCTGACTCACCAAGCGCTCTACCAGGATGGGGGGATGTGTCCTTGACAGCTACAACTTCTCGGGCCCTCGGCATTTTTTGAGGCCAAATCAAATTATCAGTATCCTTCCAGGCAGCACCACCGGACGGCCCAATTCATCCTCAGTAAAAAAGGTTCAGGATCGGATATCCGGGATCTCTTTCTAACAAGGGGAAGCCACTTTATACCAAGAAGTCTACTCTTGGGTACAGGGGTATGTGGGTGTTTCTCAAGATCAGGGGGCCCGCCAACCATGTAGGTGGTTTCTTGTTGGTTTCCAATTAAATCCATCCATTCAGTGGGTCCCCCTGTTCTGAGAAAGACCCAAGCCAGGCCCCCCACACACCCAACAACGCTTCTTGACCATGCCCCAAATTTCAAGTCCTGTCCAACAAGCAGTTGGGACCGAGGTGTTGGAGGGGTACAAGGGTGTGCGGGTGTGTCGTTTTTGAGCTTCCTTTACAAGGAATTCAGAAGGAACGCCATCCAATTATTTGGGCGAGTCCGCTTTTTTGTTGTTGAGGGCACCCCACCAAAACCGTGGGTTTTCCTGTTAGTTTCCCTTAAGCAACCCCAAACAAAGGCGGTACGCTTTCCCAAAAGAAGCCGCGCCGAGCTCCGCTCCGTCGTTTCAAGCGCCAGGAGGCCTCGAAGCTGAGCGGCGCGGGAGCTGCGCGCAGCTTCGGGCGCGTGGCGCGGCTGTTGCTGCAGAGGAGGCGATCAGATGGGATCGAAGTCCGACCCCCGCGACCGGGTGAGGCGAAGACTCAACAGGGCCGTGTTTTTTTTTGCTTCCTCGCTTTTAGGCGGGTAACCCACCCGAAGAATGGTTTCTTCTAGTGGTTGTTTTGAGGAGAGTGCCTTGTTGGTGGGGATTCCTATTTTCCAGACCCACTTTTTTTTTGAAAGTTTATCAATCATGGATCAACTTATATGGCTATGATTTGGGACCTGAACTCAATTGCGTGGACATGAATGCTCACCGAACTCTGATGTCCACCATTCCCTGTAATACTTCAGTGTTCTGTATCCCTTGTGGGACCCACAACGATGCCTTTTTGCATGCTTTGTGGGTCCAACATGTTGTCGACATTTGCACTACCTCCTGCACAGCAAAGATCGCTCAATCAAGGAATCTGTAAGGGACCCCCCTCAAAACATGTTTGCAAGATTCCACCGGACTTGTTGAACATTGGAAGTTGGACACTTTAACTTGTGGATTCCAATTCGGGCCAAGAGCTTTTTGATTCCCAACACCATTTGTGGGACTCGTTTGAAAATGCGGACATCCGCAAGCCAAAGCAAGGCTGCGGATCAATGGGAGTCCCTAGGAAGTACACAAGTCGGGTTGGATTCTAGCAGCTGTTGGACTGGGTGCCATTGGTTTAGGGGTTCTGGGTATGGATTCGGGTGGGTTTGGGCTTAGTGGGTTGATTGTTTAGGCTTGGGTTCATGTCCGAACCGCGATCCCAAATGAGACGCGCGTGTTCCCACCTGCACGTAAACCGTAGACCCTTAGCTCAGCCTGAACTTCTCCAAACCTAAACCAACCCCGAACCAAGGCCGGACCTACCTGTTGCCGGTCGCCCCCCTCCCCCATCGCTATCCCAAGAAGCGGCTGTTTCCAAGTCCCAAGACGGGTTGTTTCTCAGGGTTTCCATTTGGGTGAACAAGAAGCACGTGAGCCAAGGTCTTTGTTGGCCAACATCACAGTATCGGCCCATACTGTGGACGAAATCCTGCACCTGAGAAATCCGAGAATGATCATTTCACCACAAATACCAACAAATACTGATGTCAGCCCATGGCTTCAAAGTGGCGTGACATGGATGTCGCCCTCGCAGGGACTCTCGCTGGCATGCCAAGCTGGGCCGAGTCCTGCGGACTTATCGATCCCGACAGGCGAGGTGGCTTGCTTGTGGATGGCTCGTCTTTTTACATTTGGTACCCTTGTCGGGGTCAAAAACGAATATACCCTCTTCGAATTTCATGAAGTCGAGTTGAATTTCCTGTGGAACGGGTCGATTCCGATGTGCTTCTCCCTC
This sequence comes from Effrenium voratum, assembly GCA_963377175.1. Taxonomy (NCBI): domain Eukaryota; class Dinophyceae; order Suessiales; family Symbiodiniaceae; genus Effrenium; species Effrenium voratum. The sequence continues at coordinate 27,984 of CAUJNA010000972.1, forward strand.
AGGTGCACTTTTTTAGCACCACTTTTTAGGCCCGTTTCGGTGAGTCACCCTAGGGGGGAAAATAGGGAGCCCTGAGTGTGTGTACGGAGATGGGTGGTCAAAACCCTGGCACTCCATTCCATACCGGGACAAGTTTCCCACAGGCTCCTTCGCGCAAGCGAAGGCGAGCGATGGGAGGCACATTCGGGAGTCGAGTGGGTTCAACAGAAAGGCGTACTCGCTCAGCAATTCTTCAGCTATGGCTGCAACCATTGCCAGCGAGTGAATGTAGAGGAGAGAGAGAGAGAGGGAGAGAGAGAGAGAGAGAGAGCGAGAGGGAGAGAGAGAGAGAGAGAGAGACAGAGAGGAGAGGTCAGTCGTTTTGGTTGATGCAGACTTTGCTCCAACTTGTCACGAGTTGTTGACATCATCACGCTATGTCAGGCGATCTGGAAGCTGGTTTGCTGAAGCATGCCTCACTTCGCAGCACAAGTCAAGGGCAGACTTGCCAGACCTGATAGATGCTGCGATGGAGGAAGGGACCGAAAACAACGGTATTCTTGCCGGCAGACTGCGTCGCACCTACTTGCGACAATTCGAAAGACTAGGTTCGAGAGAAGGGGATAGGCCTGAGGCCGCAAAAGCAGAATATTTGGCGCAGCCGAGCAGGTGTGTGAGAACGGGCGAAGTAGTTGCCAGTGTCGGGTTGCGGGTGTTGGTTTGGGTTGTTGCCATTTTAGGCGCAGACCTGCTCGCATTCCGGGTAAGCACCCAGCTCCGCAGCTTGCTCGTGGCCGTGTCAAGAATTTGGACTGGCAAAAGAAAGGCCTCAGAGCGCCCTGGCTTTCTGATGGAGCTTCAAGAGGCAGACCAAAAACAAGGCACCGCACGGCGTGCCGTGGCATTCAGCTGGCACGGCATGGCATTAAGACGGCGAGCGCTTGGAAGAATTTGGGCTCCAGGCCAGCGGGCGTTTGGATGAGTCGAGTCCAGCTTCTCCGCCCAAAATTAGAGGACTCACATTGAGAGAAACACAGAACAATGCGGTTCACCCCTAAGAAAGCCATGCGACGCTTTCGAGCCGAAAGTAGAGCTGAGCTGAAAGAAGAAGAAATCCCGAAAGCACAGCCGATCCGCGTTTTTGCCTTCGCAGCGGGAAACTGTTTTGTCTCACCCGGAATCGCTCGGCTTGTGCAAAGTGGAAGTGGGGGGCTCAGGGATGCTATTTGAACGCCCAGGCACTTCTGGGTATCAATCCAATTCGACGTCTTGCTTTGGCTGACAAGAGACAATTAGATACTATTAGGGTTGGTGGCCTTGGTTTTCGGCGATGCCTTTTTGAAAGCTGCCTTCTTCCCCCTCGATGACAAGATTTGGTACCCGCTTAATTGAAAAGGCCTTGGCCGCTGATCTATGAAATTGGAGCTATGCGGCGGCCTGCTCCCAGCAGTGTGATTCTTGCACACGCGAACAATCGGACAGATAGCATTTCGCAAACTCTTCTATCTAGCTTACCTGCCTTTTGTGGAATGTCGGCAACAAGATCTCGTTTGGCCCGGCACGGTTTATCCGAATATTGCAACTCCAAGATTCCTGGTCCGGTTGTCTTCACGAAGGCTTGCTTTTGCTAGCTGAAGTTTCACCTTGCGTTTGAAAGGTGGGCTGAAATTCCCAAAGATTGATTTCGTCAACTGCTGCACAGATTGCAAAAGAATCCCCTCCCCCCCCTTCCCCGCCAGAGCCCTCGATTTCCCAGGGCCACCCCCCTAAAGCTCGAATCCCATCCACCGCAGTGTACCAAGGGTCAGGCCGAAGTCCCGATGGGTCAACGACTTCGAGAAACCCATGAGAGTGGAGAGTCAAGGTAGTCTCTCCAGGCCATTTTGTTTGTGTATTTGTGTTTGCGTGTGCATGTGTGCTGGTCTGTGTTCTGGTCTGTGTGCTTGAGAAAACAGATGGTAGCTACAGGTGCAAGCGGTTTCCGTTGCTGATTTGTTGACGCAGTGCCAGGAATTGTTGTTGGAGGATGAATACAGAG
>CAUJNA010000972.1:35000-52500 GCA_963377175.1 Effrenium voratum
ATTTGATATGAGTCACAACCACGAATGGTTCGGCAAGAATTGGAGCTTTCAAAGTGCTTGATTCTTCCAGATGCAACTCATCGGACCGGCCTCGACGACACGCGCATGGCTCGTGCATGTCTCGAAAATTCGCTGCAGGCCTCAAGTGTCTCAAACAAAAAGTACGGACGGCGTGGAGCTCGGCATAGCCAAATTTTCTTTGCCGAGGGATCTGAATCGGGACCGCAGATGGGCGTGGCTCATTTTTTTCGGAAAAGAGCCTTGGGGCAAACCGCAGGTATTGGGTTTTTGGTTCCATTTATCCTTTGGCGCCATGTTGGTGACCTGTTTTTTGGAGCCACGGCCAAAATTCGTCTCCCTGGCAGTTCTGGTTTTGTAAGCCACGTGGCTGAGTGCACTGCAGGGCTATGAACAAAGGTGCTGCATGAGCTGAGGCACATCTTCCGAAGAGCCGCGCAGCGTTGATGGCTGAGTTGCCTCGCTTGGTTTGGCTGTAGATGGTTTCTATCTTCAATGGAGCTCAGAGGTGGCCCGGTGGCCGCAACTTCCACTGATTGTTTTGGGTGTGTATTTTTTCAGGACCCACAAAATGGTTGGCTTCCTTCTGGCCTCACTTTAAAACTACAGAAATATGGGTACCCTCGCAAAAGGACCAAATGACGGGATCCAAACATTGACATGCGTAGATGTTGGAGTTGCTTGAGGCTGAAAATGCGCAGCGCCGCATTCGCAGTGCTGAGAACCAGCATAGGACAGGCGCTCAGCATAGGACAGGCGCTGAGCATAGGACTTGCAACTTAACTCGCATCTGGGGCTCAAAGATTGATGTAGCCGCAGTGATGAGCTCGATTTTTAGGACTTGGATCCCCAAAAGTGTGGTTTCCGTTTTGGTTTTCCTTTAAGATGGGTGGCCTCAAAAAAGGGAACCACCGCCGCGTGGCTCTTTTTCCGCTGAGATCTGTGTCTTCGGCTTCACAAGATCCTCAGAGCACGGTTGCTCCAACGCCCTCCACTTCGGCCTTGGACAACTACACTTTGGAGGACAGCCCCGGGGCGAGCGGGGCGCGGGGCAGTCGACGTGTTTTTTTGAGCGTTGGACATGACCTCAAAGTGCAGATGGGTTTTTGGGGAGCCCCACATGGTGGTTTTGTTGTTGGTGTCCCACAAGAAAGCCATACCCTCAAAAAAAGCCACACTTGTTTTGAATTGCGCATCAGGCCAGAGCTGTGAAAAGGCTCGCATGACGGTGAGCCCAAGCCCGACCAGATCTTTCCCTGTATTTTTTGGAAGATAAATGGGTGTGGTCTTTTTTTGAGGGTACCCCTTTTTTTGTAGGAAAGCAAAAGCAAAACCACCATTCTTGGGGGTCCCCTCAAAACAAAGACACCCAAATGTATTCCTGTTGCATTCAGGATGCACTGGCAGCGTGTCAGAACAACCTCGCGTCTAGGGCTAGGAAATAGTAGCGGCATCGCTGATGACCCAGCTCATTGGTTCAGAGAAAACAACAGCTTTTGACCTTTCAAGATTGAACATTGAGCTTTGCAATGTTCCATTTTTTGTGCTCAACAGGTCCCTTGTTGTCATCCTTGACAAGCATGCACATATTTTTATCATGCTTTTTGTTGGACACTCCTCGCTTTTGAGCAACGGTATTATGGAGGCAAGTTGCAATGTTTTGGGCATCGGTATTTGGCAGTCTCGGCTGCTATGTTTCAACGGCATAGAATGGATATTCTGGAATCGCGATTTGCGATTTGCATGCCTAGGACGATGTGGAAGAGGCGGGCGATGCCGCAATGACCGCTTGCGCTTGGCCGAAGGTTGCTCAACCAGCGGCGGACGGGGCACCCCACACGCCAGCCCATGATTTTGACAGAGCATTGACATTAAAGCAAGCTTGATGGAGACTGCTTCCAGGATGGCAACTCTAGCAGAGTCACCCAGATGCATATTTTTTTCCCTGGCCGAACAGGATGTCACCGGCGCATCTGGCGTAGATGACGTGCATCTGACCTGTTTGACAGACAGAAAGCATGATAAGAGTGTCAAGGTTTGCACCGGGCATGAACATACAGGAACACGCAAGTACGCGGTGGATGACTTTCACTGCAACGACCATGCACAGATATTCACCTTCGTTGTGTTGGAACATGGTTGAGTCAGTATGGCAACCATGTGATCCAGTTTGTTTGCTTATTTGGTTTGCCGGTGCTTACTGAAAGGTACCTCATGCAAGATAGAGGTGGGACAGACATCTGAAGTCTGCATTTTGACGACCAAGGTGCCTCGAGTGCCGCATGATTTTCCACAAGAGTTAAAGAGACCAGCAAGCCGGAAGAAGGACGGGGCTGCACCGAGAACCAAACGCAGTTTGTATTTTACCCACTTAAGATGGATACATGGAACGCACCAGCAGGCCGCAAGAAAGCAACATGGTTTTCTAGAGGATTCCAGTTCGGGGCCATGTTGGTAGGTGGGAGGGTGCGCTGAGGCGACGTGTAGATCAAGCAGCACCTTACAGGAATTCACTGCAACTGCATAGATTGGCTGTTGCTGTTGAAACAGCCGTGGAACAGAGACAGGAAATACTGCCATCCTGCTAATCATCTAAGGAGGCTGCAGGGGCTGAGGGGCTTGAAACTTGGAATCTGGAGGCTGCAGAACAGGTCATGGGTTTGCATCCAAATTTGACACAACTGCTGGCTTCCCTTTGGTTCTGCAAGACTATTCCAGAACGGGCTCCCGCAAAAGAAGACGCAGCCATATTTGGGTGTGTCCTTGTTTAAGGGTTGGGACTCCCCAAATTTATGGTTTCACATTAGAACCACCAAACAAGGGGAATCTGGATCGCCAGCTACCGCATTTTCCCAGCAACAGGGACTGATTCTAGGGCAACGCGTCTGGCAAAGAGCGATCGCAAGGTCGGACAAAGGACCGCGGCATTTGGAGGTTCAACAGGTCCTCACGGGATGCCCATCGGTTGGAAAACCACTAAGCATATGTCAACCACACGGTTGAACAGTTGCTCATGCTCATCTCTGTCCTCAACCCCCCTAAAAAAGTTTTTTTTTTTTTTTTTTTTCACTTGCGGGTGAACTGGAAACCCGATCACCTCAATCCAACCGCTAAACCCATGGAACATTTTGGGGCCTTTCACGGAAAACACACGGATCAAAGATCCCATTTGGCTCAGACGTGCGGATTTCCCGTTTTCGGCCTCCAGGATCCTTCTGCCTCGGCCGCTGCCGGGCTCGGAGCCTTCGCAGGGCCTTCAAGGTGGGTTCGAAGGGTGTGAAAGGCAGAAGAAACTCAGGGGTTGATGATCCTGCGCTCCAGTACAAACACACACACACACACATGCGCTATATATATATATATATGTACATATGAATGTTTGAGTGTGTCGAAATGGGAGTGCCCATTGTTACAGGGTGCGCCTTTTTTGGATGGTTGCAAAAGGAAAGAAAAGCAGCAACAACAATCTTGAGGGTCCCAATTTTGCAGGAAACCACGAAAAGAAAGGGTACCGAGCCTCAAATAAGCACAAGATTCAGGCGTTCTTGGGAGTTGGTACCCGTCTCAGGTAAGGAGGAGCCAAAGGAGAGACCGCCATTCCCCCGCCAAAAACCAAGCTTTTTGAAACAAGACATGTTTTTGACAACATGTGCAAAGAGGGAGTCTCGCCAATCACGGCTGGATTCAAAGACTTGCCTGCATGTCGACTGCCGGCGCCTTTTGCCAGGATGACAGATGCCTTTGAGCAAAGAAAGACGAGGCCTGGGCGCCCACGCAGTGGGCTGGTGGCACTCTTCGGTTTCATGGGGGATAAGCCATAGAGAGAGTTTTATGTTGGTAGAGCCAAAGTTAAATGGGGCGCTCGAGTGGACAGTGCGTATAGAAACACCTGCAGAGCACGTGCCCAATTGGCATGCTTCTTTTTCTTCTTTTCTCGGATATGTAGTTGGACTGTTTGTGCCGAGTGGAGAGCCAAGGAGAGCCAAGGTCGAAGTCAGTTGAACCCGAAATACTTGTCTTGGTTCGGGAGGCGAAACTGGCCCACCAAGTCTTTCTGTTTGTCCCCCCGAATCTCTTTGGGGTGGCTGTAAGGCTTTCGGTGTCTTTTTCTCGGGGTTCCCAAGCCCGTTCTTGGGGGCTTCGGGTTTGGAAGCCGAGCGGCCTCGAAGCCTCGCGCCTGGGCGCCTCGCGTCAGTCGAGTCTCGAGTCGAGGCAGCCGATTCCTGTGGAGAGCTGGGGTCCACGGCCGCCCTCCAGGGCGGGTCTGCCGAAGGCCGGAGAAGCGCGCAGCCGCGCAACCGCTTCCCGGGGCCGTCTTTGGTTTCGTGCGCTGGGAGGTCTGGAATGTCCGGTCTCTCGGTTCGAGAGATGCTTCGGAATGAGACTCGGATTGAAAAAAGACGGGAAGAACACCATGCATCCGATTTGGTTTCCTTTTTTCTGGAATCACCAAAAGGTTCATTCCCAACACCCTGAACTGTCATTCCCTACTGAGCAACAGCAAGTAGACCTGGGCGTGGTTCTTCTTTTTTTGAGGGAACCTTTCTTTCTTTCTGTAACGAGTCACACATGGGTGTGTCTTTTTTTGGGACTATTTTTTGGATAGGTTTTCGAGGAAAACCATTACGCCACTTTGGGGGAACCCACCCACCGGGTTTTTTGAAGGTGCAGCGGGCTAGGGAAACCAACCGAAAACCTAACCAAAAGACGCGAAAACTTGCGAGGGAGGGTTGAGAGCGCTGAATTGGGAGTCACTTTTTGGGTTTCATGGCAATTCGCTGTCAAGTTCTGACCAGACCGTTCGGCTTAGTGGATTTTAAGGGTGCCCTTTTGAAGTTAGGTTTCAAAGGCAAACCAACCCATTGGGAATAAAGGACCCGAGCTCACGGCAGACTTCTCTCTTCTCCTTCGTGCCAGGCCGCCGGGCCTGCTGCACCCTTGGACGGCCTTGGGGACGGCTTCGTCACGCCCTGCCGAGGCGGTCCGGTCGTTTCGCGTTCGCGCGCGCATTTTCCTCCGCGGTTTGGGAAATGGGAGCCCGAGAGAACGGCGGCGAAACCGCGGCGAAACCTGTTTGTTTCCCAAAGTCTGCTTGCTGAAGCTGCGCATTTGGCGAGATTCGTGATGAAACCGAGGCGTTTCTCTCATGCTTTTTGCATGCCCATTTGCTTTCTCCCATGCCCAAAATCCCAAGAAGGGCAACCAAAAAGCAGTTGGGAGGCTTGATTCGTTCAGCCGTGGCTTTCCCGCAGGCAGCGGAGCCAACTCGAGCGCCGCGCCGGCCACGCTTCGAAGAAAGTCCGTCCCCGAAGTGCGGCTCCGTCTTTGCTCCCAAGGTTCTAGATCGATCCACGGCCATGGTCCAAAGACCAGTTCCTTCACTCGGGGTTAGGGATGGTTATGCACCTGGTAAGGATCCTTAGTGCCCAGAGTGATTCGGGCCATGTGTTTTGCGCCCAACGAAAGTTTGGATGGCTCAGCCGGCGAATGCCAGGTTGGGCGGCCCAAAGTCGGCACCGAGAGAGAGCCGAGCCAAGGCTTCGATCCGAGCGTCCTTTCTCTCGGATCCTACGGTGGCAACCTACATACAACCTACTGCTCAAGAGGAATTCCAAGGAAGGTTCGGGCTTTGAAATCATTGAAAGGCAAATGCCCGTGGAATGTGAGAAGTGGCCTGCCAGAAAGAAAACCTGGCTTTTGCCAAGCCAGGACTGGCATGCCTATGCCAAGGTGCCGTTTTGGGGATTCCATTGTTTGGATCCACAGCCGCGTTGGAGGCAGCCGGCCGAGCAGCAAGATGGGCAACGAGTCCCGTGCTGGCAGCAAAGCCAGCACTGATCAGGCCAGGCGACCTCGAGTCGAGAGTCCGCTGCAATCGAATGGGGTGCCGGTACCATTTCCCTGTCCAGCAATCCGAATCTCGCAAAACACCTCCAGAAACTCGAGGAAGAAACCGGCTGTTTGGGCAGGAAAACCGGCTGTTTGGGTGTTTGAGGAGAAGGATTGAGACGAACGGTTGGAATCAACCAGATGAATTAGATGATGCCATCCCCTTTAGCTTGATTCCAGAACATCGTTAGGGAGGTGTTTGGAACCGGGATGGCACGCACATACCTCTACCATGTTCCTCCAAAATGTCCATCCATCCCAATACGTCCACGCCTGAAACTGACATTTTCCCAATGTCCGCTTTTTCACTTCCCAGCTTTCAGAATCAGGCCGCTCTTCCCATGTGGGTCTGTCATTTTCTGGAGTTGCTAATTGCCCGTTTCTGGCTTGGCTCAAAGGGAAGCCAACAGGAAGCCATCCTTTTTTTGAGGTCCCCAGAGAAGCCCAAGGTCCACTCAGGCACCAGCCATTGTGGGGCTCCAAATCCGGGGTCCCCAAAAGCCCGACCAAAGAAAGCCACACACAAAGTTCCCCAGTTTCGAGGCGACCTCCAAATCCCCATGTTTTTCCCCACTCCAAAGCCGGGGGGCGAAATCCGAAAGCGCCGAAGCACCGAGGCGTGCGCCAAAGTGGTAGGTGGCACCTGGGCTGCCGCGCGCGTGGAGCCGCGGCACTCGGCCCGGGCCCCCGAGCCGCGAGGGGGACGGGCGTGAGGTGGCGAGGGGAGGTCGCCGCGAAGCTGGGGGAAAGTGTCGCTTTCTTTGGTCGGGACGGTTTTTTGGTTTTTTTCCTTTCTTTTTTTCTTGTTTTCAATAAACAGGGACACTGGGAGAGTTTTGGTTTTCGAGGTTTTTGTGCTGGATAGTGTCGCCTCGAAACTGGTTTTCGATTTTTTTCCTTTTTGAAACCTACAGGTTGCACCTTATCAATATCGGGTGGGTGGCTCGTCATTTCTTCTTCCGAATTTGGAGCCCCAAAAGGGCGCAGCAGCTTTCCGCTTGGTTCGCATTTCGTCTCAAAATACTACCTCCACAATTCTTCGGTTTCCTTTTGATCTCCCTTCCCACAAGGTGGCTCCCCTAGTAAAAGACGCACACACTTGCTGCTCTGACACAGATCCAAGGTGAATGAGGCGCGCAGAGGTCGGGAGCGACGATCGACCCAGACCCGCGGGACTTCAGACGTTCAGGTCTCAGACTTTCATCTGGCTACAAGCCAGATGGTCTTTTTTTGGGCGAGTTGTTTTTTGTGTTGCTGAGTTGTTGTTCAATATGTTTCAGCTTTTGCAGCGTAGTTAATGAGTTCTTGTTTGTGTTGCTTTGGAAACTTAGATTTGCTGAGTTGCTGTTTGGATTCTTGTTGTTCTCACCTTTACAAAGTGTTTTTTCAATTGTGTTTTTCAGACTTTGCTTTTTTTTGGGGGATGTTGAATTTACTCGGGCTTTTGCAAATTTTGCACATTTAGCATGTTTTGAGTTGGTACCCTTCTCAGGGGGTGAACAAATGACACCGAAGGGAAAGCCGAAATCATCCGAAATCCATTTGTTGGGGCTCCCCCATTTCGACACCATTAGGGACCCTTTGGTGGACATCATTTGCATATGGATTTATGCCCACCAAGTTTGGAGGGGGTTCTCTGTTGAAATTCATGGCCAAATCTCTTCAGTTTCCAGCTTGCCCTTTGTATGCAAGAACGCAAAGAGCTGCAACACCAAAACAGAAACTCTGATGAGACTGACGCGGTGCTTGTGGATCTGCCCCTGGGCAAGAATGAGAGTTACTAAGTTACTAGAAGATTGCAAAGAGCAAAGAAGGCCAAGGAGAAGGAACCACGAAAAAAATAACAAAGAAAAGAAGGCCAAGGAGAATAACTTTTGGGAACAGCCACGTAAAATTTTGCCGCGCAGCTCGAGCTCGAGCTCGAGGTGGGCTTCGCGGGTGACCTGGGCGTCTTCGGCCGGGGCCAGCAGCTCACGAAGAGCTTCAGCGGGGTGCTGGACAGTGGCCAGTGGGGCCCCCATGGCGTGGCTCAAGCTTTGGGGTAAGTGGAAACAACCTGGAGCTTTGTTTTGGAACCCCTGGCTTTTTTTTTGATCTCCTGGAACCCAACCTGGATTTGGGTTGAAAATTTGGGTAAGTGGACACCTGAATTGTTTGTTGTTGGAACAGCTGGTTTTTGGGGCTGGGGGGCAAGAGTTTCACCGTCGTGTGGGGTATGGCTCAAAATTAAAAAGCTCGGGCAAATGACTGGTTTTTTAGGTCTGTGGTTCCATTTGCCTTTTGGTGCCATTTTGGGGATCCACAACCATTTCGCGGGGCTCGGTTTCGCGGTCTTTCGGTGGTTTCGTGGTGGGAGTTTTGGCCGGTGGTGTCGGGTTGCTTTGACTGGGGTATTTTCCATCCCATTTTTCAGGGATCCTTTCTAGAACACCTCGAAACAATAAGGTCGGGAAATGCAGGGAGAGCGGCGATCGGTTGTTGAGAAAGCGATAGTTGAAAAGAGCGGTCGGAATCAATTTCTAGAGGTATCCGAGAAAACCACAAGGAAAGCACATCGAAGCCACTTCAAGGGGTCAGCTAGAAGCGACGCCCCTTCGGTCTCTCAACTTGCATCGACAGGGAATGAGTTCGCCGGGGACTAGCATCGGACTGGTTTCCTTTGGATCCCAAACGGGTCTGTCCTTTTTGAGGGTACCCCTAGAGTAGGTTTCAAGGGGAAGCAAGTGGACAGCCGGCCCATTTTGGAGGGTCCCCAAAAAAAGAGACACCGAAATGAGACATTCCTCCCAGAAAAAAGAAGAAGAAGAACAACACACGATACGGTCCATTCCCAAAACCCCCGAGTTGGACTCCCGATTCAGGGTACCTCCACAATATGTGTTTCAGATTCGTTCCGGCTTGAGTTTTTTTTTTTCACCGAGAACCCCTGTGTTCGTGGGGTTGCCTTGGATCAACCCTAAACCCTCTTCCCAAAGTCTGACATGTGCACCAGTTTGGTCCCCAATTCATGCCCAGGATATGTTCTCCATTAGGGTGTGTCATCCGGGTGTGCAACTTTTGTTGCGAGACCTGCCCCAAATGGATTCCTTTTGGTCTTCAAAGCCACTACACACATACCCTCAAAAAAGAGACCCCCACCAGCACATCCCAACAGCTGCTTTCTCCCATGTCCAAGTTTTTCTTGGTGCGGAAACCAACAAGCAGTTGGGGGGTGCTGGCATTTTGTTCCCCTTTCGGTTTGCGAAAACCTTGTGGTTTCAGCACAGAAGTTCCTTCGGTTCGGAAGGCATGGCTCAAGGATGGCCCTTGCGGCGGAGTGGCCATGGGGCCTCATAGCCCCATGGGGCAGCGATGGAAGAGCATGGCTACACGGTCATGCGAGTCCTGGGTCAGGGAGGAGGAGCTGTTTGAGCAAAGACATGGGTTGAGGTACCAACCTGTTTTGGGTGGTTTTAAACGGACACCACAAGAAGAATCGAAGCCATTGTGGGAGGTCCCCCCCAAAAATGATATACCTAAATGAGCAACTCTTCGCGCGTGCATTCGTAAATGAGTCAACTTGTTGAAGCTTCTTCTTTTGAATGTATAACTTGCATTCTTTTTTTGGCACGAATGCATTCTGATGGGTGACATGAGTCATGAATCAGTGAGCACTCCTGGAATCCTTCCCAGGCTGCAATAGTCGAGTCTATGAGGTCAAGGATCGGGACGGGCAGCTGCGCGTGGTCAAGCAACTGCCATGGCTGGGCGACTCGGATCGGGAGAACGCGCTGAGGGAGGTGAAGTTGTTGTCCTCCATGAAGCACCCCTGCATCGTGCCCTACCTGGAAAGCTTCCTGGTGCGATCCACGCCCTCACTGCCTTCGGAAGATCTTCTGTGCTTGGTGATGAGCCGCTGCGATCGCGACCTGCGCCAGGAGTGTTTGCGGGTGCGCCTGGAGTGGGAACTCCAGGCTTCTGCCTCCCTTGGCCGCGCGCAGATCGGGGAGCCGCAGATCCTGTCGTGGCTGGCGCAGCTCACCTGGGGTTTGCAGCACCTGCACTCCCGGAAGTTTTTGCACCGCGACCTGAAGCCGCAGCACCACGGCTTGACCTCTGGGGGTTTTGGCGGGCTTCTTCAGGCTCCCTTGATGCCAACGGGTGAAACGCATGGGGACCGGTGGAGTCTGGCTTTTTCATGGAGGCAAGTTGCTTTGTGAATGGCTCCGACCTTTGGTCAACATGTCCGGCTGTCAAATTTAAACCCCCCCCCCTTTCCCCCTTTCCCCCTGCGCCTGGCCTCCCGCGGACGCGGGTCGGAGGAACGTGCTGCTGGCGCTGGGGGGGAAGCGCGTGATGCTGGCGGACTTCGGGGTGGCCGGGCAGGTGGAGCACACCGAGGACCTGCGCCGCTCCATCGTGGCTCAACCCGACCCACCGAACGACCCGGGGTGGGCCGTTGTGGGCCCTTTTTTTTGGACGGGTCTCAAGTTGTTTTTTTGTTTGTTTTTTTTTTTTGGGGGGGGGTGCGGGTTTTTGGGTCTCAAGGGTTTGGCATGGGTTTTGGTAAGGGTTTCGCATGGATTTCTTCCATTTCCCTTGTTGGAGCCTCCAAAGGTGGCGATGGTTTGGTTTCAATAGAAACCACCAACCAGTAAATTGATCAGCCTTTGGAGGAGGAAATCCAGTGACCAAGAGTTTTGGCCACTATTTCCCGAGGTTTGTTTTTTAGTCTTAAGAGTTTTGCCGTTTGTGCCATGGTATTGGTCTTCAGGGCGTTGGTGCATGTTTGTCGCCATTTGGCCCCTTGGTTTTTGGATCCCGCTTTTGGTCAGGGTTTTGATAAGAAGCCGGTGTTGGCTTGTTTTTTTGTATCAAAGAACGCTCATCTTTAAGTTCCCCTAAAACCCTCAAGAACCAGGGACCCGGTCAAATCCCAAACCAATTCAAAGCACCACTTGGAGAGGGAGGAATTGGTTTTCCTATTTTTTGCCACGTGTTTGGTGTGTTTTGTTCGTGTTAGGTGGGGACCCCCGCCTTCATGAGCCCCGAGATGCTGGAGGGCCGGCCCTACAACAGCAAGACGGATCAGTGGGCACTGGGCTGTGCGCCTCGGATTGATTCGAGGGATCGATCGGGGCAACCGAATCTTCGGGGCTCTTTTCGGGGGAAAACCCCCGGCAAATGGTGAAGAGGGCAGGTTTAGCTCTGCGGTCTACATAAAGCAAGGTATCCAACTTGGCATCCTGTCGTTTGCAAGGCTTGGTGGTCTTCACGCGAGTGCTTGATTGAGCGAGGATCGATCGCACCCCTCGCTACCCGACATGCAAACAGTGGAGTCTTGCTAACAACACAAAGTCCCTCCAAACAACTGGACTCCACTAAACTGTCTTGTTGCTTTAGCAGTTTAGCAGTCCTTTCAGCCATTTGCATCTTTTTTGATTTTGCTGCCTCCAACAATTGCTCTACAAGTGTTTAGAAAACAGTGTAACAGTCGTTCAAAGCTTGCGAATTTTTCGTTTAGGTATCCTTTTGTCGAGGGGATTTTATTGGAGTTTTTTTCAAGTGAAACTAGAAGGAACACTGCACCCATTTAGTGGGGTCCGATTCCTACTTTGAGACACGCCCATATGAGTCCGTCTTTTTTTTGAGTTGGTACCCCCTTTGTGTTTTTCAAAGGGATACCAAAAGGACCATACCAAAAGGACCACCGAAGCCATTTGGAGGGGTCCCCCATTTATTTTTAAAGGCGACCCTCCCCCAAAAAAGGAAGAAGCGGTTTTCCATGGGTCCAAGTCCTAAGAAACAGCCACGCAAACACAAAAACAGTTACACACACCCAAAAAAGAAGGCGCAACCATAGCACGCCGTTGGGACCCGGGTGGTAGGTGGGTGGGTCTTTTTTCGAGTTGGTACCTTTTCGCTGGTTGTTTCAAAGGGAAACCCACCGGAAAGCTTTCCGACCCGTGACGGCATGCTTGTGGGGTCGGATGTTGGCCAAAAATTGGGGTCTCCCTGTTCTGGCGGTTTTAACGGGACACCACTCGAAAGCCGGCCGTGGGTGGTCCGATTGTTTCCTGAGAAAGGGACGCGTTTCACTCTTGACTCCGAGGTGCTGTTCGAGATGATGGCCCTGGAGCCGCCCTTCGCGGGGCGCTGCGACTCCTACGCCGCGGTGGTCTCCGCGGTGCTCCACGCGCCCCCGGTGTCGCCCCCCGAGGGCTACAGCGAGGCGCTGGGCACGGCGCTGGAGCGGCTGCTGGCGCGGAAGCCCCACAACCGGCCCTCCAACCGCGAGCTGCTGCGCCTCAACCGGGAAAATAGAACATGACATGGAACATCAAGGAATGGAATTTTGGTCTCCGTGTATTTTTGGGGCAGGTTTTGGTCCTCATGCTTTTCGTGTTCTTTTGCTCTCTCTCTCTCTCTCTTTCTCTCTCTCTCTCTCTCTCTCTCTCTCCCTCTTCCTCTCTTTGTTTATTTTGAAAAAGACAACACATTTGGACCCCCTAAAGACAAATTCCGTGGAATTTCCTCTCTTTGTGACAAATCATTTGGAGCCCCTAAAAAGGATTTGCTCAGATTTCCCTTTGGTTTCCCTTTGAAACATCAGCAGAAAGGGAAGCCTCAACAAAAAGACACATTTGCTTTTGTTTGGTCACAAGTACGTATTTGGTTTGCGTCGCTGAGTTGTGGAATCCTTTTTGGGTACGTTTGTGGGAATAACTCGTCTTAAAATAGGGCTACAGACCTTCGAGGAGTCCTAAGCTGGTTGACGGCTGTAGCGGATTTTGGGCGCCTCGTTTGTTTGCGCTGATATTGAAGCCCGTCTTAGAACCACCCGCAGGCTGGCAAACATTTTGGGAATCCCTTGCCCCGTACATCGAAAGTGTTGCAAATGTTCAGAGTTGGCATCACCTCAAAAGCTGTTGGTGGATACAAATCCCTAAAATGATGTCCACCAAAAGGTCCCCCATTTAAATTCACAGCCGTCACGCTAGAATAATAGGGATTTGGACCCCGAACATGGAGTTCGATCGACCTTCCATTTGGTTTCGCTGCGCAACCACTTTAAAAGGGTGCTGTCAAAGAAACACAACCCCACGTCTTTTGTGTGAGTCATTTTGTTTGCGTGTTGGTTGCTGTCTGAGTTCCTTAGAGCTGGAGTCCGGGAGGATTTCTTTGAGCCCAGATTTGTGGCTCAGATTTCAACCTGCGTGCCTCGTTTGGGGTCCTTCGGGTCCCGAAAGCGGAAGCCACGGGTCGTCTTGGGCTGCGAGCCGGCGAGATCGATCCCAGGCGCTCGAGCCTGCTGCGCCAAGCCTTCCACGAGTTCCTGCAAAGCCTCGATACCGCCGTGGAGCGCAAGGCCGGGGAAACGCGATCACCGGGCGCGGGCACAGGGAAAGGAGCACGGGAGAAAACGTGACGCCTGAGAACTGAAAGGGAAAACGAGGAAATGGCTGGGCCAGGTGTGAAAACTAGGCAGGGTAACCCCGCAATGGATTACTCTAAATGGAACCAGAACAATTTAACCAGTGGTTTGGCAAAATTTTGATGCCCAAAACGCTATGAATGCCCGGTGTCCATTTGTTTTCGACCGACAAGGAGGGTGCTCTTTTTGGGGGGCACAAGCAGGGCCTTTCTACGAGACAAAACCATTTGGGTTTTTTTGTAGGATTTTTGTTGGTGGGTTTTAAGAGGAAAACATTTTTTTCTGGGCTGTCTTTTTGTTGTTGTAGGACCATCAAAGCCATTTTGAGGGTCCATCGAAGGTGCCTTGGGCTAAGAGTCGCTCCTCCTCGGTGACGGCGACCGCCGCTGGCGCCACTGCCGTGGGCCTGGCGCGGCGGGTGGTGCCGCTGCTGCGGCAAGTGCACGCGGAAGAGTCCCAGGCCGGGAGCTCTCTCCGAGAGTCGCGTGCCCGAGCGCCCGAGCCGACCTGGCAGTTGGGCCTATGGACCAAATTGAGTTTTCGAGAGGAATCTATAGATTTCCCAAATTGAGCACACACACACACACACGCACCCTTTTGGTTTTAAAGGAAGAGCGAAAGGAAAGCCACCAAACCTTCGGGGGTCCGAATCCCGAACACTTGCGGGGAATGAGGGGATTACCCCTACCCCTTCGAGTTTCAAACCTCATTTTTTGGGTATCTATGGGAACATGCGAGCCAACCGGAAGACGGATAGATGAAGGTTAGTAAGGGACAGTCCCCTTGCCATAAATGGGTTCAGATATCGCCGCCGGACTTGTGATCGACCTCAAAGCTCACACCAATTGGCCGTGGCTCCAAAAACATGTATCACCATGGCACCTTGGTAAATGGAACCAAAGACCTAAAACTTGAGGCTTGCACTGGCTGCCATACCCACATGAGGGTGAAACTCTTCCATCCCCATCCCCAAAAACCAGGAGTTCCAAAAAATAATAAAGAGGGGAGGTTTCATTTAGCAGGGTACCCATGTTGGACCCTTGTTGTTTGGGGACCCCCCGCCTCTTCCGCAGGTGGCGAACGCCTCTCCGCCCATCACCGAGCCCGCCTCGGAGGCCGCGGCCTCCTCGGGCGGCTCCTCGCCGGGTGCCCGGAGCAACCGGAGCCGGTCCAGCAGCCGGGGGCGCAGCGCTGAGCTGAGCGCCACCGGCAGCTCCAACTTTGTGAACTTGGAGACGCTCGGAAGGCGAGGCGCGCATGGCGCCTCTTTTGGGTCATGCCGCCGGACCCATGCAGAACCCTTATCTTATTCTTATTAGGGGGGGTGTGCCCTCCAAAAGTGGTCCTTCATGGCTCCTCTCGCGGATTTGTTGGCTCAAGAAAAATGGTGACAAAATGGCAGCCGGATCTACCTAGAACACCTACTTTAGGCGAAAAAAGGAGGGTGTGATCTCCAAAAGTGGTCCGAATCCTCACTAAAGGGGGACCCCCCGCCTGTGAATCAACCAGGGTTTTATGAATCAGTGGTCAAAATGTGCAGGTTTTAGTCTGTTTCTATTTGGTCTCCATGATTTCCACAATAGTCATCTCCAACCAAAAGGTGATGCCACCATTTGCTCCTGGGCCCCGAAATGGTCCATATTGACAGCCCACAAGGTGATATTGCACTTTTCATAGCTCGTCCAAAAACTATGTGATTTAAACCAAAAGGTGACACAATTCACCAATTCTATAACTCGTCTTGAAGGAGCTACCCAGCGTTGACAGCCGGATTACCCCTCCCACCAGAACGAATTGGACACCCCGGGGTTTATTCATCTGGGGTCAACATGGGAGATGAAAAACCACCAAAAACAAGCCACCACCAAAAAAAACCAAAAAGCCTGCAGGCCCCCCCACCCCCGCCCCCCCCGGCTTTTTTCCAGCACCTAACAACAACAACAACAACCAAAAACCGCATGGCAGGGCCCAGTCCGAGTGGCCGCCCGCCTTTTCGGAGGAACAGGAGTCCGCTGCCGGGCCTGGTGGAGGACATGGACTTGGACCTCTCGAGCCCTGTGGCGCCCTTCGCGGCCTCGGGCCACGTGTCCGCGCAGACGGAGGGCTACCCCTCGGACTTCGAGAGCGACTCCCAGGCGAGACGTCCTTCGATTCGCTTCGCTTCGCCCGCGCGTGAGAAACAAGGATCGGTGGACACTTGGTCGCTTTTTTCCCCAGATAGCTGAAAGCTGTAGGGGTTCTAACTTCTAATAAAGAGGGGAAAGTGATTTGCGAGATTGATGGGCGGGTGCTAGGGGGCGTGCGGTTTGGGGTGCTGGTGTAGGTGCTGATTGGAGTGCTGAGTGGGGTGCTGTTTGAGGTGCAGATGGCAGTGCGGGCGCATCTTTTCAAGATTGATGGTACTAGGGGGCATGCAGTTTGGGCTGCTTGTGCAGGTGGTGTTTTGGTCCGCGCATTTTTGCATCTTGACGGTAGGACGCAGGAAAAAATGCAGTTTGGCGTGCTGCTGATGGTGCTGTGGGACACAGTTTGTGGGGAGCTGTTTGAGGTGCTTTGTGGCGCGCATCGGGCATGCAGGTGACGTTGCAGGCGCATGTTTGCATCTCGACGGTAGGGTGCAAGGGGGCATGTGTTTGGGGGTGCTCTTCAGGGTGATGTTGCGGGCGCATTTTTGCTCGATTGACGGCCGGGTTTTGCTTGGGGCGTTCTTCGCGGGGGTGCTTTTGGAGGTGCTGGTGTGCAAGCACTGCTATCTGGGGTCTTGCTGGTGTATTTTTTATTGGGAGGCGGCTTTTCTTCTTCTTCAAGCAACATGGTTTTTCCTTGTTCGGGGCGCTCTTTGGGCTGCGTTTGTTTCTTCAAGCAACATGTTCGCTTGTGGGGCGTTCAAAAAGGCGTGAGTTATTTTGTTTCGGTGTGCCGAAACCAATGAGAATCAGTGAATCAACATTTGGGCGGTGCTTCCTTTTTTTCTTTCTTTTTTTCCGGGAGTCTAGGAACCTCTGAGGCTTCCCCCTTCCCCCCCCCCCCCCCGAGTTTGAGACGCAAGGGACAATCCCAGCCACAAATAGCTGCGGAGATCCGCCTTCGTAAAGTTCTTTACATGGTTCTGGGGATCGACCATGTTAATACCGGGTTTTGACTATGACTCACGTCCAGTTGGGCGGATCTCCGCAGCTCGAAAAACGAGTCGTCCCACCCGCAGGGCGCTTCTTGTCAGGTGCCCTCCGCATCCTCAGACATCGATCTGCTGGAGGAGCTCCGTCGACCTGCACCCAAGACCTACCCCCTTCTTGTCGGGGCATGATGTCAACCCTGTACTTAGATATGATATAAATATAAAGAAGGTATGTACTCGCGAAAACCAAGTTTGCAACAGCGCCAAGCAAGAAAGCGGGTATTTGGAACAGGGGTGTATTTGCCCAAGATCCCTGGAGTAGGTGCCCGCTAAAAAAAAGGGCCCTATATATATATATATTCCATGATATACCCCACACATAGGTACCCTTAGCTCCTTGTTTTTGTTCTGTTTAAATGATAGGCACGTGGATATTTCCCTGGAGGTTGGTTCGGACAGACCCCGCCGAATTTTCTGTCCACCGGGTCCGGCATTTTTTTCCGTCCTTTTTTAACGGGGAATCCTTTCTTCCAGAAGACCCCTGATTAATGACTGAGGGGGTCATTGGGGTCAAACTTGAGGTGGGTTGTCCTTTTGGAATCCTGTAGGGATTCCAAAAGTCCCTACCAACCCCCAAAATTGTGTATAACATCCAAAAAGGAGCCACATCTTGCATGATGGCGAAAAGGGACCTCCCTTAATAACAAAGTGCGGGGTTTGTCAACGAGTGCAACAGGAAAGATCACCCAAATGGGTGTGTCTTCTTTTAGGAGATCCCCCAAAATCGTGGTTTTCCTTTTGGTTTCCCTTTAAAGGGGCCAAAGCCTGGGTTCAGTTCACATTCCCTATCGCACCAAGTCAAATGAGAGCTCATGTCAGGAGATCCAGCCCGAGGACGAGACTGAGCACGGGGAGCATGGCCTCGGCAGCGCGGAGTGGCGCCAGCTGCTGGCGGAGGCCGAAGCGCTGCTGGTGCCGCTGCCGGAAATCCACTGGACAGAGGAGGCCCACAAGCTCCGCTCCGCGTACCCTCGGCTTTAGTTGGGATGGGAAAAAAGATC
>CAUJNA010000972.1:57500-80000 GCA_963377175.1 Effrenium voratum
GGAGCCTCACCCATGACTCGCGCAGAAAGGGGGGGGGTGGTTTACTCTCCCTTTTGGAGGGGGGGTGGTTTTGCGGGGGATGGTTTTGGGGGTTCAGACATAGGTGGTCTTTGGGTTTTGGTTTGCGTTTTGGCGGTTTTGGCTGTTTTGGTTTTGTAGTGCGCATAGCTCTTCGCTTGGTTGCAGGTCGAAGACCACGTGCTCCACCCCTCCTTCCGCCGCGGCGATGCCACGCCGCCGCAGGCCTTGGTTTCGGTGCGGAGTAGCCCGGAGCCAGCCCTCTTTCAACAGCCCAGGGGTCAATGGGATACCCGGAACACCACACCACTCAGTTCCCGTTTGGGCGAGGAGAACCCCCCCCCCCGGCTAAGCTACTTAAGAAAGATCCTAACATGTCGGGTTACTTGTCTTAACAGAGCACCTTGGAGCTCTCTTTGCTTGGCAGCTGAGCTGCTACCACCTTGGGTTCCACTGGTTTACATGGGCTTTATGCCCCATGTAGCCGGGACACCCATCCACTCTTTTTTCGAGAGAAAAGACACAGTTTGGATTGGTTCTATGCCCCATGTACCAGGGAAACCCATCCACTCTTTTCGAGAGAAGAGTCACACCGCTGCGCATCTTGCGCCAGGTGATTGTGACCAGATCGCACCTTGCCCAAAGTCGCCAAATGCGGCGCTCCGTGGATCAAAGAGCCGCGCGAGAGCGTGACCGAAGCATGCCGTACGGACCTCAGCTGGAGGGGAAATGTTTCCGTTTGGAGTCCCTTCAAGATGACCTCGAAACAGATGCCATCGTTTGAGGGCAATTCCTGTTTGTGGGGTTGGTGAAAAGGGAAACCAAGAGGACACCCGTAACATCTTCAGGGTCACCTCAAAAACGCCATGGGAAAGCCCGCAGAGAGACAGGCATGAGCACGAAAGCTGAGGTTCCCAACCTCGTTGGATGTGGATTTTCTGAGCCTTTTTGCTTCCTGAGCGAGGAGCTTCCTCCCTCCCGCGAGTCGAGTCGAAATCAGCTGTGCCATGGGTGGCTGCCTGAGTTTTTTTTTTTTTTTTTTGGGTTTTCGAAGGCCAAGGATTGGGTTTGGGGATGGGGTGCTCAGAGTTCTGGCTGCACGGATATGAAAAGAGCCAAAGATTTGGTTGGGGGGGGTCCAGTTTTGCTAAAATGTCACGCCTAAGTGGGCTGTCCGTTTGTCAAGAATGCCATCTATCTCAAAGCATTATTTTCTTTAAACTCCAACAGTGGCTAACGTTTTAGTGGAAACCATTGGTAAATTGATCAATATTTTAAGGTGGGAAATCGTGAACCCTGTATGTTGAGCCTCCTCCAGACGTCCGATTTGCTGTTGGGCGACCATGCGCTGTCGGTTGCAGCTGGTGCTTCGACTTTCACCTTTCACCATGTCAGACATGCCAACAGAGTCTGAGGCCTAGAACAATTTGCAAGCACTCTATCTCTCTATCCCTCTATCTCTCCATCTCTCTATCTTTCTATCTCTGGGCGGCGCAAGGGGATGCTTAGATGTTCTGCAACATCAAAGTCAAGGCTCTCTTTCTCTTGTGTCCCTCTTCCTCGCTCTCTCCCTAATGCTTACACACACACACACATGTACGTTCCATATTCGCCGACTCTCATTGCTGTGCATGGAATGGAGAGAATGAATTGACATTCCTGCCCAAGAAGCCAGCTCAATGACTGGTGCTTGTTGAAAGCGAAATGGAGAGCAATCCCTGTTCCCCCCCAAGCTACCCTTGTTTTACAGCGGTTTAGAAGCATACGCAATATACTGGGCCGAATACTGTATGTTGTAATACCCATTTTCATACGTGCAAGCTGCGTGCTTTGCAGAGGAAGCAATTTCCAGCCCGAACATTTCCCACTAATGCAGGAAGCGGGTCGCACAATCGCCAGTCACCATCGCATGCCAGTCAGCTAAGCGAATCGAGAAAAAAGGGCTCATGCCATCACCACAGCGTGCGATTTTCTCCAGAAATCCCGTCAATCCGCGCATGCCCGAGAAGTTAGTTCAGACATTGGCATGGGACAGCATGGCCTGGGACAGCATGGCGTAGCTTAGAGGCCAAGTCGAATACGGACAGAGCTGTTTGCATGCCTTCCGTGCCAGCAAGGTGCCACGTGTTGCCTTTGTTCGATGCTACGATGCACACAGCCAGATTCGGCCTCGATTCGGCCTGGCGACCTCCCGTCGACGACTTGGGGCGAGAAGCCCGGGTTTGCTTTTGGTTTCCCGGTAGCAACAGGCTTGCTGGTGCTCAGCAGGGAATGAACTAATGACCCCATTCGCTATGGTTTACTGGAAAGGAATAGGTTCATTCCCAACACCCTGGCTCATTCCCTACTGAGCACCAGCAAGCAGGGGGGGCGGGAACGTCCACCGAGAGACTGGACGGGTTGGCCTTCCGACGGCAGCGCGATTTAGATTTGTCTCACGCTGATGCTGGACGCCTGAGCATTGAAACAAGGGCGGCTGGTTTTTTGTTTTACGGCCCTCCTTTTGGGACATGGTTTAAGTCGGGCGTAAACCACCCAGAATAGCGCCTTGCAAAAGGGACTTTGGTTTTCCTTTTGGCCTCATCCATACCCACCACAAGATGGTGGCCCGTGACGGGCCCAACTTGATCCGACTTGGATCCCAAGAACTTCTGGGATGGCGACATCGAAGGCCAACTGGCTGTGGGTCAAAAATGCGGTAACCCCAAAATGGCCCAGGCCCTGATAAATGGAACCAAAGACTAAAACCTGCGGTTCATATCCTGGTGGGTTGACCCATACCCAACTGGGATGAGAGAACCAGTGCTTGGCCTCGCGCCTCAGGCAGTTTTGGCTTTTCCATGTGCCCAAGTTGTGAAGCCCGAATACAGAATTCTCGAAGAAATCAAATGACAATAGCGGAGGAATCGCCGTGTGGACAATCGCCCGCGAAAATTGCCGATGGAATAGTTGGAGGAATAGCCCGGGAAAACTTGCCTGAAACTTTTTTTGCCAGTCTCGGGCTCAAATACCTCAGACCTTCGCCATGGATCCGGAGCCTTGCAGGCATTTGGTCGGACAAGACGTTTTTGTTGGTTGTTGTTTTTTTTCTTCACCTTTGTCAACCTGGTTTCAATCGACACCATTTCTGACAGTTTTTTGTTTGAGATATGGATACCGGTGAGTTATGCACTTCAAACGAAAAGTTCCGGTGCCGTTTGCGGCCTAAGGAACAAGGGGAGGCCTTGGAACTGCTGGGCCGCTTGACGCGGTGTTTCAGCCAGTTCAGGTCGTCAGGTTGGCGGTTTGGATTGGTGGATTTGGGTTTGGATTTGAGCCCCCTATTTCTAGAGGGGGAAACCAGCAATCCAAGAACCACTTACAGGGAAGCTTTGTTGACGTCAGTCCCCACCCAAATGATGTCCACCAAAGGGTTCCCTCGTTTACAATTCACCGCCAACAGCTCAGTTGAACTTGAGCTGTCAGGAAGACGCCTAGAGGAAGCAAATCACTCGGCGGTCTTCACTTCGGCCTCCCGGCAAAAGTGCAACCGAGCCAGCCAAGGCATCATTTGGCATGTGCGTGCATGCCAAAAAGTGGCCAAGGTACTTATGGACAATGCTAAATTCATTATGATGGTATTGGTGGTCTTGACCCACTCTATGGCTGCAACGTATCCATCACTTGCATTGCTGAGAGCGATACATCCCTTTCAAACAAGGACATTTGCGTTTATCTCCGGTGCTGTGAATCGGAAGCACACGCGAGAGGCACTCTTTCAAGCTTCTCGGGACACTGTCGTTCAAATCCTGTGGTTTAGCACCTTCTTGGAACCTGTTTGCTACAAGTTCATGTCTGGGACTTCGCCATTTCGTCCACCAAATCTTAAGGAGGTCTTCTCTCTGCTGTTCTTCTCTGGGGCTCACATCCATTGGTACTTGTATGGTCTCTTGTGGTGGAGACTTGCAAGCCACATGCTGCTTCACCTGCGACCAATCGAACGCCTGAGCATCTCCCTGATGATTTCGGCTGCGGCTACCTGGACGTACGTGGACTTCTTGAGTACCTCTGAAGCCTTGGCATGTTTGCCTCTCTACACCGCAGGTCAGATCTGTGGTGACGCACAGTTCCTTGAGAGGTACAAGGGATGGGAGACTTCCACTCGGGATTGGCTGGGGCGATTGGCCGGGCTTCTGCTCTTCTTTGGCCTTGACTTCATGTGGCGCCAACTTGGATGGACGCAACACTACCCCTTCTCCATGGGCTGCATCCCTTGGGCTGTGCAAGAGGGCTCCTACAGCTACGTCCATGTCGGCATGCTGCTCTGGCTTCTACGTGGAGTTGCAGGCCACGGGGTGTGTACCGCGAGAGACTCAAAGTTGTCGCATAGGGCTCAAAGCAGAGCTTTTCGTGGGAGCAAACATTGAAAGCAGAGCTTTTGTCACTCCATTCTGCATTGGAAGCACTTGCTGCAGGCTCGCTCTTGATGCTGAGCAAGGTACTCATCTTTCTTCTTCTGTGCTGTCCACGGCAATCCGGCATGATGACGCGCCTAGGGCGGAACACCCTCTTTCCGTACCTGCTCCATCATCCCCTGCTGCCGCTCAAGAATGCCTGCCTCGTGCTTTTGGGAAGCTCGGCAATTTGTATTCTCTTGTGCGATCCGTTTCTCAGCAAAGTGAAGAACCTGTCGCCGAGGCCGGAGCTTTGGCTCTTCCCACCTCCGGGAGGCGGCGGATGTGGTGCTGAGCGTTGCGCTGGTGGCTGTGCTTGCGAGCCCGCAAGTTCAAGTTGCAGCTCGGGCAGCGGGGCGGTTTTTGGTCTGGGCTCATCAGCGCACTCGGGCTCACGCCTTTGCTCCCTGGGCGGGTCCTTTTTTTGGACTGCTATTGGGTTGGATCTTTAGACTTTAAGTTTTTGAGAAATCAAGGGGGTTTCGACTAACCCCCCAAAAAGTTAAAGGTTTTGCAGGGGGGTCAACAGCAACCAAGTTTTGGAGTCGCCTTGTTGAGGTGGTTCTGTAAGCCACTGGGCTCGCTCGCATAGCTCAGGTATTCACACCTTGCTTCCAGCCGTGGCGAGCAAGCCGCGCCTGAGCTCGCGTTGAACCAGAGGTTTGTAGCTGAAGTCACAGTGCCTTTCCTATTGCTATGCGTTGTCAATCCCACCTCACCTAGCAATCCCAATTTGGAGAACTCCTATTGTTCTGTGTCAATCCCAAAGTTCCTGCTTGACTCAGATCCAATTTGGAGAACTCTCTCAATGCTGTTGGCAGGAGGGCATTTTGGACTCAGGAGCTCCATGCGGCTCCTTGCATGCTGGGGAGAAAAAGTGGCGATTCGACTCAGGAAACGGGATGGTGAGCCTCGTCTCTGGCACCTGTTTGTCACATTGGGTCAACAAATTGCACAGCAGGATACGGACCGCAGGTCGTCTTTTCCATCCGATCCGGGGATCGGGCGCTTGACATGAGGGGTGACCGGATGCCACTGCCTGGGCTTACAGGATCGGATCGGGTTTCGCGCACGGTTTCGCCCCTTTGCCATGTCGGATACCAAACTTGTGGTGGTGCCTTGGTCGTCGAATGTGAGCTCGGTCGAGGTGTCTTTGCGAGTTTCGATGGTTTCTCGCGACGCAGTGCATCATGGCAACAATGTTCCTTTTGCTTTGAGTTTTAAACCAACGCAGAACCCCATATGCTCTTTCGGGAGAGAATACTAGTTGGGTTGCCCCTTGGACCTGCGTGAAGGGCAAGCACGAGGAATGGCGTGTCCGTGCGCGCAGCACGTGAAAGGATGACCAGGATAGCAGTCCTGCGCAGAAGCAACAGACGGCAGCAGCCAAGCGGAAAATGCATTCATGGCCTAAGAGGATGGACGCAGATGGCCCTTTTTGCGACAGATAGGTGGTGATGTGGATATGCAGTCTTAGAAACTCAGGCTTTCCAGCAAGCGACTTGCGCAGCTCAAGATATTCGGAAGGATCCCCATTGAAGAGCAAGAGCAAAAGCAACTTGGCAACTACGTAAGAATGCAAATTTGTTACCAAGCCACTGACAGCAGCGTGAGCCAAAGACGCGTATACTAGGCTGCTTCTAGCATTATCGCTGACTGGTCACTACTCCAGGTAGCGTTGGCAGCTTATGACGCAACGCCAAACGATGTTGATTAGCACATCGCATTTTGGACACATGCCAAACGCGTTAGGCAAGTGTCTCCAGACAGGCCCGTTGGCACATATGCTCAGTGCGAACTCTTCTCTCAGCTGGTATCATTCCGATCAGCCGCTCAGATGCCATTTGCGTGCGCATGGATGAAGCCCTGCAAGAGCGACCAACTCCTCAGACCAATGCGCTGGGCACAGACCCTCCTTCGTCGAAAATAAAACTTCGTGAAGCGAGTGCGAACTGGTTCCCCGCGGCCAGGCGCCGGGATTTTGCCCCACGTTCGCGCTTTGCCACTTTTTGTTGCGAGAAGACGCAAGCCGTTTTATTCGTGACAGAACGCTTTCCACTGTTGCAACCTGGTTGGGTCAGGATCAGACGGAAGCAGCCCTCAGCCGGTCTCAAGCGAAGCTGCGCGTATGCTCAGGAATCTCTGAGTCTTTGCTTTCAGCCCGCTTGACCAAAGAAAACATTGCTCAACCGTGGCGTAGGTCCAGGCGATGAACTCCACATGCCCGAGCCCCGTGTTGCCTCTCTGTCCAAGGGTCCGAATATCCGCGCGAGCTGATCCCGCTTAGTTTCGGAAACTGGTCTGCTTCGTTGCCTGAATGGGATGGTTGAACCGTGAAGGTCGGGTAATGATATCAGAAACGGCCAACAACATGAAGCCTCCACATCGCCTGTGGGCCAATGCGCGGTCTGATACTCGTGGATGCTGACGCTAACCGCCGTTTCTGGCTCAGTATATGGGCGGACACCTTAGCAACGTAGTTCGGCTGGCAAGATGTCAGCATTGCCAGCAGTGCCATCAGAATGGGCGGGAGAGGCGGCAGAGGATGCCGAAGAGGCAACAGAAGAGGTGACAGAAGAGGGTGCAGAAGATTCGGTAGTGAATGAAACGCCAGTGGAAGGCGGGGATTGTGGCGAAAGCTTGTTCTCGGAAACGGTGTGCGTAGGAAGTGCGCGAAATTGCGTGCAGGTGCGACCCAACCCAAGAAAAAAGTTGTGGTGAAGGTGAAGAAAAAGAAGACCAAGGCGGGATATGATTCCGCAAGCTTCCACGTACTAACTTTACTTGCGGGCTGCTGCACACTTTGTCAGACAGCACGCACGGCTAGTGCAGAGCACGCAAGACTAGCACTCAACAATCCGTCCTCTCAAAAGGTTGGGCACACTTTGCGGAAAGCCACGGCATGAAAGGACAAAGGACAAAGGACACTGGACACTGCGTACAATTTGCCAAACCAGTGACTGTGCACACCCCCTCTCACGCAAGCAGCGGTTGAATGAGTATTACGTGACTTTTTTCCAAGAAACACTTGCTGAGCAGAGTCTACATGTACACACACACACACACACACACACACGCACAGGCAACCAGTTGAATGAATGATGGGTGGACGTGCTGCGCAATTGCAACGCGCCTGTTCTTGCGTGTTCCCTCCCTGTTATGAGTCAGGTTGCCTGAACAATCGGTCCAAGCGGTCTAAACTTCGAGTGCCTTCCAAGAAGCTGGCGCAGAGCAGCGTTTGGGGAGTTTCTCCGCTGAAGCACATTGGTGAGAAGGTACGCCCCTCTAAAAAGGGCCTCGTCGCATGCGCGTGAGCATTTGCTGAGCTGGGCTCCCCCAAACTGGCAAAACCTGTTGCGTCGGCGTAGGGTTCGAGCGTGCTACAGCACGACAGCAATCAATCGATAGCGTCAGGTGTGGGCTGCATGGCTGTTTGCGCTTCGACTGCCACCGACATGTCCTTTCGCAAGGGCGGAGAGAGGGTCTGACAGTCGCCTGAGGTGGGAGCCACAGAGCAACCACCGCCATCGTCACCCATAAGTCCGCAGACCGGGAAGTCTGCCAAGGAGGATGAGATCCTTGAGGCCGCGCCTGTGAAGGAGGACTTCGCGCGTCTGAACGTTTGTTTTTGTTGCTTTCTGACCAACTTTTTTGAGGAGACGGAAAGTGAGAAGAAGAAGCGAGAGGCCAAGGCGCGGGGACGATCGATCTCTTCTTTGAGAGCAACCCTTCTTCGGTGGTTGGTGGTTTTAAAGGGACAAGAAAAAGATACCCCACCATTTTGGGGTTTGCTGAACAGAGGCAGCTGTATTCATGTGTCGCAACGCTGAGAAATGCAAGGCAGAGCATGCTTCTCTCGATTTTGGCCTGTTGATTCCATAGAGAACATGTTTGTTTGGCGAAGTCAGATAATATATACGTGTACATGTATGTATATATATATATATATATATTTATGCATATATATATATACACATAATGTGTGTGTATATATATATATACATATGTATTTTAGGTACGCATATATATATATATATACATATATATATACACGTGTTTGTGCATGTTGTGTGTGGCTTCTTTAGGAGAAGGAGGATGCTTTGAAGGAGACACTTGGTCTAGACTCAGTTTGACAAGATCAGCGTGCCAAATCTCGCCTCTGAACCCCAAATATCCCCAGAGTCAAATTCTCACGTGCAGAGGTTGCCCCAAGAAGCCGCCGGTGAGACAAAAGCAACCTGTTCTGACGGCACTAAGGTGGGGTGGGAAGGCTCCGCTACGCAAGCTCCTGTCGTGCCTTGCTTCATGGAGCATACGTCTCACAATAGGAATCGGAGCCCCCAAAGTGGGAGGTGTCTTTTTGGTTTCCCAAGAGCACCAACAAGAGATCATCCTTTTCCCTTTCCTTTGGAGAATGGCCTTTGGGTTTCCCTTTCCTTTTGGTTGGTTTCCTGCTGGTGAGTTTCCCTTTCCCTTTGGTTTCCCTTTGGTTTCCCTTTGGTTTCCCTTTGGTTTCCATTTTGGTTTCCCTTTGGTTTCCCTTGGTTTCCCTTTTGGATTTCCCTTTTTGGTTTCCCTTTGGTTTCCCTTTGGTTTTCCCTTTTTGTTTCCCTTTGGTTTCCCTTTGGTTTCCCTTTGGTTTCCCTTTAGTTTCCCTTTGGTTTCCTTTTTGTTTTCCCTTTGGTTTCCCTTTTTGTTTTCCCTTTGGTTTCGCTTTTTGATTTCCTTTTGGTTTCCCTTTTGGCGTCGCTTTGGTGTCCCTTTGGTTTCCCTTTTGGTTTCCCTTTGGTTTTTCTTTTGGTTTCATTTTGGTTTCCCTTTTGGTTTTCCTTGTTGGTTTCACTTTGGTTTCCCTTTGGTTCCCCTTTTGGTTTCCCATTGGTTTTCCTTTTGGTCAATTTTGGTTCCCTTTGGTTTCCCTTTTGGTTTCCCTTTCTGTGTTCTTTTGTTTTTTGTTGGTTTCCCTTTTGGTTTCCCTTTTGGTTTCCCTTTTGGTTTCTCTTTAGTTTCCCTTTTGGTTTTCCTTTCGCTTCCCATTCGTTTCCCTTTTGGCTTCCCTTTGGCTTCCCTTTGGTTTCCCTTTGGTTTCCCGTTGGTTTCCGTTTGGTTTCCCTTGTTGGTTTCACTTTGGTTTCACTTTGGTTTCACTTTGGTTTCACTTTGGTTTCCCTTTGGTTTCCCTCTGGTTTCCCTTTTGGTTTCCCTTTGGTTTCCCTGTTGGTGTAATTTTGCTTTCCCTTTGGTTTCTGTTTGGTAGTTGAACAAACCCGCCTTTGATGGGGTTGTGTTCCTTTTAACTTGCTCTTCGGGTGTGGTGCATGAGATTTGTATTTGCCATCATTCGGCTCAAGGAAAAAGGGACGTGCGTACGCATTGTGACGCCATAGTACTGGGAGTTCGAAGCCTGGTATTTCAACTTGTTATCAGCTGTAGTGGCTCTACGGTTTTCCTCGACCTCTGCAGTTTACACTTGGTTTGAGTTCAACGTATCTTGATCACGGCGGATCACAAACTTCACAGGAAGAGCCCGCTGGTGGGTGCGCTGACTTACCTGGCCCTCGAGGGAATTCGGGCCGGAAAGAAGGCCAGAAGGAAACGTGAGGCTTTTCTGAGCCACAGGCAAGAGGACGGGGAGGACATTGAGGAAGGGGATTATACGACACGCATCAGGCACTCGGGATCGACCTTTGGGCGCTGACAAGGGCTGGGTGGTTTCTGGGGTGACGCTTCGCTCCTTGGATTCGTCCAGCCACAGGGCTCTGAAGTCGGTTGGTCATCCTTGGCGGCAACCCTTGCCTCCACCACCGCTACCGCCGCAATCATCGCCTTCACCTGTAAGTGTGCCATTGCCTGAGCCTCCTGTCGCAGCTGTTCGGGTCAGGCCCACGAAGGCCAGACGTGTGGTTGAAGCTGAGCGTGATACAGTCGAGGAAGAGTTTGAGCCAACGGCCAGTCCAAGCTTTTTGCCTCCAGATTGTTCATCTCAGCTTGTGAGGCCCACACCGGAAGTTGCCAGGTTGGCACCTAGGGCTGCTGACCGGGACATGTCATTGCAAGTGGTTACACTGCATCAACGGTGAAGGTGTGGAAGTGGGCCAACGGCATTTTGAGGAGCAACCAACAACTGGAGTGGACGTTTGATTGCAACTGACTGGCATCAGGCTTCAGACACGTATCGTACAAACAGACATTCTGCATTGCGACTGGACGAGAGCGGTCAGCTTCCGGAACCGGTGTTGCAGTTTTACTTGTCCAGGCTGGGTAGTGGGGACAAGTTCATCATTCTGTCCCACATTGAGAAGTCCCAGTGGAACCTTGATAACCTTTTCCTGGCGGTTCGATATCGATTGGCCGTGGACGCTGTGGTCGTGACTGCAACTCGCATAAAGGCTGGTGGCAAACTTGACACGTGCGTTCTGAAAATCGCTTTCTGCTGATTGGCGACAACTGTGAGATTGCCGGAGAGTTTGAGCAGTTCAACCTTCTGGACAAGTTCTTGCACATTCAGTGCCAAGGAAGCCACTTCCACCGCCAGGTACAAAGAGGGCCCGCAATATAGGTGAGCCTTTTTCAGAGATCGGGAATTCCTGGCCTGAAGTTGTACAGCTGTCTCGCCCGCGTGATAGGTTACTTGAGTCGCGCCACAAGTTTTGGTGAGTGTGTGAGCACCATGAGGAGCTGTTCGGGTTACTTCATTGCTCTTGAAGCCGAAAATTCTTTCCTTCCTCTTGTGTGGGTAAGCCGAAAGCAGACTGTCACCAGACGATCAACGACTGAATCCGAAACAGTGGCTTTGGCCACCGCCGTGTACAATGATGTGATGCCCTTGCAGATTGCCTGTAGTCATCTCTTCGGCCGTGAGATTCTTGTGAAGTGTTGGGAAGACAATCAAGCTGTCCTTGCGATTGTGTCCAAAGGATACTCTTTCAGTTGCGGCACTTGCAAAAGACTCATAAGATCAACGTCGCCTCATTGTCAGAAGCATTTGAGAATCCCAATTACAAACTAGATTGCATTGACAACTGAGCAGAAAGGAGATATCTTGACGCTGCCCATCCATTTTGGGATGTTCCGCAGTCAAAGCCTGAATGAACACCTCACCTGACCCTGCCGTGTTTGGCTGCTTCGAGCGCCTCACGCCATGAAGTGAGCGCAATTAGGTTTCACGTGAAGCGAATTGCATGACAATGCTTGGCCTTCACACCAGGTCGTTGCTAGTCACCCTTGTGGCCAGGTTGGAGCTTTTTGTGTCTTGGAGCAAAGAAACTTGTGTGTGCTTGGAATCAGGAAAGCATTCATGCCCTAAAACCGGTATCCTTGTGGGATGACGGGCATGCCGCGCTTGAGCAATTGCCAACCCCTTGCCAAACATACTTGAGTGCAAAATGTGCCACTCGGCTTTGAATATCTTAGCCTAAATACACTTGTGCAGCATTTGCCGCTTGAGTGCCGTGCATCGTCATGGCTTGTGTGTGCCTACATCTCAATTCTTGACATGCTGTTTTGCCGCTGAAGCGCCTCAGCCAGCAACTTGAGATGGTGCCTTTTGCCTGGATCATTAGTTCAATCCGTGTCATGAATTCGAGAGTTGTCTTTTGCTAAGTTGATGCAATCATTCTAGCAAGGGATGAAATCACCCTTCGCTGCGAGGGGGAGTTCAACAAACCCGCCTTTCATGGGGTTGTGTTCCTTTTAACTTCCTCTTCGGGTGTGGTGCGTGAGAGTTGTATTTGCCATCATTTGGCTCAAGGAAAAAGGGACGTGCGTACGCATTGTGCCGCCATAGTACTGGGCGTTCTTGATTCACTTGAACCCTGGTTTTTCAACTTTGGTTCCGCTTTTGGTTTCCCATTGGGTTCCCTTTTCCCTTTCTTTGGTTTCCCTTTTGGTTTGCTTTTGGTTTCCCTTTGGTTTCCCTTTGGTTTCCCTTTGGTTTCCCTCTGGTTTTTCTTTTGGTTTCCCTGTGGTTCCCGTTTTGGTTTCCCTGTGGCGCCCATCGCGAACGCTGAGGCTCAGCAGCTGCGGCGAGAAATGCGCGCTGGCAGCCTGGTACGAAGGAAAGTCGCGGCGAAGCCAAATGCTTTCTATCAGGGTACGCGGTTGGAGTGGCCTTACAGGCACACCAACAGGAAACTTAGCTGTATTTTCACTTGCGCCCCCCATTTTCAGACACACCCAGTGCTTTCTCATCGCACGTGTGCAGCGCTTCTTTACACAGCAGGACATAGCTCAAGACCTAAGAATACCTACCAAGCTGGCGGACCCCCGGATCTTGCGATTGTGAGTTGGTAGACAAGCAATACATGAAGACTTGGACTATTGATCTTCGGCAGAGTGGCTTTTCGCGCAGCTGCCAGAATTCTTGGACAAGTGGCATTCCACATCTACCATTTCCTTGACAGAGCATGAACTATCAAATAGGACGCCCGCGCAATTTTCTGAACTGTCCTTTGGCTTCCCTTCTTTCAAATAAGAAACGCTCAAGAACAGGCACCCCAATAGAGAGAAGCGGTGCCTTACTGTGGCATCATAGCCGAAGCAGACAAAGGCAGAATCAGGTCTTCTGCGCCTGCCAAGGAGTAAAAACGCGTGAGGGTACCCCCTTCGGAGTGTTTTGAAAGGCAAACCAAAAGGACACTAACAGTTTTTTCGGGGGTTGGCAATAAAAGTTTTGTAACTGTGTCAGACGTTTCGCACCAACCGCGACACATGCAGCAACTGTAGTCCTGAAGGTCTGGAGGGGACCCCCCTCGAGGACCCCGCTTTGTAATCAGTGCACATTGCCCAGGCACCAGAAAGGGATTTGGCCAGTTTTTACAGAGAACTAGTTGTCATTAAACTCCCAAACTATTGATGCACAACTATTGAAACTCTTGTGTTGATTGAAGAGAATCCAACAATGGTTTTTGATTAATGAGCTGCCAATAGCAGCACAAATAAGGGACACACCTAACCAAACGAACACACAAACCGCTTCCAACACGCAGAGGACCCTTGTTTGCGCCATGCCAAACCATGAGCGCATCAAAAGTGCAAAAAGATATTGCTGCCAAACCCCTCTTTTCTTGGAAAAACTTGCGGCCATGCCAGGGTTTCCCGAGTCGACTCGGACCATGTTGTTTTGCCATGCCTTACTTGATTTCGGAGCGTTGATAAAAAAAACTCTTTCAAGACGGTTTGTCTTGATCATAAATGCACCTCTTTTCGCTTATAGAAAAAGGGAGCTTTCCTCAGGGCTTTCCATTCTAAAACCCTCCGGCTTTAAATTCCACTCCGGCCATCTTCCATTCGTTGCCATCTTGTTTCTGTCTTATATATACTTTGTTCTTATATACGTGACTTTTTTAGAAAGAAGAGAAACAACTATTTCGAGTCTTGATAGAAATGCGATGCATCTGAGGGTTGGTGCCAAGAATCTAGCATGTGGCGCGAGAGCAACCGATGATCCTTAGCTCCCTTTGGCTTAGTTTAGGCCAAATGCGCCTTGGAATTGGCGACTATTCGTGCGCGTTTGCAATCCCACCTGCCACGAGCCAAGACAGAATAGTGCTCATTAGTGGCTAATTCTACGGTCCATGTGCAGCTTTTGTTTTTTTGATGTACCTAATAGTGCTTTATTGGCATGCCGCTCTTGCGGACTTTGAATTAAACAGAAAAAATGCGTAGTAGTGCCATATCAGAGAACCGCAAACGCGCAGTGTACACTCATTTCCAAAGGCGGGGGTCCTCGAGGGGGGCCCTGTCCAGACGTTCATGATGTAGCGCAGGTCATGACAAAGCACGCCTGTTTCAAACATGTTGCCTGCAACGTAGCCAACAAGCAGCCCAGAATCATTGTGGAATGACCGGGGCTGACAACTCCTTGGTGCAGATTCCCTCAAACTTGTCACGGAACGCATTAAGCATTTTGGCTGCTCATAGGTTACATTTCACCCTAGGCGCCCGCACGTGAGCCATAGCCGCTTTGTTAATTTCCTACATGTTCTATGTAGACCATTTCTATTACGTGACTCTGGCGCTGTTAAGCTTGGCTGAGATCGTTTGCAGCTTGGAAGTGCTCCGTACCCTTAGGTCGCTTATTCTCGAACGAGAAGGGTTCTTCGGGTAAGATCGTTCGCCTTGCCGCGCAGCAAGATACACGAGAGGACACGCGGAGCGACAGACGCGAGAGTGCTCGTCGAGCACACATGCGACGCGCGCGATGCACGAGAGCCCGGACAAGAGACTCGAGCGCGAGTGCAGAGCACGAAGCGCGAGAACACGTGCGGGAGAACGTGCGCGCGCAGCAAATAGCGCGGCGCGAGAGAACAAATTACAGTAATGCTCGAGCAAATTCGCACGAGCGCACTTACTCAAGCGCACTTGCGCAAGCAAACTCGCGCAAGCGCACTTGCGCCCGTGCGACACTCGCGATGATTGGCCTCGTCGATGTCTAAAGACTGAGGACGTGTTCTTCTTTTTGACTTGCGCGCAGCTCTCTGCGGGGATTGGCCTAGTCGATGTGCAAGAACTGAGGTCTACTTCTTGACTTTCCTTCGGGTGTTTTGCAACTCTCGCGGCACCTGCGTGGAGAACGACCCTTTGCATAGAGAACGGCGCACGCAAAACGCTTGCGCAGAGTAACTTGTTGCAGAGAGGTCGTCTCGCACTTGCGCAGAGCAACTTGCGCAGAGCGCTTGGAGCAGTGAAATTTGAGCCGAGAACTTGCGCAGAGAAGTTTGAGCCGAGAACTGCGCGACAGAGAAATTGAGAGAACCTTGCTCACAGACACTTGCTTAGAGAAACTTGCAGAGGCAACTTGCGCAGAGAACCAGCGCGGGGAACATGCTTCGCTCACTATATGTTATGTTTTCGGCCCCGTTCTTCGGTTGTTTGTTGGGGAACTAAAGGAAAACAAAGGAAGACCCAGAAACTAGGGGGTTGCCTTCAAGGCCTGTCTTTCGTTGGGTATCTTTCTCTTTTTGGGAGGGGGGGAGTAGGTTCTGATGCCCAGCGCAGAAAAACCCACTGCTCAGGCGCTGGGCATGCTTGGGGCGTTGGGTCACGGAGCCGGCCAGCCCCTGCTGCTCGGATTGTGGGCAAACTCGGAGGAGGGGTTTTCCTGGGCTTCGGACAAATTCCCCCAGTTTTCTTAGTTTTTTTGCATCAACGGAGAAAGGGTTTCTCATGGGTCTGTTTTGTAGGGACCCCCTACCCCAAAAAGGTGATTCTCCTGATTGCATACCCATATTTCTCTGAGTGTTGTTTTAAACATTAAAGTTAGGGGTTGCGCAATCTTCCTTTTGGCGGGGTGTTCAAAGGGGAAATAACTCTGGATTGTTGGGGTGCGGTTGGAGTGCGTGCCAAGCCAAGGATGTGTCTGATGCAACCTGACCTGATTTCAGCGCTCGAATTCTAGCTCGAGTTTCGCTGTCATTCGTTCCGCTGTGGCCTTGGATTCGACGTCCCAGGTTCGGTGAGCTGATCGATGGTCTTGGTTCCACCATGCCACTCGGACCTAGTTTTGCCAACTTGGAGTTGGCACCGCCTTGCATTGAGAAGTATGTCAATGGGCGGTATTTGGCTCCGGTATTTGGCTCCAAAGAACGTGCGCCTGCGAAAGGTTCACGGATGTCAGCTCAATCCCAGCCAACGTGACGGCAGCCGAGCTCGCCGAATTCCAGGCGGCTTTGGCCTCAGTGCCATGGGAGTGGGATTCGGGTTCAGCGGGATTTGTGGCCAAGGCCTTCTTGGAGCAAGGCAACCAAGCTATGATGGAGAATGTGGCTTTGTCAACCATATACTTTGACTTTTTTTCAACATTCAATTCTTGAGCTTGACTTGAGGTCGGTCGGATCGCAGTGCAGTTTGTGGCGCCGCTTTGCTGTTCAAAGAGAGACATGAGATTTGGGCAAAAGGGCAACCATCCACAGTCCCACTGCTTGAGAATGCCCAAGGATCGGCTTCGGGGTTCTTGCAGCGGCTTCACTACAGGGCTTTGGCTTCCCTTACTTCACAGACAGTCAAGTGGCGAAGATGCGACCCTTGCCGCTTGAGCAAGAAAACAAGATGCACCGCATGTGAGTGTGTCATGTTTTTTGAGCGTGGCGCCGCTTTGTGGGCGGTCGAGCCTTTGCAATTTCAGGTATTTTGACGTAATGCTCCACAGAGATGTGGCATGGTTCGACACTCATGCCGTGGGATCCCTGCCAGGCTGGGTCAAGGCATGGACCAGCATATTCACCTTGGACCATTGTCTCCCACAGTCCTTTCCATGGCACCTTTGTGACTTGGTGACTCGCTCCTGAAACTGTTCTCCATGCATTTCCAATGCACGGGCTTGAGCTCTGTTTTCCAACGCTCAAGGTTTCCGTTCCCTTCGTGGACAGATGCGATCTGTTCCTATGAGAGCACGGGCTCCCGTGCGAGGCGAAATGGCATCGGACCTGGATGTCTTTGCAGAAGGCGATCCCAGTGTCTGTGTCGAGCAGTGTATGCTTTGCATCGAGAGTCACACACGCGCAGTATCTTGCTGTCACATCTTGCAGGTTTTGGGAACCAACTGGGCATGGCTTTCATGTCTATGTCTGGCCTCATCGTCGGTTTGATCGTGGGCTTCTACTTGTCACAGGCCTAGTTTTTGGCCTTGCCTTCTATGTCCTTAAGGCGCACTCGCCGCAAGCTGAGGTCGTGGCAGATTGCGCTGGCCATGCTTGTGACACTGCCGCTGATGGCTCTGGGGGCTGTCCTAATGTCTACAGCCGTGCTGGATGCTATGACTCTTGCTGAAATGTTTGGGGACTCAGAGTTGTTTTGTTCTTTTCCCTTTGTTTTTCTTGGGATGGCCTTGACACGTGGAGGTGCCGCTAATGTGCTGACGTGGGTTTTCCGCGCTGTAGACGGCTGCGATGTGAACAAATAGGAAGAGCTTCCGGCCATACGAGCAAGTTGCAACGCCGAGATCTGGGATTTCGCGGGTGCGCCGGTGGTGTGATGGTGGTGTGCTGGTGGGATAGGTATCAACACAAATCAACTAATTACGCAACAATCCAAAAAACAAGCTTATGAAGCATCAACACAACTTATTCGAATACAATCTCATTAGGCATTGATAAACAACTTGTAGCGATTCCAAAAGTAGCCGCGACGAAGGAAGCAAGCAAGCAAGCAAGCAAGCAAGCAAGCAAGGAAGGAAGGAAGGAAGGAAGGAAGGAAGGAAGGAAGGAAGAGGGAGGGAGGGAGGGGGCCTGCTGTCGTTCCAACGGAGTTTTGACGGATGGATCGTTTTTCGCTTTCGAGTCTTTGGCGCGGACCGGCCGGCTGGACCAGTGTTGCATGATTTCGGGGACTGCGCCAAAATCTGCAACTCAAGAACAAACCATATTTGGCATCAATCCAATACACAATAACAAAGCCTAGGCTTTTGAACAGACACTTGCCGGTTGCTTTGTTCAGGGTTTGTTTGGGAAGGGTTTACGGTGGGTTGGTTTGGGGTGTGTTAGTTCAGGGTGGGTTAAGGGTTGGCCTAGGATGGGTTTCGGCTGGGTTTAGGGAGTGCCCCAAACCCACTTCCAACCCATCCTAAGCCAAATAACCCCAACCCCAAAACCCCAAGTCTTGGTGGTGCTCTGGTGGGTTCCAGGGGTGTGTGTCCTGGCGGTGTGTCCTGGTGGTGTGTCGGTGGTGTGCCAGGTGATTTCCTAGCGACGTCCCAGAGGTGTTCCAGCTGTGTCGTGCGGTGTGCGGTGTGTGCGGCTGAACGCATTTGTGTCAAGGAAAGTGGAGGTGCAATCCCTCCCCCTTACTGTAGACTTCCTCACGGATGGAATGACGGCTGATACTGTGGTTCGCCGAAGATATGTTTGCTAGAGCCAGGGAAACACGCACATTTTCCTCTAGAGGCTCCGCGCCTTTGTGCCCCAGTAGCGGCCAGCTATGGGGTCGCATACTCTATTACCCGAAAAGGCTTGCGGGGTACTCTGATTTCTGTGGATTGGTTTAGGATTTGCCGCTTTCAAGCGAAACAGGCTTCCCTGTTTTGCATAGGCAAATTGCAACAGTGTCAGCAGCATATGGGGGTTGATCAGCAGCAAAGTTCCTCATGGTTCTTCGGGGGGACCAACGGAGTACTGATCAACCCCCTTTCTGGACCAAAATGGCCCAGAAAAAAACAAGAGAGAGAAGCTAACCACAGCCTCTCCGCTCCTGAAGCCACCGTATTCGCCACTCATATTTTTTTTTGGGGCCTTTTCTATGGATTCGAACAAGTCCACCGAAGCTGCCCGCATGCGCTGAGGAAGGAAGTGCAAGGGCCATATGCGAGAGCCGCCGCACTGGCGGACGAAGTGCTCTTCGCCATCCGCACGGTGGTGCCTGGGCTCAGCGAATCCCCCAAAAAACGGGCTCGGGCTTTGATTAAGGCAAATAAGTCAAATAGCAATAGCAGAAGAATCAATGCTATCTATTTCTGAAAAGAAAGAACCGTTTGATTGGAGGGTCGGTCATATGGTATGTGCGCTTTAGATGGGGTTCGTTTGCGTACGCTTGACTTGTTTTGCTGCCCGAGGTTGCTTTTGGCGGTGAGGCTGGGTGGGCAACTGCAGCCTGAGCTGACTCCTTGGATGTTTGCACCCAGGACTTGGCCGCAACAGGCTGTGGGTCAAAAATAGGTACCCCAAATGGCTTGCCCTGGCAAATGGAAGGACTAAAACCTGCGGTCCATATCCTGGTGGTTTTATTTTGACCCATACCCAACAGATGAAAGAAAGGACACAAGCTTGCACGCTAAGCTCCATGCTTCGCAGTGCGCCTTTGGAGGATGGTATTTGGGGGAGCCTTACCAAGAGCCTGCGCAAATGCTGAACATCTTATATCTTCATGCTGGTATCACTCGATGTCGTCAATATGTAACCTCCCCGGTGGCTTGACCTTAACTATGAAGTGAAAGGAGAGTTGATTTCAGCTGTATCCGGAGGGAGAGTGAGCGTTATGCGTATTTCCCCTCCATGTAGCCGACCTGTGCTGCGGAAGTTTGAAAGGGACACCAACAGGAATCCAACACCATTTTTGGGGGCCCGATTCCCATTCTGGGCCAAACCTATGTCAGCCCCATAATGAGAAGCGGTCCTGAGCGCAGTTGGGAATCATCATGAAGGAGAACACGTCCCAATAGGACGGGTTCTACTTCAATCTGGGGTCAACATGAATGGCGTGATATGAATTCAAAGCTCGATCTCATGTCGTGAACGGGCTCACAGAAGAAAACTGGGTGTTGCTGTGTTTTTTGCTACTGCTTCTGGTGAGGAACACACAATACACATAGGAGCTCGTCGATATGAGCCGTCTTGTGCAATTGCCTTCACCTACTCAGGGTGCTTGTTCTGGACACTTTAAAATGAAGACCTGTGCGTTTGGGGGAGGGGTTTCTAAAAACAGACGAGGCCGTCACATGTCCCAAGTCCCAAGATCCCCGGAGAGGCCCGCGAGATCCAGCGCTACAGCGCGGCGGCAGATGAGGCAAGGAAAGGAGGCCGGGGGTAAGCTTCGCCTCACGGGGCCCCCAGACCCCGCGACTTTGGCGTCTCAAGAAATGGAATCCCCCAAATGGCATGTTGGCAAATGGAAGCCAAGACAAAACCCGTCCAGGTCCACTGGGGGCCAAGGGCCTGGTTGATTAGCGAAAAGCTGGGACGCTTCACAGTGCCAAGGGATTGCTTTGCGCCAGGCTTCAAGAATCGCGTCAAGACTGGCATGGGTGACTGAGAGGCAGTATATTCTGAACACTGGCTCAAGTCTTTCTCCAGTTCTCAAGACAAGCTGTTGAAGCGAAGGCCTTTCGAGTGAGCCGAGGCATGGGCTACATTTGGCTCATCTACTTTGCCGCGATGGCGCTGGCGTTTTGGGTCGCCATGACGCTGATGTACGATGGCAACCAGGCCCCCGGACCCGGCAACCCACGTGTCCGGAGCTAGGGAGAGAGCACATAGGTCTCAGAACTAGAGCACATGAGCGGGCCTTTTCTCAAGTTTTCAACATGGTGGTGTCCTTTGGGTTGCTAAGGGGACCGGGGGAACAAAAGACACACCCCTATATCTATACAAATATACACATGCATACATACGTGCGTACATATATGAATATATGCATATAATTGTGGAAGCACCTGCACATGTCCAATGTGTGTGTTTGTGTGTGTTTTTCTTCTTTTTTTTGGGGGGGGAGGGAGTGCTGCCATGTATACATATATAAATATGCAGATACATGTACATACATATATACACATATGATGTATATGTGAATGACATTGTACGTAAATGTAACCTTGAGTGGATTGTCCGAGAACACGGCCGGATAGATAGCTTGCGAGGATCTCACGGCAGGGAAGGTGATGTCTGCGTTCACATGCAGCTTGGCAGAGTGGCGGGAGAACACCCAAAGAATGGGTTCTTTAGGGAAGAGCCATGCCCCTGAGAGATGATTTAGGGCGGGGGGTCTGATCCGATTGCTCGGTATAGACCTTTGGAAGCACCGCATGAATGCAGAAAGCATACCAAACGGAAGTGTCTTGATTTGAGGGAACCGTTCTTGGTGGCTTTCAAGGGAAACCAAAAGGACAACCACCATTTTAGGGCCCCCCCCCAAAAGCAATAAATGCGATAAATGCAATCATTGGTGTGTCTTCTTAAGGCTTCCCCCCCGAAAGAAAAAGGAGCTGTCTTTTTTAGGGCACCCCTCGCCCCCCAAAGCAAAATATATATATATATATATATAAGTAAATGCTGGTTTTCCTTGCGATTTTCCTCTCAAACCACAAC
This sequence comes from Effrenium voratum, assembly GCA_963377175.1. NCBI lineage: Eukaryota > Dinophyceae > Suessiales > Symbiodiniaceae > Effrenium > Effrenium voratum. The sequence continues at coordinate 78,745 of CAUJNA010000972.1, forward strand.
AAGGGGTACCCTCAAGACCGCCAGCCATATCAAGGCGTGCTCACCGTTGGCTTCATGATCGGCAGCATTGGCCCTGGCATTACTGGCGTCGTGGCTTCTCAGGCAGCGGATTCGGGTAATGGCTACCTTTGGCTTCTGGAGGGCCATGTTGGTCCCTGTGGGCCAAAAATAGGTACCCAAACACGGAGACGCTAGTCTGGTTACCTAAAAAATAGGTACCCAAAAAAGGGGGTACCATGGTAACTATGGACTAAACACGGTCCATATCCTGGTGAGAGAAAAAATGCTGTACTGTAATGTAATGTAATGCAATGCAATGCAATGTATGTATGTATGTATGTATGTATGTATGTATGTATGTATGTATGTATGTATGTATGTATGTATGTATGGTATGTATGCAATGTATCCATGTATGTATGTATGTATGTATGTATGTATGTATGTATGTATGTATGTATGTATGTATGTATGTATGTATGTATGTATGTATGTATGTATGTATGTATGTATGTATGTATGTATGTATGTATGTATGTATGTATGTATGTATGTATGTATGTATGTATGTATGTATGTATGTATGTATGTATGTATGTATGTATGTATGTATGTATGTATGTATGTATGTATGTATGTATGTATGTATGTATGTATGTATGTATGTATGTATGTATGTATGTATGTATGTATGTATGTATGTATGTATGTATGTATGTATGTATGTATGTATGTATGTATGTATGTATGTATGTATGTATGTATGTATGTATGTATGTATGTATGTATGTATGTATGTATGTATGTATGTATGTATGTATGTATGTATGTATGTATGTATGTATGTATGTATGTATGTATGTATGTATGTATGTATGTATGTATGTATGTATGTATGTATGTATGTATGTATGTATGTATGTATGTATGTATGTATGTATGTATGTATGTATGTATGTATGTATGTATGTATGTATGTATGTATGTATGTATGTATGTATGTATGTATGTATGTATGTATGTATGTATGTATGTATGTATGTATGTATGTATGTATGTATGTATGTATGTATGTATGTATGTATGTATGTATGTATGTATGTATGTATGTATGTATGTATGTATGTATGTATGTATGTATGTATGTATGTATGTATGTATGTATGTATGTATGTATGTATGTATGTATGTATGTAATGTAATGTATGTATGTAATGTAATGTAATGTAATGTAATGTATGTATGTATGTATGTAT
>CAUJNA010000972.1:82500-124980 GCA_963377175.1 Effrenium voratum
AATGTATGTATGTATGTATGTATGTATGTATGTATGTATGTATGTATGTATGTATGTATGTATGTATGTATGTATGTATGTATGTATGTATGTATGTATGTATGTATGTATGTATGTATGTATGTATGTATGTATGTATGTATGTATGTATGTATGTATGTATGTATGTATGTATGTATGTATGTATGTATGTATGTATGTATGTATGTATGTATGTATGTATGTATGTATGTATGTAATGTAATGTAATGTAATGTAATGTAATGTAATGTAATGTAATGTATGTATGTATGTATGTATGTATGTATGTATGTATGTATGTATGTATGTATGTATGTATGTATGTAATGTATGTATGTATGTATGTATGTATGTATGTATGTAATGTATGTCTGTATGTAATGTATGTATGTATGTATGTATGTATGTATGTATGTATGTATGTATGTATGTATGTATGTATGTATGTATGTATGTATGTATGTATGTATGTGTATGTATGTATGTATGTATGTATGTATGTATGTATGTATGTATGTATGTATGTATGTATGTATGTATGTATGTATGTATGTATGTATGTATGTATGTATGTATGTATGTATGTATGTATGTATGTATGTATGTATGTATGTATGTATGTATGTATGTATGTATGTATGTATGTATGTATGTATGTATGTATGTATGTATGTATGTATGTATGTATGTATGTGTATGTATGTATGTAATGTATGTATGTATGTATGTATGTATGTATGTATGTATGTATGTATGTATGTATGTATGTATGTATGTATGTATGTATGTATGTATGTATGTATGTATGTATGTATGTATGTATGTATGTATGTATGTATGTATGTATGTATGTATGTATGTATGTATGTATGTATGTATGTATGTATGTATGTATGTATGTATGTATGTATGTATGTATGTATGTATGTATGTAATGTATGTAATGTATGTATGTATGTATGTATGTATGTATGTATGTATGTATGTATGTATGTATGTATGTATGTATGTATGTATGTATGTATGTATGTATGTATGTATGTATGTATGTATGTATGTATGTATGTATGTATGTATGTATGTATGTATGTATGTATGTATGTATGTATGTATGTATGTATGTATGTATGTATGTATGTATGTATGTATGTATGTATGTATGTATGTATGTATGTATGTATGTATGTATGTATGTATGTATGTATGTATGTATGTTGTATGTATGTATGTATGTATGTATGTATGTATGTATGTATGTATGTATGTATGTATGTATGTATGTATGTATGTATGTATGTATGTATGTATGTATGTATGTATGTATGTATGTATGTATGTATGTATGTATGTATGTATGTATGTATGTATGTATGTATGTATGTATGTATGTATGTATGTATGTATGTATGTATGTATGTATGTATGTATAATGTATGTATGTATGTATGTATGTATGTATGTATGTATGTATGTATGTATGTATGTATGTATGTATGTATGTATGTATGTATGTATGTATGTATGTATGTATGTATGTATGTATGTAATGTAATGTAATGTATGTATGTATGTATGTATGTATGTATGTATGTATGTATGTATGTATGTATGTATGTATGTATGTATGTATGTATGTATGTATGTATGTATGTATGTATGTATGTAATGTATGTAATGTACGTATGTATGTATGTATGTATGTATGTAATGTATGTGTATGTATGTATGTATGTATGTATGTATGTATGTATGTATGTATGTATGTATGTATGTATGTATGTATGTATGTATGTATGTATGTAATGTATGTATGTATGTATGTATGTATGTATGTATGTATGTATGTATGTATGTATGTATGTATGTATGTATGTATGTATGTATGTAATGTATGTATGTATGTATGTATGTATGTATGTATGTATGTATGTATGTATGTATGTATGTATGTATGTATGTATGTATGTATGTATGTATGTATGTATGTATGTATGTATGTATGTATGTATGTATGTATGTATGTATGTATGTATGTATGTATGTATGTATGTATGTATGTATGTTGTATGTATGGTATGTATGTATGTATGTATGTATGTAATGTATGTATGTATGTATGTATGTATGTATGTATGTATGTATGTATGTATGTATGTATGTATGTATGTATGTATGTATGTATGTAATGTATGTATGTATGTATGTATGTATGTATGTATGTATGTATGTATGTATGTATGTATGTATGTATGTATGTATGTATGTATGTATGTATGTATGTATGTATGTATGTATGTATGTATGTATGTATGTATGTATGTATGTATGTATGTATGTAATGTATGTATGTATGTATGTATGTATGTATGTATGTAATGTATGTATGTATGTATGTATGTATGTAATGTATGTATGTATGTATGTATGTATGTATGTATGTATGTATGTATGTATGTATGTATGTATGTATGTATGTATGTATGTATGTATGTATGTATGTATGTATGTATGTATGTATGTATGTATGTATGTATGTATGTATGTATGTATGTATGTATGTATGTATGTATGTATGTATGTATGTATGTATGTATGTATGTATGTATGTATGTATGTATGTATGTATGTATGTATGTATGTATGTATGTATGTATGTATGTATGTATGTATGTATGTATGTATGTATGTATGTATGTATGTATGTATGTATGTATGTATGTATGTATGTATGTATGTATGTATGTATGTATGTATGTATGTATGTATGTATGTATGTATGTATGTATGTATGTATGTATGTATGTATGTATGTATGTATGTATGTATGTATGTATGTATGTATGTATGTATGTATGTATGTAATGTATGTATGTATGTATGTATGTATGTATGTATGTATGTATGTATGTATGTATGTATGTATGTATGTATGTATGTATGTATGTATGTATGTATGTATGTATGTATGTATGTATGTATGTATGTATGTATGTATATGTTGTATGTATGTAATGTATGTATGTATGTATGTATGTATGTATGTATGTATGTATGTATGTATGTAATGTGTGTATGTATGTATGTATGTATGTATGTATGTATGTATGTATGTATGTATGTATGTATGTATGTATGTATGTATGTATGTATGTATGTATGTCTGTATGTATGTATGTATGTATGTATGTATGTATGTATGTATGTATGTATGTATGTATGTATGTATGTATGTATGTATGTATGTATGTATGTATGTATGTATGTAATGTAATGTATGTATGTATGTATGTATGTATGTATGTATGTAATGTATGTATGTATGTATGTATGTATGTATGTATGTATGTATGTATGTATGTATGTATGTATGTATGTAATGTATGTATGTATGTATGTATGTATGTATGTATGTATGTATGTATGTATGTATGTACTGTATGTATGTATGTATGTATGTATGTATGTATGTATGTATGTATGTATGTAATGTATGTATGTATGTATGTATGTATGTATGTATGTATGTATGTATGTATGTATGTATGTATGTATGTATGTAATGTATGTATGTATGTATGTATGTATGTATGTATGTGTAATGTAATGTATGTATGTATGTATGTATGTATGTATGTATGTATGTATGTATGTATGTATGTATGTATGTATGTAATGTAATGTATGTATGTATGTAATGTATGTAATGTATGTATGTAATGTAATGTAATGTATGTATGTATGTATGTATGTATGTATGTATGTATGTATGTAATGTAATGTATGTATGTATGTATGTATGTATGTATGTAATGTATGTATGTAATGTATGTATGTATGTATGTAATGTAATGTAATGTAATGTAATGTATGTATGTATGTATGTATGTATGTATGTATGTATGTATGTATGTATGTATGTATGTATGTATGTATGTATGTATGTATGTATGTATGTATGTATGTATGTATGTATGTATGTATGTATGTATGTATGTATGTATGTATGTATGTATGTATGTATGTATGTATGTATGTATGTATGTATGTATGTATGTATGTATGTATGTATGTATGTATGTATGTATGTATGTATGTATGTATGTATGTATGTATGTATGTATGTATGTATGTATGTATGTATGTATGTATGTATGTATGTATGTATGTATGTATGTATGTATGTATGTATGTATGTATGTATGTATGTATGTATGTATGTATGTATGTATGTATGTATGTATGTATGTATGTATGTATGTATGTATGTATGTATGTATGTATGTATGTATGTATGTATGTATGTATGTATGTATGTATGTATGTATGTATGTATGTATGTATGTATGTATGTATGTATGTATGTATGTATGTATGTATGTATGTATGTATGTATGTATGTATGTATGTATGTATGTATGTATGTATGTATGTATGTATGTATGTATGTATGTATGTATGTATGTATGTATGTATGTATGTATGTATGTATGTATGTATGTATGTATGTATGTATGTATGTATGTATGTATGTAATGTATGTATGTATGTATGTATGTATGTAATGTAATGTAATGTAATGTAATGTAATGTAATGTAATGTAATGTAATGTATGTAATGTATGTATGTAATGTATGTATGTATGTATGTATGTATGTATGTATGTATGTATGTATGTATGTATGTATGTATGTATGTATGTATGTATGTATGTATGTATGTATGTATGTATGTATGTATGTATGTATGTATGTATGTATGTATGTATGTATGTATGTATGTATGTATGTATGTATGTATGTATGTATGTATGTATGTATGTATGTATGTATGTATGTATGTATGTATGTAATGTATGTATGTATGTATGTATGTATGTATGTATGTATGTATGTAATGTATGTATGTATGTATGTATGTATGTATGTATGTATGTATGTATGTATGTATGTATGTATGTATGTATGTATGTATGTATGTATGTATGTATGTATGTATGTATGTATGTATGTATGTATGTATGTATGTATGTATGTATGTATGTATGTATGTATGTATGTATGTATGTATGTATGTATGTATGTATGTATGTATGTATGTATGTATGTATGTATGTATGTATGTATGTATGTATGTATGTATGTATGTATGTATGTATGTATGTATGTATGTATGTATGTATGTATGTATGTATGTATGTATGTATGTATGTATGTATGTATGTATGTGTAATGTATGTATGTATGTATGTAATGTATGTATGTATGTAATGTAATGTATGTATGTATGTATGTATGTATGTATGTATGTATGTATGTATGTATGTATGTATGTATGTATGTATGTATGTATGTATGTATGTATGTATGTATGTATGTATGTATGTATGTATGTATGTATGTATGTATGTATGTATGTAATGTATGTATGTATGTATGTATGTATGTATGTATGTATGTATGTATGTATGTATGTATGTATGTAATGTATGTAATGTAATGTAATGTAATGTAATGTAATGTAATGTAATGTAATGTAATGTAATGTATGTATGTATGTATGTAATGTATGTAATGTAATGTATGTAATGTAATGTATGTATGTAATGTATGTAATGTAATGTAATGTATGTATGTATGTATGTATGTATGTATGTATGTATGTATGTATGTATGTATGTATGTATGTATGTATGTATGTATGTATGTATGTATGTATGTATGTATGTATGTATGTATGTATGTATGTAATGTATGTATGTAATGTATGTATGTATGTATGTATGTATGTATGTATGTATGTATGTATGTATGTAATGTAATGTAATGTATGTATGTATGTATGTATGTATGTATGTATGTATGTATGTATGTATGTAATGTATGTATGTATGTATGTATGTAATGTATGTATGTATGTATGTATGTATGTAATGTAATGTATGTATGTATGTATGTATGTATGTATGTATGTAATGTAATGTAATGTAATGTATGTATGTATGTAATGTATGTATGTATGTATGTATGTATGTATGTATGTATGTATGTATGTATGTATGTATGTATGTATGTAATGTATGTATGTATATGTATGTATGTAATGTAATGTAATGTAATGTAATGTAATGTAATGTAATGTAATGTAATGTAATGTAATGTAATGTATGTAATGTGTGTATGTAATGTAATGTAATGTAATGTAATGTAATGTAATGTAATGTAATGTAATGTAATGTAATGTAATGTAATGTAATGTACTGTAATGTAATGTAATGTAATGTAAGGTAATGTAAGGTAAGGTAATGTAATGTATGTATGTATGTATGTATGTATGTAATGTATTCAATGTATGTAGTGTATGTAATGTATGTAATGTATGTAACGTATGTATTGTATGTAATGTGGTGTAATATATTCGTGTGGGGGTTGATCAATATTCCGTGCGTCCGCAAATGACCCTGAGGAAGCTTGTCCCATTTAGTGGGAAACTCATATCTTTTGGTGCTTTTCAGCAATGGTCATCCCATGTCACGTACCTTTTGATCGGATCCCATGTGTCTTTCTGGAACTTTCCGGAATTTGTTTTTGGCAGTGAACCTAAACCAACCCTAAACCAACCCTAAACCAACCCTAAACCAACTCTAAACCAACCCTAAACCAACCCTAAACCAACCCTAAACCAACCCTAAACCAACCCTAAACCAACCCTAAACCAATCCTAAACCAACCCTAAACCAACCCTAAACCAACCCTAAACCAACCCTAAACCAACCCTAAACCAACCCTAAACCAACCCTAAACCCCGCCAAACCCCAACCAGAAACCGACCCTCATACTGCCACCCTAAACGCATCCTAGACCAAACCCTCATGAGTTCCAGGTGCTGAATCAACCCTAAACCAACCATCTAAACAAAAAACCTGAACCCACCCCAAGCCAACCCTGAGCAACTACTATACAAACCGAAACCCAGCCCCAAAAAGACGAGCTAACCCTGAGCCCACTAAAGAATCCTAAGCCCACCCACACCCACCCACACCCACCCTAAACCCACCCTAAACCCACCCTCCCCCCTAAACACAATTTAATCCCAACACTAACCCCACCTAAACCCACCCTAACCCACACTAGGCCACTCAAGCCACTCCAAACAACCACCCAAACCTAAACCCACCCTATTCCCACCCTAAACAGACCCTAAACTCACTCCAAACCAAAGCTTGAAACAACAGCGAGCTGGTGATTAAGATGATGCTCATGGTTTTGGTTGCAAGGGTTTGGCCACCGGACAACAGGGAATAGGGTGCAGTTTGACCCAATGAAGACCCAGGAAGCCCGCATGATGCGTGTGTGTGTGTGTGTGTCTTGCTTACTGGCTTGTTTCTTTCTTTGTTTGCTTTGTGTTTTTTTGTTTGCTTGCTTGTTTGTTTGTTTGCTTGCTTGTTTGTTTGTTTGCTTGGTTTGTTTGCTTGCCTGTTTGATTGTTTATTTGCTTGTTTGTTTGGTTGCTTGTTTGTTTGTTTGATTCGTTGTTTGCCAGTTTATTTGTTTGTTAGCTGGCTTGATTCTTTGTTTGTTTGCTTGCTTGCTTGCTTGCTTGCTTGACGGTTGTTTCTTTGTTTGTTTCTTTGTTTGTTTGTTTGTTTGTTTGCCCGTTTGTATGCTTGTTTGTTTGATTGTTTGTTTGTTTGTTTGCTTGTTTGTTTGTTTGTTTGTTTGCTTGCTCGTTTGATTGTTTGTTTGCTTGTTTGTTTGATTGTTTGTTTGTTGTGCTTGCTGGCTTGTTTCTTTCTTTCTTTGCTTTCTTTGTTTCTTTGTTTGCTTGCTTGCTTGCTTGGTTGGTTGTTTTTTGTTTGTTTCTTTGCTTTCTTGTTTGTTTGTTTGTTTGATTGATTGAATGATTGTTGGTTTGTTTGTTTGTTTGGCCGCTTGTTTGTTTGTTTGCTTGCTTGCTTGCTTGCTTGCTTGCTTGCTTGCTGGCTTTCTTGCTTGTTTGTTTGGTTGTTTGCTTGCTTGCTTGCTTGCTTGTTTCTTTGTTTCTTTGTTTCTTTGTTTCTTTGTTTCTTTGTTTGTTTGTTTGATTGATTGAATGATTGTTGGTTTGTTCGTTTGTTTGGCCGCTTGTTTGTTTGTTTGCTTGCTTGCTTGCTTGCTTGCTGGCTTTCTTGCTTGTTTGTTTGGTTGTTTGCTTGCTTGCTTGCTTGTTTCTGTGTTTCTTTGTTTCTTTGTTTGTTTGTTTGCCCGTTTGTATGCTTGCTTGCTTGTTTGTTTGTTTGTTTGCTTGTTTGGTCGCTTGTTTGTTTTTTGTTTGTTTGCTTGCTTGCTGTCTGGCTTTTTTGTCTTGCTTCTTTTTTTTGATTCACATTATTATTGTTTGTTTGCTTGTTAGTTTGCTTGTTTGTTTCTTTGTTTCTTTGTCGGCTTTATTGTTTGTTTGCTTGGTTGCTGCTTTGCTTGCTTGCTTGTTTGCTTGCTTGTTGGTTTGTTTGCTTGCTTGTTGGGCTGTTTGTTTGCTCGTTTGTCTGTTTGTTTGCTTGCTTGTTTATTTGTTTGTTTGCGGTTTGTTTGTTTGTTTGTTTGTTTGTTTGTTTGTTTGTTTTCTGGCTTGTTTCTTTCTTTCTTTCATTCTTTCTTTCTGTCTTTCTTTGCTTGCTTGTTTGCTTGCTCGTTTGATTGTTTGATTGTTTGTTTGTTTGTTTGTTTCCTGGCTTGTTTCTTTCTTTCTTTGATTTCTTTCTTTCTGTCTTTCTTTGCTTGTTTGCTTGCTCGTTTGATTGTTTGTTTGCTTGTTTGTTCGTTTGTTTGTTTGTTTGTTTGTTTGAACGATAGTTTGTTTGCTTGTTTATTTGTTTGTTTGTTGGCTTGTTTGTTTGCTTGTTTGTTTGTTTGTTTGTTGGTTTGTCTCCTGGCTTTTTTGTTTGTTTGTTTGCTTTCTTTCTTTCTGTGTTTCTTTGCTTGTTTGTTTGCTTGCTCTTTTGATTGTTTGTTTGCTTGTTTGTTTGTTGTGTTTGCTGGCTTGTTTCTTTCTTTCGTTGCTTTCTTTGTTTCTTTCTTTGCTTGCTTGCTTGCTTGCTTGGTTGGTTGTTTTTGTTTGTTTCTTTGCTTTCTTGTTTGTTTGTTTGTTTGTTTGATTGATTGTTGGTTTGTGTGTTTGTTTGGCCGCTTGTTTGCTTGTTTGTTTGTTTGCTTGTTTGTTTGTTTGTTTGTTTGTTTGCTTGCTTGTTTGCTGGCTTTCTTGCTTGTTTGTTTGTTTGTTTGCTTGCTTGATTGCTTGTTTCTTTGTTTGTTTGTTTGTTTGTTTGTTTGTTTGTTTGTTTGCCCGTTTGTATGCTTGCTTGCTTGTTTGTTTGTTTGCTTGTTTGGCCGCTTGTTTGTTTTTTGTTTGTTTGCTTTCTTGCTTGCTCGTTTTTTTTCTTCTTCCCCCTTTGTTTGCTTGTTTGTTTGTGTGTTTGCTTTTTTGCCTGTCTATTTGTTGCGTGTGCGTGTTTGTTTGTTTTTACCACTTTATTTGTCGTTTTTGCTTGTTGGTGTTTGCTTTTTTTGCTTGTTTGCTTGCTTTCTTTATTTTGCTTGGGTGCGTGGGTGTTCGCTTTTTTTGATTGTGTGTTGGTTGGTTCCAAGATGACAAAACCGCATGTTTCTGGGCCCAGACCCTTCGCATACAGTGTCCAGACCAGTGTGTGGCCTCTCGGTTGCTTGCCACTGAGATGGCTCAGAATGAAACAGCTGGGGCAAACCGCAGGTGATAACCTTTTTTGTTTCCATGTACCAAGCTGCCATTTCGGGGACTCCATTTTTGAGCCAGATGAGAAGCACTTTGGTGGGAAGTCACTGGGCCCCTTCTTTGCTCGCCAAGTTGGCGTGTCTGAGTAGCGAAGTGGCAGGCTCGTCTCTCTTTTTTGTGGATTTGGAGCCTCCCGAAATAAGGGTACCCTCCCTCCAGAAGGCACCTCTGCGTCTGGATATCCGGAAATCCTCCGGGAGACATGGAAGGTACGGGAGGGCGGGAAACCGAGAAAACGGCTTACCGGACACTTGGAGGGTCAACCGAAACAGAAGCGATCGCTGCGGAATCGGTGGGGAATGAGGAATGGAATGAACCCAGTGGCTCATGGGTCCCCACAAAGAGGAAAAGCCGTTGGCTGGTTTGTCTTGGGGTCATTCCATGTCTCATTCCCTGCCTGACGCACCAGCAAACCAAAAGCGAGGCGACGCGAGATTTTTTGTCAGGCCGCTCTGGCGCGATTCTTCTACCTCGTGGTGGCCTCAGTCCGAGCTCTTGGACCGGCTTTGTTTCCCGGGAAATATGCGGACTGGAAAACACCTTGAAACATGCGGTTGGATAGGTCTTCCCCTTAGAAAGCGTTGCAAAGCACTGGAGAGTGGGTTGGATACGTCTTAGAGAAAGAATGAGAGATGTGAGAAATGGGTATGGGTGAAAATTAACCACCAGGGCATCAGGGGACCGCCATTCTGGGGATATCTTATTTTGACACACCCATGTAGGCTTGCATACTGATGGGCAACATTTTATTTGCACCAGTTGGGATGGATGAAACATGAGAAACCCCCTCTGATTTGCCACTTACTAAGGGGTGCAGGTTTTTGTCCATTTGGACACCTGTCCGTGGTTGTTTTGGCAAAACACACATTTATTTTTTAAAGGTACCCATTTTTGGTATGGGTTTAATGGGAAGCCAAAGTGAGACAAACCTATGTGAGCTCATACTTTCAAGGTGAAGCATGAGTCCGAAATCCAGCGCAGAGCCTTGGCATCGCAGGATATGGGGGTACCCGTTGATGGGTTGGTTTACGAGGAAAACCAAAGGGAAACCCACCATTTTGGAGGGTTCCCCTCAACCCGTGTGCATTCTGCCTTTTTGCATGTTCTGATGGCCGGTTGACAGACAGAAAGGCTCGCATGCAGCATGTCTTGGTTTGTTCGCCATCATCTTGCTTCCAGCCATATGCTATTCGTCTCTGTATTCACAGCTTGGTGAGGCAGTCTTAGCAATGCGCCAAGGGGCCGTAGCCAAAGCCTTGTCCGGTCGCCTGAGAAACCCTCGGCCAAGGAGTCCACGATGATCGTCGGCCTGCTTCGACCATCGAGTCCCTGCAGCTGGAGAATGTTGCCTTCTCGTATCCCGCCCGGCCAGACATCCAAGTCTTGTCAGGCCGGATTCGCAAGATGTGGCGCGTCCCAAGACGGCAAGACGCCGACGGACGCGTCTTTTGGCCTCAGATGGTCAGGGAAACTTCGCAAGGTGCTGCACTAGAAAGACTGCCACACCAAATGCGATTCGGTAAGGTCGTCCTGTTGTGATCTGCAGGCATGACCCAAGCATAGCAGAAGCGCCGCAATGCGGCCTAAGCATAGCTCTCCTTGCACCAAAGGCGATGGACTGCCTGGGCTCGAAGCGGTGTTGTTGCAGTGTGCAGTCTGAGTCCCTGCGAGGCGTCTCCTTGACCATTCGCAAGGCTGGGCGGGCTTTGCTTGCGGCGGCATCATTGGGTGCACGCGAGAAGCGATGCCTTCAACGTAGCCCAGTCTGCAGCCGTCAGCGGCGGCTCCCAGATTTTGTTTGATTAAAGAGGTGTCAACCACGTACTGCTATCCCTTGTTGCAAAGAATCGTTCGGTTTCGTTCGGTTTCGTTCGGTTTTGCTTCGGGCGGACCCACGGCGCAGGGCCAGAAAGTGGCCTTTGTCGGGGAGTCGGGCAGCGGTAAGAGCACCATCATGGCGCTCCTGGAACGCTTCTACGACCCCCAGCAGGGCGCAGTGCTGGTGAATGGAGTAGATCTCCGGAGAGAAGGGGGGCCGCGGTTGCGAGCGGGGCGCGTGCGAGTTCTTGGCTTTCTGATAGGGGACCTGCCGGAATGACAGTGTTTTCTCTTGGTTTCCCTTTAAAGCAAACTTGAAACAGGGGTTGTCTTGTGAAGCGCAGATTGGAGTGGGGTAACTGCAGGGAGTGTCAACGTCACCTGTCTCCAGGACGATCAACATCCAGTCCTACAGAAAGCAGATTGGATACGTTGGTCAGGACTGTACCGGCATGGAATGCACATCTAACCCATCCAAAGCCACGCCTCCAAGACCTGGGAGTTGTCTCGGGACGAGAGATGGCGACTGGAAACACAGACCACAGGGTTTCCGAGCCATTTCCCTACCCCCAAAAGTTGCAATTAAATCGCCTTTGAAGGGGAAATCCAGTGACCCCTGAAAAAAGGGGTGCGCACTGACATGTAATGATATGGGGCCCTTCCACTGCCTTGGTCTCTGAGCATTTTGTTGATAAGTGGATTACCCGAAGCGAGCGCACACCTTCGGTTTTCGCGCCGGTGAAGCGCTTAGTGCGATCTGGTGCCCAACACATCGTTTTTGGGATGCTCTGACAGAGCGTAGTGGGGAGAGGGAAACAATTCTTGAACAGGGCAGGCAACTCTCATCAGCATAACGTTCTTTGCGCTCGCGAAAGACATAGTGAGTGGCAGAGATACGAGGGAAACGAACATCAGGGCCCTTGCGCAGGCCCAATTTGCTAAATTGGGGAGGGTCCCCCAAGAAAACATGGTGGCTTTCCTTTCTTGCTGGTGCTCAGGGATAAACCATTTTTAGTGGTTTCCTAAAATTTAAAAGGGACCCCATTCCCTACTGAGCACCAGCAAGCTTTGGTTTCCCTTCTAAACAACACCAAAACGCGTTCCTCAACAACACGAGCCTTTGTCTGGGCAAAGCGCAGGAGCCTGTTCTGTTCGCCACCAGTGTGCGGGCCAACATCATGCAGGGCTGTGTTGATGCATCGGATGATGAAGCCCGGCTGATTTGCGGCGAGGGGGGGGGGGGTCTTAAAGGAAGCACTTCGGGGTTCTCCGACTTTGAGACCTCATTTGAATCGCTTGTTATGCCATTTGGGTATGTGTCTTAAGATAGGGGGACCGCCGAAATGGCGCAGCGGTGTCCTTTGGTTCCAATTGAAACCAAGCCAATTTCCCTCTGTAAGGCGGATGCGCTGTCCTGCTTCAGCACACTTCCCCTCTGGTGGTTCTAAAGGGCGTGGTTCCTTTTTTGGAGGGTACCAACTTTGCGCGCTGGTTTTACAGGGAAACCAAGAGGAACACCACTTGTTTTCTGTTCCCTCAAAACAGAGACGCAGGGTTGGTTTACAGGGAAACCAAAAGGAACACCACTTGACACCCCACCATCTTTTGGTTGCCACCCAAGCTAGTCGTGATGCTCGGCCCAGACCAAAATGAAAACCACTTCTTTTTTGCACACCATCTTTTGGTTGTCACTAAACTCGATGTTCTCTTCAGCTTTTTTGGGTGCCGAGGATTTCCAGAAGGCGGCGAGGAACGCCCAGCTGGACTTTGTGAAGTCGCTGCCGCAGGACTTCGACACCTACGTGGGATCTGGAGGGTGGGCCCTGAGAAGTGCCGGGTCGTCTTTCCTTTTTTGCACCGGGCGCAAGGAGAAAAAGGCGGCGGTGGGTCCCCAAAATGGGTGTAGGCAGCAGAAAGAACAGCAACACAAAAGAGAAAATGAGAAGCACAAAGAACACAGGGTTTGACGTTTCCTCCTTTTTGATGGTTGTTTTTTGGGGGAGGGGCAACCCGCTTTTGGTTGGTTTTAAAGGGATGCCTCACAGAACCGTGGCCAGTTTAGGAATTATCCCAGTAGAATTCTCCAGTTGGGCTTTTCTTACGTTTTGAAAGGGCCCCATGTCTCTGGGCATCCCCCCAAGTGAAGAGCCAAACGTCAATGGGTCAAAGGGTACTGGTAAGGTTGCAGAAAAAGCCTCCGACATGAGGTGTGCCGTGTATGCTTTTGGTTTCTGTCAGAGATGTCTTGGAATCAGAGGTCCGCATGATTGAGTGTAGTGTTTTGAGGGGTCCCCTATTTTGACACACACACAGACACACCCTTCTGGATTGGCTTGAGGGTATGGAGAAAACTGAAGCCGGTGGTTGATCCCAGTATTGGGTCCAAATCCTGAGATTGACAAATTGGTGTTTGCTTTTTCATGGACCTCGCAAAATGGCGGTTTTCCATTTGGCGTTCGCTTGAAAGCCACCAACAACTTGGGTACCCGCAAAAAAGACGAGCCACCCATATTAGTGTGACGTTGCATTGCGAACCCTTCGGACATCAGCAAACATTGGGTCATGTCTACGAGCCATTTGGGTTCGGGTTCGGGGTTCCCCTGTCTTTAAAAAAAAACAACAACATCTGAGCCACAAAACCGATTCGGGTTGATGGTGAGGATGATCTCAATCATTGTAAGGTTAGTACGATTAGATGAAGGTTGACCAATTTCAATTGGACCTTCAAAAGTGACAGCTTCCATGGACAGTAAATGGCTGAACTTTTGCAGGGGAAATCTCGGGACCCATGAACACCCCTATGTTTTCAACCTGAGAACCAGCAAGAAAAGAGATGCCCGGCGAGTGGTGGGTGTGACTCTCGCCTTTCACGGCTCGCCTCGCAGGTCCCAATTTTCGGGTGGCCAGAAGCAGCGCATCGCCATCGCCCGCGCGCTGCTGAAGAAGCCCTCGGTGCTGTTCTTGGCATCCCGGCCATGATCTTTTTAGCCGGGTTGGTCTCTAGATGGTGGGGGGCGGGCGGGGGTCCGGCCGTTCCTTTGTTTTAACCACCGGGTTGGTCTCTAAATGGAGGGTGAGGTTTGTTTCTTTGTTTGATTGGTTGTTTGTTTGTTTGTTTGTGTTTTGTTGCTGCTTCCTCTCTTTTCTTTTCTTTTTCTTGTTTGTTGTTGGTGTGTGTGTGTGTGTGTGTGTGTGTTGCTTTCAATTGTTTTTTTGGGGGAGTTCGTCTCATGGTGAAACCTACAGAACGGCTGGTTTGTATTTGACCCTGAGCCCAACAAACGGGTGATTGAAATTGAGGGCATACCCACAGCAGAACTACCAATTCTTGGGGGACATACCAAAATGTGGTATCTGCAGAATGGCCGGTTTCCCTTTGTCCCAAGAGGGTTCCCTCAAAAAGATAGTTTTTGGATGGCCATTTTCCTGATTTGGGCATGAGTTGTTGGCCGGCAGATGGCTATGCACTTCCTCATGAGCATGCCTTTGAATGAGATGTCTTGTGCAACCATTGCTTCATGCTAGATCACAGGAATACCACTCTGCTTTGGCCCAGGATGAGGCGACAAGTGCATTGGACAGCAACTCTGAGAAGATGATTCAGCAAACCATCGATGACCTGGGAAAGAGTCTTGGCAAAGACTCCACAAGCACGCTTCCGACCATGTGCCTGAGCTTATGCTGTCACGTTTTGTCGTTGCGCGCGTAAAGCGGCAACATTCAGCAGAAATTCCAGTGAGACTTATTTTGGGCCCAATCTTATTGTGAATTACTTTCCCTTCTGTTATTTCTTTACGCAGACAGGGTGGCAGCATCACATCACGACTTGGGCGAAGCAATGCCACCAGTCTACCAACCCTGAGTATGACCCAGCCAAATTCAAGTGCTGCCACTCTGTGCTTCCGACCCTTGAAACAGACAGAGAGAGTGCAGATGAGGGTAGGGAAGCACATGATATAGAAACTGCTCGGCTCCGATTTCTACCCCGTGACCGCCAGCTCCCGTGCTCCCGCGCCGCTACGCCGGCGCACTCCCGCACTCCCGCACCCCGCCCGCCCATCTGCCCCCGCACACCCGAACGCGCGGACGCATGTGCGCAAGCGTGCACACGAGCTCGCACCTGCACGTGCACCCGCGACACCTCCGAGGGCCAGCGAGTTGGGTGGCATGACGATTGTCAGCATTGCCCACCGCTTGAGCACAGCTGCTTGGCTTGATGGAATGACCGCTATCGCTATCGCAACACGACGAATCCCACTGCAATCAGACACTGAACAAAGTGCTTTGCACACTTTGTTCACGTAGCCTTTGTGAGGGATGGCGCTGCATTTCGGCAAGGCTCCATAGCTATAGCCGTTCACTCGCGTGCCCAAGCAAATCGTCACCAGACGGCCGGACATCCGGCCGCCTTGCCAGGAATTTTGTCCTGCTCAGTTGGTTTTGATATCACCAAAAGGGGGCGATTTTTGGCTGAGCTTCCTCTGGGGTGATGCTAGTGAACATCTAGGGAGCTCTGTGTGAAGGTTCAGAACTCCGACGTTATCTACGTTCTGAAGAGTGGAGAGGCGCGCATATCGACCGAGCGGTGACACAGGAGAAAGGTAACAATGGCAACTCCTTATACGGCAGTACCGGCTCGACATGTTCTTATCTTGCTGGTTCGATAGGCAGGGAATGGGGGAATGAACCCTATAAACCATCCCCTGTGGTTTCCTTTAAGGGAAAATCCCTGGGTCCATTCCCAACACCCGAAAGGTCATTGCCTACTGAGCACCGGCAAGTGATTCTGCTTCCGAGCAAGAGTTGCGCAATAGCACGCGCTGTCTGATTCTTGCTGCCAGCCAGGTGAGCATTTGTCTCGTCTTTACTTGACGTGGCAATTGGGTTCTTCCACCGGTGTATCTTACAGAACTCCCTCCCTCCACCTGCGCGCCAAATGGTTGGTTTTCCTCTGGCTTCCCAGCAACAAAGGGGGCTGCCAACTCCAAAGAAAGCACCGAGGCACACCACGTGGCACAGCTTCGAAGGCGTTCTTGAGCGTGTCAGGTGGTGGAGCAGGGCTCCCACTCGGCGCTCACCGCCAAGGAGGCGGAAAGCGGGCGATGTCAGCGACTAAGGCAATTTTTGAAGTCCACCAATGGTGGCCTTTTGGATTTTCTCTCAACGCCCCAAAAGAACTGCATTTCAAAGCGCCAAAGGTTTGAATTTGGTCTCCCTTTCCCTTTCAACCCCAAAGGTTTCCTTCTGGTTTCCTTTTGGTTTACCTTCCAAGCACCACCCTTCAGCCCCCCCCCCCCCCCTATCCCCAAACCCCACCCTTCAGCCCCTCCCCCCCCCCTCTTCCTCCGCCCTCCCCCCCCCCCCTTCTTCGGCGGCATCGGTCGCATCGCCTCGCCAGGGCGGCGTGTACCAAGCCTTGGCCGCGGCGCAGGGCGCAGTCCTCAAGCGCCAGGACCTCGCGTTTTAGACAAAAATACCCGCGGCGGCGTCGTCGTTTTTGGAGCTTCATGGAAGCCACCGGAAAATCGGTCGCCCGTCCCTTTTAAAGGAAAACCCTGTCCTCCAGGACTCAGCCAGGTCCCGTCTTTCTTTTTGGGCCGGTCGTCCCCGTTTGGTTTTGAAGTGAAGGCAAACTGCGACAGCCAAGTTGGCAAACCAAATCCATTCTGAGAAAGACACGGACCCTTGTTGAAGGGACACCAAAAGGAACCAACCACCAATGGGAATGGAAGAACTCCCCTGGCCAGTTGGATATGAGCTATTTGAGACCCAAACTGGTGGACATTGTGAGATGATTCCGACTCTTAACAGTCAGAGATATGGGTGTGTCTTTCTTTGGGATCTCTTTTTTGGGGCTTCCTTTCTGGTACCAAGAAACCCACGAGGAAACTCGTGGTCGTTTTGGGACACACACCATATGAGTATGTGAGCATGTCTGTCTAAATGGGGTGCGAGACTAAAATTGGCAGATGTGTTTTTTTAGTTTACCCAAACACCCTTTTGGTGAAAAGTCTACAGCGCTTCAAACAACACGCAGACACGAAAACATGCGTATCCCTGCGGCAGGATTCCGGCCAAGCGGAGACGGAGGCACGCACAGTTGATAGCATGAAAAAGGTGCCCCATGTTTGGTGGGGCTTTTAAAGGGAGACCAAACAAAATATGGGTGCCTGTCCTTTGTCCCGAAAGCATTGATTGAGAAGGGTTCCGGTAAAATCGAGCCTTGTCACAGAGCCAGACTTGCACGAGCCAACTTGCAAGCCCGATGCAGGAGAAGGCTCCAGAGCTGCAGCGGCTCAGCCCGACTTTTTGCAGTCTCGATGTTGATCATGGTTTTCCGGGGACCAGGAATATTGATCAACCCCCATTTGCACAGTGTGCGAGCTTCAGGAAGTTCTTTTGCGGTGCAAGATGTCCGTGTGATAGCTGAGCATATGTTGTTGGGCTACTGATGGTTTCGGGGGCAAAAAACAACCCCCCTGATTGTGGAATCCAAGGGGTGCCACTTTTCCGTTTCCCATGCCCCGGCAAAAAGTCATGTTGTCCAAGGCTTATGTGGCTGGGGCATGCGTGTTCTGCTTTGGTCGCTGCCTGTCACCAGCAAGAGGGGGACATCAGTCGAAACTAAGGACGGGACCTTCAACCGCACAGGCTGTGGCCGAGGAGTGGCCAGATGCGACTTGTGGGGGAGGGGGGGGGAAGTTTGCCAACTTGAAGCGCATGCCCAAAGAGAACGCAGAGGCTTTGATCACGAGAATGAGAGGACCCAAAGCCTTTACCGCACAGATCCCATGGTTGGCTGCCCCCCCCCAACAGCAGAGCGAGTTCCAACTGAAATTCAAGCGGAGCTGGAGGAGGATAAAGAAGACGCTCGCGAGAAGGAGATCATGAAGACCTACAAGGCCTCCGGAGGGCCAAACCTTCGGAATGGGGGGGGGGGCCTCGGGCAAGACGTGTTTCTCGTTTTTTCGAAGCCCAAGACATTGGTTTGATGTCAGACACCCCATCGAAGCCACCGTTTTCTGCTTGAAACTGGTCCGAATCGGCCAAGCACAAAGGTTTTCGGTTTTTCGGTGCCCAACCAAGCCTACGACTGGAGCAGGAGTCAAGACATGCAAAGGTTTTGCGTCATCTCCAAATACCTCCCCTCGACCCACCAGAAACAAAAGCATATCAAGTAACTCAACGTATCAGGGCTTGCAGGGAAACCTACAATACGAAGCACCTCGATATGCCGAATACAGAACTGCAAACAGCCCAGCCAATTATTGTGATCCGGTACTCATATATGTATACATCTTATATATATATATAGTATATGTGTATATACATAGAATATATATATATATATATATATTCCATGTTCAAAACGACCCCTTTGCTCTTTGGGGTCATCCACCTAAGGATCCTTACCCATTCCCATGATTCCTTTTTTGGGGAACGATCCTCGCCAGGTGCCAACCGCGCGCTTGCTGAGCTGGAACCTCAGGCTGAGGGCCACTGCGGTGCTGCGGTGCTGCAGTGCTCGGCGCGGGGTTTGTGGTTCGATGTTTTTGTGGGAAAGGTTGTGCTTTTGCTTCTCCCGGGTTTGGTTTGGTTTTCCCGGGTTTGATTTTTGTGTTTCTTGTGTTTGTTTCCCTTCTTTTTCGGGAAAAGTGCAGACTGGATCACACACTTTTGAAGGGTGTTCCCGTAGAAAGCGTTGGACAACACTGGAGAGGGGGGGTTGGATAGGTCTTCCTGGAGAAAGAATGCGAGATGTGAGAAATGGGTATGGCTCTAAACCACCATCAAACCGCTGGTTTTAGCCCTTGTTTCTGTTTACTAGGGCAACCCATTTTTGGGGGGCAACCTTAATTTTTGACCCACACCCAAATGCTGAAAGCCAGAGCTGAAAGCCTAGCTGCGCCAAGGCTTCTCCCGCAGCGTCTGGTGCTTTTTTGCGCCTGGCTTCCTGGCCGCGCTGGTCAGCAGCTTAAGTCTTGCGCGCTCGCTCCCATGGCCCAGGGGTGTGGGTGCTTACGTGCGCAGGTGCGCGCACAAGCACCCGGACATGCGCGCTCCGGTGTGTCTGTGTGTCTGTGTGTGTGTGTGTGTGTGTTTTGGGATGAGTCGATGACCGAGGGAAGACTTATTGAGATTGTCCGCGCGATGCTTGTTTAGGATGCTCCATCCAGCCAGTTTTCGCCTCAGCAGAGGCACATGTGCGAAAAACCAACTCCAGACAGCGTGCTCGCCCGTGAAGGAGGCCGCCGACACGTTTGGTCAAGTGGGACATGTCCGCACCAGCAACTCTTCAATGAGTTGCACGGTGCAACACAAATGTCTCCGTGGTGAACATGTGTGAAGCAACGGAAATAATGAAGAACATGTCCGTCACAAAACCGCGCGAGACGGCAGCCATGTATCCGGGAGCTTTTGTTTGGGTCGACCAAGGTGAGCGGAGCCTGCTTTCCGATTCTTGGCGCTTACATTCTGACGGATGCCATTGTTGCGCTGATGAATCCGGACAAGGACTGCTCGCTTGCTTGTGGGATCAATCCACTAGTTTGCTGTGCCTGCCAACTAACGTGTCAACTATCCAACCTTGATACTTGAGGGTGAATCAAAAGGTCCGTTCTATGGGATGACCATTAATCAGGAATCCCACCAAACAGATGCTTTCACCACTAAATGGGCGAGTTACCCATGGCCGAACGGACAATTGATCAACCCCCGCAGCATGGCCAGACACACACCGCGAGACGTTGTCAGCTAGAACTGGAAGGGTTCCCATGGAGCCCACCAATAAAATGCTACCTGTTGAAGGAAAGCAATCCTCGTGGATGGAAGGGTAGTTCCATCCAAAACTGATCGTTTCTGTCTTGATGCCGTGCACGTCTGCAGTGGCTGGCCGCGCAGGTTTTTTGGGCCACTTTGAGCCACGCTTGAAGAGCGGCTTTCTTGGAGCGTCAGATGAGTTCTTTGAGAGTGAGCAGAACATGGGCCTTGCCGGGTGAAGTTGAACGGGGTTTCCTGTCCAGGATCGCGCTGAGATCCGGCAATGACCCTTGTTTGTGTTTCCATGTCCAAACCATTATGGCAACTGCCATTCATGTTTGTTTTGTTGCTTGCCAGTTTTGCACGAAAGCTACAAAATGCTGCACTCGAGAAGGCATGTTTTGCTATTGCTTTGGGGTGGTGGTGGTACCAACACTGTGCTGTGATAGCAAGTTAGTGTAGCTAGGCGAGTATTCAGGCCACGTGTTTCCAGCAGCATCCGTCAATGCAACGGGTCTATCCCTCGATGAGTCTTGTGTCCTCCCATATTGGACTAGCTTTCATTTGGCCCTCTCCCTCTCTCAAGCGCTTCATACCACTAGTCTGCCAGGAAGTCATGAAGGAGAAGTCAGAGATGGCAGCAATATGGTTTGTGCCTTCCCAGACACGTTTATTCTTCCCTTTCACTCAACTCGGTCGCATTGGGGCGCTACCTGCGGAGAATGGCCTGCCGTTGAGAAGCGCCCTTGGCCGAGAAGCAGACAAGTGGTTTGGGAGCGAACTGTGCTGAGTGAACCTTCCCGATCACTCTGTCTGCTTGGTGCATGGTTTCCTCAACAGCTGATTGCCCAGATCGGCTCGATCGGTGTGATTTGCGGCAGCTGTCAGGGATCCTTCCGAAGGTTGGGCCTGTTGGGGATACCACCTGGGCTCATTTTGCGCATCATGTTAGTTTTGCACCAACTTAGTTCTTTTTTTTGTGGCCATCCTCAAATGGGCGTGTCTTGCTTTGGTACCCCCTGGCTGCGATTTAAAGGGACAGCGAAAGGAAGATCACTATCTTTGGGGGTCCCAAGAGAAGACATGGGTGTGTCTTTTTTGAGGGCACCCCTGTTTTGGTGGTTTTGAGGAGCACCCAAAAGGAGCACCCCATCTGGGGGTCGGCGGTCCAACTCCAAAAAGACGAGCCATCTGCCAGGGTCTTTGGTGCCATCAAATGCCTGGCCTCCACCATCCAGTTCGCGAGCTTCGGCATCATTGCCGAGGCACGGAGACACGGAGACACGGCCGTCGCGCATCACGAAGGGCGGGGTTGCGATGAGATAGGGTGTGTCTTGGTTTTGGGGGGTAAACAGGCTTTTAGATAAACCAGCTTTTCTGGTGGGGTAAACCAGCTGTTGTTGTGTTTTGGTTTTGGGGTAAACCAGCTTTTCTGGTGGGTTGTAACAGAAAGCCAAACGGAGCACCACTTTTTTATGTGGGGGGAGAGGGTCCCTGCAAGAAAACACACCCAGCAATCATTTTTGGTTTTGCTTGGGGGGTCCCTAAAAATGACAGACCCAGAAAGCTTGTTGCAAGCTTTGAGCCCCAGCAACGTGCAGCTTTCGACGTCCAAAAGGATCTGAAGGCGCTCGCCGCCGTGCGTCCCGTTTTCCCGAGGTCACCACACGGGAAGCCAGGGTGGCCATGCTGACCAACGTCTTCCGCCAAGACATCGGCTTCCACGACAATCCGGCCGCTGGACTTTGGAAAGCTTCGGCTTGCAATCCGGAGGCTCCCAAAATGATCAAGATTTTAGGGTCCAAGGATGTGAGATTTGGCATGGACTCGAGATGGACTCGAAATGGACCCGACATGGGCAGAATTCGGCGTGGCTTCATACCCACTTTTGGGGTGGTTCCCTATTAAGAATTCGTAGCTATGAAGATATGATGGGAGCCAAACAAACATCATCGGGAAGTTGCCTCCAACAGATCAAATATATTTTAGGGTCGACTAGTAGGCTTTTTATTGGTTCCCTTGAATGTCAGGGGGGTTCCTCAAGTACCAGGCAGAAGCTGATCATCCAGAATGCAGCGCACTTTTTTTTGGGTAGACCCAATGTGGTTGAACCACATCCTTTCTTTTTCCCAAGCAGCTGTGCCCGTCTTCATGTGCAGAAACCCGTTCCCCGTTCCCCCCGCCCCCAACGCTCGTCTTCCGCGTGGTCCGAGGAGAACACTGCGGGGAAGTTGGTGGCGGCGCTGAAGATCCACGCCTATCGGATCTCCCGGCTGTTGGTGAGCTTCGGGGACCAAGGGGATGCCCTCTGCTCCGTTTTGGCCCCTCGAGCCGAATGAGTCGGAGTCGAATGAAGAGGGGGGGGGGGGGGTGAGGGCTCGGGCTAGGGGTGGTAGGGGGTGGCAGTCGGGTGTGGGGTGGAAGAAAAGGAAGGTGGCCTCGGTCAGGTGGCCAACTCGGTCGGTTGGGTCTTTGGTTTCGGACTCTTTGGCGTTCTTTGCTTTCGTTTTCCGTTTCTCCGCATGGATCTGAAATCGGAGAAGGCCTCGGTTTTCATCTCCAAGTGGGTGCCAAAGGTCTCGGTCAAAGGTGCGTGGATCATGCCCGGGGTACTTGGGACCGCACAATCTGGACCGCAGAACCAAAACACCTTCTTCACTTGAGTGGCGGTGTTTTATGTTCCGCTCAACAAGCATGTATAGATGTTGACATATCAACAAAAAAGGTAGCGCCGCACTGCAGCCGAGGAAGGTCCGCGGAAGTTCCCCCCCCCCCCCCCCGCGGAAGCTGGTGGAAGGGACCTTGTTGATTGGCACATAGTAGTTTGATTTCGGGTGGGTGGTTGTTGCCAAGCACGTTTACTGGAAAACCGTGCACACGAGTTCCGTTGCGGAAACTACCTTCCTCACTTTCCAGAAGCAACTTGCCTGCGGAAGGCTCGGGGAAGCACTTATACAAACTTATATAGAAGCATGCTCGCGGAAGGTACCCTTCACACCGCGGAAGCTTCGCGAAAGGTTTCGCGGAAGGGTTTGATACGTCAATGCAATTGAAAGGGAATAAATACCACCACTCACTTGAAGACAGAACCCCCGCTCTTTTGGAGGGTAAATGGGGAACCCCTCTGAAAAACCATTAAACCACCGGTTCGGCTCCAAGCCACCCCGTTTGAGGGAAGTTGACAAATGTCTGCTCCGAGGTTGGGCTGGTCATGGCCTTTGTGGCCTGCTGGCAAATGGCCCTGGCCATGCTGGGAGCCATCCCCATCTTCGCCATTGCCCAGGGTGCCCTTGGCAGAAAGAAGCGGGATCCGAGGACACGGACCCGCCCCCCCACCCCGAACCCGACCAAAAGCGCCGTTTGACCCCGGAAAGGCGGTAGGGAGAAATGTCCGCAAGTCGGCGGTGAATCGGGTCCGACGACGATGCGTCGCCCGCGGAAGAAAGCTGTCTAGAGCAACTTGTATAAGCTTACTTTGGGCAGATGATTCCGCTCTGCATAGGTGCAAATTGAAGAACTGGTGCTGCAACAAAGATGCAACTATATTTGGCACCACGCCATGCTCAGTGCAATCGCTCCCGAAGGCCTGGCGCTATGGATGGCGATTTCACCTGGCAACTCTAAGCCAGGCCGCAGCGGCATGAACGCTTGGGACTCGAAGCCAACGCCCGGCCGGCGCAGAAGACGAGAAGCGCCTCCGTGCGTGCGTCTTCTTTGAGGAAAATTCTGGGAGGGTTCCGTACAAAACACACAGCATGTCAGCGTGTGGGCTCAAGAGCATTCAGTGGTTAGACACATATGGTGCGTGCACGTACGTGGGAGGTATTGGGCGTATCTCCATCACCCCATATGGCGCTTCCTTCAACACTGCAGAGGGGAACGGCTTTCATCGTGGTTCGTGTTAGCGTTGTTCATGCTCACGCAAAAAGCCGTTCAAATGCTGCGGCCTTGCAGTTTGCAATTGGTCTGATCCCTTGGCTGCAGATGAAGGGCACCCCCTTTGCAGCTATCTCGCAGACATGTCGCTGGCGTCTTGTACGCGTGCTCGGTATAGATTCCGTAGCGTCACGAAGCGACACTACACGTTGTCCGTCCGATGCTCTTTCGATATTTGAATAGCATGTTTGTCCACTTTGTGTATAGCAGCTTGTGTCTTGGACCGACAGTTGGTGTGTTTTATGCCGCTCAAGCTAGAAGTTCTGCTCCAAAGCAGAAAAGTGCTCTCGAGCTGGTCGAGATCTTCTCCGTTTGTGTTGCAGCAAGTTGAGTGCTTCAGTTGGGTCGTGTCTACCTGCACATGTACACCCTTGAACTGCCGTCCCCAGTAAGTGGCGCTTGTCTGGGTCTTGAGAGCACGAAGTCTTTAATTAAGTGGGTGCATCTGTTTTAGGGGACCCCCCAAATGGGGGTCCCTTGAAAAAAGACACAGCCAAATGTAGTGTATCTGTCAAGCGCGGACAGGTAATTATATCGTGCTTGTATGTTGCAACTCCTACAACAGTCAAGCTACTTCATAGGCTTGTTGCGCACCTCTTCGCAGCTACCATTTCTCGTTTGTTTGTGGTCTTCCGACTACGTTGCCATTCCGTCGGCTTGCAAACCAACCAAAATTTGGATTGCTCCTGCTTGTCCTCAGATTGCGTTGCTGGCGCGAAATCGGTAGGGAATGAGGGAACGAACCCAGGGGTCCTCTTGAAAGAAATGTCCAGCAAGGGATGGTTTGTCTTGGGTCCATTTGCCAGTTCTGATTCCCTGCCCGCGATCTCAAGTTGCTAGGCATGCAAATGGCCGTGATGATGGGCGCGCAGAAGGAGGAGAACGGCGCCATGAAGCGCGCCTCACAGGTGCTGTCCGAGACGTGGCGGAAGATGTTCCCTAGGGCTCAGCCCAGCAAAAAGACTGGGTGACCCAATTTAGATGATGACACTTTGTTAGGTAAACAATAGTGGTTACAACCCAAGGGTGGCTTGAACCCTAAGGTTTTGGGGCCCGACTCTATTCTATCTGCACTTGAGGCGGAAAAGTTCCGTGTGTTGCACTGAGGATGCGCTGCTCAACTCGCGCACCGTGCAAGCTTCTGGCAACGCTCCTCAGCGCAACGACCAAAGAGGTCACTGGTCAAAGGGAGACAAATGTCCCCAAAGACGTTGGAGTGTAAGGGGTCCGAGTCTGGTACTGCAAAGCGAAGTAATAGAACTTGTTGGTGCTCAGGGAATGAGAAATGGACTGACCTCAAGACAAACCGTCCCTTGCTGGTGGTTTCCTCTTTGCGGGGAAGCAACTGGGTTCATTCTCATTTCACATTCTTCAGCGATATCGCACCAGGGAAAGCCAGTGCCATAGACGCTCCCTTTTCTTCCCGGTTGGCCTGCCAAGAACAGGCCAGTTAGGACACATGGACCTGTTTTGGCAGAGGTTGCACTCACTGGAACATGTGCAATAGACGCTCGCGGCACAAGCTGTAGGAAAAGGATGTCCTGAAGCTGTACTCCGACATCGTCGGCAAGCTTTCCGAGAAGTTGTTCAGGCAACGGCCCTGGGCACCATGCTTACCTGGTACCGGATCCGAAATGAATCTTGATAGGTTTCTTGTTCAGAGATAGAACCAATCACATCAGCGACTCACGTAGCATTCACATTTGCCAGAGAGCCCGAGATCCTCAACTGAGTCAACACGATTCTTCTTGAGTATGGTTTGAAGGTCACTACCACCCTTTTCCCTTTGCTACACATGACCAGGATACCATAATTTTGCAGCTATCGCACGCGAGCTTCGATGCTTGAACAAACAAGTGTGAGCGCCAAGAACCCGCTTCATCTTTCTTGTGGCTGTGTCATTTTTTTTGGATTTGAACCCCCCGCAAAGCGAAACGTGGCGATCCTTTTGTTGCGCTTTGAAGCCGCAAAAAAGGGGAGGGGACCCTCATAAAACACGTCCAGGTTCAGAAAAGGACTTGCAGGCCAGCGCTAAACATGCCGCGTTCGGAAGCGCGTAGGCATGTTACAAGCTTCTGAGCTGCACGTAAGCTGCACGTAAGCGACGACTGAAAAGTTGCAACTTGGAGCAGAACCTCGAAGCCTCGCCAAAGGCACGTGTGTCGTTCGCACTTGAGCAGCCAGCATGCTAGCGCTTGACCCCACAACCGGTGTGCCCCACATTATAGCGCGAACTCCCAACTTGGGTGGCCTTGACAATGTAGCTGCTTTGGAATTTGAGCACCGGAGACTCACGGCCGCAGGAATGATTGTCGCTGAGTTTGAGAGTGACAATCCGGATCGCTTTTCGGGATTCGGGATTTGGGATCGGAATCCGGGACTGGGGATTTGGGCATCGGAGTCTATTTTGGGATTCGATTCCCAAACTACACTGTCCAAGAGCTTCTCCGGATCACGTCTCGAAAGTGAAGCAGACTCACAAAGATGCTGTCACCTTTTTGTATTTTATACCCACAAGTGCTCGCATTACCGGCTGTTTATGTCGTTCATCCAGCCAGCCCACCAACCCAACCAACCCAGCCAACCCAGCCAACCCAACCAACCCAACCAACCCAACCAACCCAACCCAACCCAACCCAACCCAACCCAACTCAACCCAACCCAACCCAACCCAACCCAACCCAACCCAACCCAACCCAACCCAACCCAACCCAACCCAACGCAACCAACACAACCAACCCAACCAACCCAACCAACCCAACCAACCCCAACCAACCCCAACCAACCCCAACCAACCCCAACCAACCCCAACCAACCCAACCCAACCCAACCCAACCCACCCAACCAACCCCAACCAACCCCAACCAACCCCAACCAACCCCAACCAACCCAACCCAACCCAACCCAACCCAACCCAACCCAACCCAACCCAACCCAACCCAACCCAACCCAACCCAACCCAACCCAACCCAACCCAACCCAACCCAACCCAACCCAACCCAAACCCAACCAGCCCACCCAACCCACCCAACCCAACCCAACCCACCCAACCCAACCCCCAACCCAACCAACCCAACCAACCCAACCCAACCCAACCCAACCCAACCAACCCAACCCAACCCAACCAACCAACCCAACCAACCAACCCAACCAACCAACCCAACCAACCAACCAACCCAACCAACCCAACCCAACCAACCCAACCAACCCAGCCATCCCAACCAACCAACCCACCAACCCAACCCAACCAACCCAACCAACCCAACCAACCCAACCCCAAACCCACCCAACCCACCCAACCCACCCAACCCACCCAACCCACCCAACCCAACCAACCCAACCAACCCAACCAACCCAACCAACCCAACCAACCCAACCAACCCAACCAACCCAACCAACCCAACCAACCCAACCCATCCAACCCACCCAACCCACCCAACCCAACCAACCCAACCAACCCACCCAACCCACCCAACCCACCCAATCCAACAACCCAACCCAACCAAACCCAACCCAACCAACCCAACCCAACCCAACCAACCCAACCAACCCAACCAACCCAACCAACCCAACCAACCCAACCAACCCAACCAACCCAACCAACCCAACCAACCCAACCAACCCAACCAACCCAACCAACCAACCCAACCAACCCACCCAACCAACCCAACCAACCAACCCAACACACCCAACCAACACACCCAACGCAACCAACCCAACCAACCCAACCAACCCAACCAACCCAACCAACCAACCCAACCAACCAACCCAACACACCCAACCAACCAACCCAACCAACCCAACCAACCAATCAACCCAACCAACCCAACCCAACCAAGCCAACCAACCCAACCAACCCAACCAACCCAACCAACCAATCCAACCAACCCAACCCAAACCCAGCCCATGACTGCTTCGCCAGGAGTTCGGTGGCTAAGGGCTTTGGCTTCGGACTCTCATCTGCCGTGGCCTTTTGGCTGCAATTAAAAGCCTCGTCTTTGTGTTGAGGACCTTTTAGACTGGTTTTAAAGGGAAACCAGAAGGGAACTCATGGGTCATTTTGGGATGGTACCCGCAAAACGAGAGAGAGAGAGAGAGAGAGAGGGAAGCATAACCAAACGGCACCTAAAACTAGCTGCATGCCACGCCAGCAATTTGCGAGTCGCCAGGTGTTCTGGATCATGTCTGGTGGATTCTACATCATGGGCTTGCTCATAAAGGCGAGTGCGGCACTTTTGCAGATCGTGTGGAGGTTGCCATGAATGTGAAAGGGTATGCCATTCGCGTTGATTTGAACAGCCATTGCCAAACTGCCCATTGAAGCATGTGACACTGCTGCTTGCCTTAGATGCAGCCAGCAAGCTGGCAAGTTGATTCTTCGTTTCATGGCTCGGGCGATACAATGCATGGGTGCTTCTTTTTTGGTGGTACCTCTGCTTGGGTGTCTTAAAGGGATGCCAAAAGGAAAACTCGCATTTGTTTTGTCCATATTGGCATAAGCCATGGATATGGATGGGATTTTGTGTTCTCTCCAGGACGGGCAGGCCACCTTCGAGACCGGGAACCAGGCCTTTATGGGCCTGAGCCTGAGTTGGGGTGGGGTTTTCAATCGAAAAGGAGCGTTTTGGACATCAACATTGGGGGCTTTAGGGAATGAGCCACTCAAGGGAACCCCCCGCTAAAACACCACGGGCATGTGACACTGTTTCTGTGAACGTAAGCGGCTTTGAAGCCTTTGCCTTGCTCAAGAGTGCGGGCAACATCGCCTTCAGCTGGTTGACCCCATATCAAGTTCAACCAACTGGTTATATATATATATATATATATCTATATATCATTAGGGCCAAACCTGGGCGGTTTTTGGCCCCTCCCGAAGTGGTCTGATTCCAACCACGAAGCCACGGGAGAAGGACCCCCCCTATTAATTAACAGGGGTTGACTAATAGAGGGTCAAAATGTTTGAGCATTGTTGACAACCACTCTTGAGGGGTTTCACACCACAGAACATAGGCACTTGAAGTCGGGTTTTCGAGCGCATGGACGAATCGTCGGTGGATGCGATCCTTTCGGGCCAGCATCAGGCCTTCCCAAGAAGGCACGCGAGAACGGGGAATATTTCCAAGTGATTCTTTTGGTCTCGAAAAGATGAGCCATGTGCCAAAATCGGGCCCCAACACCCGGCTTCGGTTTTCCTCGTGGTTTCCTTAACCAAAGACTGGTTAGCTTCGCCTTGGGCGCCATAGCCAGTTGCGGGTGCCAAGTGATTCGGGCGAGTGAGGCATCCTCTACGGCGCCATGGGCGCCGGCATGGCCGCGTCCCTCACGGGGAACTTGGCCAAGGCCAAGGTCGCCGCCCACGCGCCGCGGTCGGACCCGATCAGATCGGATCGGTTTTTGGGGGTGGCACGAGGTCCGGCTTTTGGGGGTGGCACGAGGACTCCTGGTTGGGGAAGAACCAAGAGGACCGGAACAAAATCCCCCACGCTGGGCCTTCTAGTGTAGGGACTTTGATTTGAATCGGATTCTTGATTATCTCCATCGGCTCCCCGGTATTTCTGTATTTTACAGAAGGGCTTCCTTGATTTTGCAGGTGCTTCACCCGTGATTTGGAACCCTGACGTGGTGAAAGTTTATGTCCAACCATTTGGGTGTGTCTTTCTTTGGGTTCCCCTTTTTGGTTGGTTTTTGAAGGGACACCGAAAACAAAACCAGCAATTTGGGAGCTCTGTAACAAGTGAGTGTTGGCAGATTTGAGCATCTACTCCAGCTACTAGGGACTTCTGTGACTCCGTGTGTGTGGGTTTTTGCTGGGTCCCTTTTTGAGGTCACATTTTTCAGGGAGCCAAAAGGACCTAAAGGACTCCGACTCATCGCTCGGACGGTAAGGACCTCTTCCAAATCATCGACACGCAGAGTTTGATCAACGGCCTGGAGCCGGTTGGCTCGGCCCTGCAGGAGGGCCACACCGTGGGACGCATCGAGCCACTCGCCTTTTTGGTTCGTTCGAGATCGAGGGATCTGGGTGCGAGCTGTAGATGGGCATCCGATGTCCGGTGGCTGCGCAACTTGGGGTCTCACTTGTTTGGATCAGCCAATGGGCTTCATTCCACCCAAGCTTGTGGGGTCACCATCTTTTTGACCACGTGCTTGGGTAGAATGAAGCCCATGGTTTCCCGGTTTTGGGAGATCGATCTCGCCAAGGTAGACTCAAACCCAGGCGATTGGACTGTTAAGAGTCGGAAGCTCAAAGTTGCTGAATATCAATCTTCATGTACCCCCTACTCCAATTATCAACATTTTTGTTGTGTCATGAAACGTAAAGAAACATATTGTATAGTCAGGGGTTGACATGATACCCTACAAAAGGCGGGTATTTGGAGTAGGGGGCAAACGACGTTCACCATTTTGGGCCCAGAAATTGAATATTCAGGTGTGCAACCCATTCGACCCCCGGACTGGCGCCAGTTGTTGAGTTGCGTCATGTTTACCCCAAGGTTTCAGGTAGACTCGAACCACCCCCAAGATTGGGTGTGCCTTTTTAAAAATTGGGTCCCCTAAAATGTTTGGAACCCCTTTAAAACCCAAGTAAACGCCCAGGTACCAACTCAAAAAAGGACAGACCCCTGTATTGAATTTTTGGGCTTGGTCGGCTTTCGCCTGTATTGAATCTGTTGCACTCCGCGAGAATGCAGCTCGTCTGTCGTTTGCTTTCGCTTTGAGTCTCTCTGAGGTTTCAAGCGGTGAAGTTTGCATATCCGTTCCGACCTGATGTTCAGGCTGGGGAAAGTGCAGCCTTCGCTCAAAGGCAACATAGTCTCACACCTAGTTGTTTTGCCTTGTGTCCTTTAGGCGAAGTGAGCCTGTTGAGTTGTCTTTGAGTTTTGTTTCACCACGTTCGGAACGCACGAAACTTGGGGTATGAGTTGCAAACCGAGCGTCCGCAGGTGCTCAAGGAAGTTTCCTTCGTCTTGCAAGCCGGAATGTCTGCCGGATTGGTCGGACCTTCTGGTGGAGGCAAGAGTACTGTCATGGCGACTCGGATGCCCAGAGCATGGCTCCTTTACGCGAAAGATTTTGAAGCTACCCATTTTTTGGTGGTGCCGCTTTTTGACACATACAAGCATATTACAATCATCCAAGTAGAACCCATACTGTCAATAGGGGAGTGTCACAAAAGTGATGAATCCACCAGCAAAGGGGGACCACCCCCGAGCACAATCAGCCAGGGTCTATTATGCAGGGTAACATTGGCAGTCTTGTTGGTCCTCTTGCTAAACCTTGGTCATGACTTGGCAGTTCCCAGCCATCCCCTTAGTTTCTAAGTTTGTTGAGTTTATTGGTTGGGTTTCCATTCAACCCTCTAAGCATAATGAACTTGTAGGGGATCCGACGTTTGGACAGCCCAGAGTACGCACCTTCGGATGTCGGAACTGAGGCGATGATTCAGAGATTCTATGACCCGTCTTCTGGTGCAGTCTTGATTGGCGGCGCGGCATGACTCGGAGCCACCAAATTACTCCTGTAGGAGTAACCGGGTTCAAACCACCATGAAAACAACTTGGGTTCCTATAACCAACATTGTTTACGTAAGGATTGTTAGAATCCAATTTGGGTTCTTTTAAGGGGGGTTGAACCCTAGGGATGAGGGTTCGTCTCTTTTTGAGGGCACCCCCCCAAAAAATATATGTATATATATAGGTGGTTCTCCTTTGGGTTTCCCTTGCAAACCATCCCCCAGAAAGAAGGGCTACCGAGCCTCAACAAAGGGAGACGGTCAGCCACTGGCCAACTGACATTGTCGGCAGACATTGGGGACCAAGTGACTGACACTATCGGCAGTCTGGGAGGAGGGGGACCCAAAGGGGCTGGTTTTTTGGGGGAAAGAGTGGCAATTCTGTCCGTTGCCCATGTCAGTTGGATTCAGCACCGTCCATACACGATGTGATGGGTGCAGTCCACATTCTTAAGCATGCCTTCTGAGCCGAACGAATGTGGAAGCCACTTTCATTGATCGCCGCCAATCAAGGTGGAGATGTCCAGGCTACTCCAAATCAAATGAATGCTGAACGAGCCGATTTGACGTCGTTCAGCCCCAATAACAAATCATTGTGTTTTTCTCCGCACGAACATGGATATGTACAAGCCCAGTCACGGATGGTATGTCAGATTGGAGTTATTGCATTGTACATTTGCCTCGCACTCGCAGGTAGCAACCGCCAGCCGTTGCGCGACCTCAACATCAGGCAGGCCATTCGTGGATTCCTTGATTCGTGGCCGGTTTGCAGATTGTTGTCACGCTAGGTCGCGATTTGGGTGTGGTTCCGTTTTTTTGCACTCCTTTTGGGGTTGGCTTTTTCAGGGAAGCCAAAAGGGAACATCGTTCAGCCCATTTTGGGGGGTCCAGATGAAAGAAAAAAGCCGAGCCCATTTCCTTGCTGTCCGCATCAAAGCAGGGAGTCCCCAATCGACTTGTGGATGGTTTCGCCCCCAATTGAGGGGCCTTTTTTGTAGACCCCCAAAATGGCTTCGGCTTTCCTTTTGGTGTTCATTTAAAAGGTGTACCAACCCAAAAGAAAGACACACCACCCAATTGGTGAGAGAGGGACGCATCGCCAGGTGGTGGCGCAAGCAGGTTGGCTTTGTGGGCCAGGAGCCCATTCTCTTCAACGCCTCTGTCCTGGAGAACGTGGCTCAGCTGCAGCGAAGCAAAGCGGCGGCGTGATTCCCCGACCAAATTCTGTCCACCAAACAGGACCCACAAACACATTCACACCGTAATCTTGTTCGGTGTTCTTCTGTGTTCCGACTGCGTCTGAAGACACATCGCCATATTTGTGAGGCATTTTTTGTTTTTTGTTTTAATGCTCAGCTGAAGATCCATTCAATCCGCCAGTCTCGACCTCTTCTGCTTGGCTCGGCTTGCGGCTTAGGTGATGTATGGCCTGGAGCAGGGCGAGCAAGTCTCGCCCGAGCACTTGGAGAATTGCAAGAAGATGGCCAACTTGAACTTCATCGACAACAGCAAGGCTGTGAGCGAGAGAACACGCTCGTCAGCACAACTACTGAATTGTGTTTCGCATTTGGGTGTATCTTCTTCTCTTTCTTAGTGTGGGTGTGTCTTTTTGAGTGTGGGTGTGTCGTTTTGAGGGTACCCATTTTGGCGTTTTGAAAGAAACACCGAAAGGAAAGACCCTACCCATGGGACGTTCTGCTTTTGGTCTTCCTTTACAGCCACCACAAAAAATGGGGTACTCTCAAAAAGAAGGACACCCACCAAGCCTTTTTGACCCCCAAGACACGACCGACCCAAAGCATGGCTCCGCGCATTTGTCAGGCGCAGGGCTGGGAGACGCAGGTGGGCCCTCGCGGAAGTCGCCTGAGCGGGGGGCAGAAGCAACGCGTGGCGATCTGCCGGGCGTTGGTGCGAAACCCCCCGATCCTGCGACTTGGATCAAAAGGATGTGTCCGAACTCGACTGGACGGTGTGTCCCAAAATAGGGCTCGGACTTTTTTTTGAATGGTTTTAAGTCAATTATCACGATGACATTTATGGCCCAGAGGTACATGAGGTAGGTTCTCATGTAGTCAGTTGCATGTTGTACATTCAAGTCCAATCACTGCTTTGGCTCAAGTGCTGAAAACAGCGCGTTGCACCGCGCTAGCCCCAAGGTTAAGGGAGAGGTCGCAGTCACGGAGGGGTTCGTTCCTTTTAAGGTCCCGGGTTCCCCCGTTGTTGACAAAACTGTGTTTCCCTCTCCTTTGAGTGGTTATCAGCCGTAACGCTTTTCGGGTAAACAAACCCTTCCGTGACTGCGACCTGTTGGTCGCACATGGAAGTCGGCCCTCACCGCGGCACACGCGGTGGGAAAGGGCCGCGTGCCCGATTGTACAACACTCTGCAACAGATCGTCGTCGACGAGTACAAGCGGCAGAACAGACGATTCCGGTGGATCAGGTTTGCGGACGCCTCGAAGCAACAGGTCGAGGCGCTCTTTTCCTGGCGTGAGTCACTGGATAGTTGGCACCTGTGGAATTTTGACCAAGAAGCCTTCGACGTGATCCAGGCCGCGGACAACGCTTATCAGCAGCGTCTCGCATTGGTTGAAACCACAGGAGTGGTCTTGCCGCAAGGTGTGCCATCTCAGGATCAAGCCGCAGCCTCAGGCGCGGCGGGAGCAACGAGCAGTGCAGCGGACTGGCTTCGTCCTCCGACGCCTCCATCAGCTTCCTCCTGGTTGCAAGATTCGCGCACTCCTTTGCCTCGCATTCGGCCATCTGCAGAGGAAAGACAAGCCGCAAAGTCAACTCTTCGCGGGGTATACGCTAAAGCTGCGGAAACGCGGCGGGAGAGCAGCAGGGAACGGTCAACACAAAGATCGAGGTCCCCATCGCCACGAAGGTCGAGGTCTCCATCCACATCACCGAGACGAGGACCAACTGCTGCTGCCCCGGTGGAACAACGGGCCCATAGTGTTGAACCCGCGCTTGCGCGGGAGGGAAGGCCATCCAGGACTTCCCTAGCCACAGAGCCCATCGTTTTGGCTCCACAGAATAGCATCTACCCTGTGACTAGGCTTGACGAACACGGCACCTGGGTATTGGTTCGGGAGGCATCACAACCACGTGAAGCGGCTCCTCATCGGCGAGCGCAACGGACGTCTGGGCAGCTTCGCCAAGCCGATCCTTACCTGCTCGCTGACGAGACGTGGAGGGACCCCCCAAGAAGGTCCTCCACGAGCTCACGCTCACGGTCTCCTGACCGTCGCCCGGCGCCGGCGGAGCACTTCCGCCTCGACGCCTACAGCTCGGACGAGGAACCACCGCAAGACGCGGAGTCCATCAGGACGGGCAGGGCAGCATACGTGCCTCGGCGCGTTTACGAGGCGCCGACTCACTCCGAGCCCATCGCGCTTCACAGCCGAAGAATCGGGGCAGTTCAACCGCCGCCCCCAAAGGCCGCACCCAAGGTCATCTTCGGCAGCAAGCCTCCGTTGCCCAAGGAGATCCCCAAGGCAGTTTCTCCAGCGCCGGCAAAGGCAGACATCCCGAGGAAGTCACCGCCAAGGGCCAGATCTCCGGTTCGGACTCAGAGTGCATTCGGGTACAAGGCACCTCCGCGAGGCTTGAACAAGGCCGAACCCAGAAGCAAATCGAGCTCAAACCCGCCACAATTCGGGTACATCGTCAAGCCGCCACCTCCGCAGGTCGCTCAAGCAGCTGCTGCTAGCGCTGCAACTCCCGAAGCTGGCTCGCGATTCCGCTCGCCACCAAGGAGGGCACCGCCTGCGCCCCCGCCGCCACCACCTCCGCCTGGAAGGCCGGTGCCGCCCAAGGAGCTTGTTGTTGCTCTTGACTGGCACGGAGTTCTTGACGTTGGGCAGCAGGGACCCCACCTCAACCCGGAAGTGATCCGACATCTCGTTCAGTTTGCAGCGGACTACGCACCTATAAATTTTATAGTGCTATCCTTCGTGGGCAGGGCTGCAAGCGAGTATCGCCGCCGCGAGTTTCAGGTCGCCCTGGAGCACGCGCGGACAACATCTGGACTCACTTTTTCTGCGATAAAAATCGTCCACGAACGGTTGGGTAGGGGAGGCAAAGCAGACGCCCTGCAAGGGCTGGGCGTTCACGCCCTTATTGACGATACAGCATCGATTGTCCGTGAAGCTCAAAAGACAGGCATCGCGGCGTTCCGGAACTTTCCGCACTTCGGGCCGGGAGGTTTTGCTAACGCACTTGAGAACCTCGGTGAGTTCATTGAATCCCGGAACAGACAATTTATTCCGGCGGCAAGGGGCCTGCATCCATCGCAGTACCTCGAGGAGCTCCACCGATCTGCATCCCAGCTGCCCGCCAGCCGGGTACTTCGATAGCCATTGCTGCAAGCCGTTAAAACCGTCGCTTTGCGCGGTACAGCATTTGCAGTTTCAGGCATTCGATTTGCAGACAAATTCTCAATACAGCTTGGCAACATCCCTCGATAAAGCACCATAGTGCGGCAGTGCGGATCAATCAATCTACAAGTACAATTACAAATATAGAATTCATCAGGTGCAAAGCAGCAGGGCGTATTTTCTTGAGTGGCTCACTTGAGCGTTTCGCAACGTATTTTCTTGAGTGGCTCACTTGAGCGTTTCGCAACCAGCTGCCAATCCAGGGATATCTCCTCGTAGCACCTTTTGACACGCTGCTCAAAGCGCGTGGAGCTAGCTTCGTGTGAGTGCAAAAGTTGCATTGCTGTGTCATGGCTTCAACGGGCTTATCACCGCCATCAGAACCCCGTTCAAGGTCAACCCCAAATAGGGATTCTGAACCGGATGACCCTGACCTAGCCATGGTTCCTGCAGTTATGTCCACAGTTCGCACATCCACACCTCAACGAGCAGCCCAAACACGACCATCATCACCCCCGAGTGGTCCGATCGTGTCAGAACCGACATCATCCGAAGCTTCCCCAGCCATTCAGTTTCCTTCACAGGGATCGCAATTACCTGACCCGATGACTAACGTACCCGCTGCGGCATTTATAGCTGGAGCTGCGGTGCAGCAAGCTCATCGAGCATCCGACCTCGCTGCTCAGGCAGCCAATCACGCCTTGCACCAACAGCAGGCCGCCGATCAGGCGAGACAAGAGGCCGGATGGATCAGGGAAAGGGCTGTTAGAGAAGTTTCAGACGTTAGGGTTCAGGCCGCTCAGCTAGCTTCGCAGGCACAGCAGGCTGTTCAAACAGCACAACAAAGTGAGGCTCAGGCTAGGCAACTCATTGAGCAGACACGACAGGAAGCCTTAGGCCATGTCGAGAACGCACGACAGGTTGTTAATGCCACTCAACAGGACGCTCAGCAAGAGGTTCAACGCATTGTTCAAGAGGCTCAACAGGCAATCCTACAAAGGGAGCAAACCATTGCCAGTCAAGAGCATACCATTCGTGGATTGTCCCAGGAAAATTCTGTGATGCATCAACGACTTGGTGATCTCGAACGTGTTGTTGCGCAGCTCACCCAACAAGCTCGTGCGACCCCTGTTCCGATGCAAGAGTCCCCGCCAAAAGCCGCATCAATAGCCGAAACAGCTACGGAAACAAGCGCGGCTAAAGCCTCAAGTCAAGGCACAGTTCCCCCAGGAACCCATCAGCCGGTTGGAGCACCTCAGGTTTCAGGTTCACAAGATGCCTCCGGTGTTGCCGCATCGTCGCAAGGGAATGCTTTTACAAGTACTATCCCCGACCCTCCGTGTGGTTCTGTTCAAAGTACAGGACTTGGTCACGATGCCCCAGCTGATTCAAGGGACCCTGGTGGGGGTGCAACAAGTCAACATCTCGTAGGCCATTCGGCAGTGCTAGGAGCAGCGTCCTCTGTTGGAGACGCAGCCCCCGGCGCGTCGAGGACTAGCGGGTTGGGCAGAGACGGTCCAAGGGATCAAGCCGATGTGAGAGTGCAAGTGACGGCTTTAGCGGAAATGGTTCAGCAGCTTTCCCAATTGGTTGCTAATCAAGTGGCTCCGCCACCTCCGCCTCCGGCCGCACCACCTCCAGTGCCTCCCATGCCCCTTTCCGGGGCGCCGCCTCCGCCGAAAGCTGGAAATGGCACTCATGTTCCACCAGTACCAATCACAATGTTGGGAGGGTTATACTCGTCATCCCCACAAGCGCCATCGGCAGCAAGCTCCGACACATCATCAGACTCTGATGGAGATGATGATACCCCACAATGTCGAGTTTGCGGCGGCAGCCATGAAGACACGGATTGCCCATACCTCACCATGAATGGTGGTGGGGGGGGAGGCCCTGGCCAGTTCCCCAATGCAGACCCGTCTCAAGCTGCCGATCCTAGTGTAGGCATGACCGTCACCGATCACGCCACGCATGAAGAATCCGTTGTTCGCGTCAAGGACCTCAAGGATCTCGTGTTGCCATCCCCTCCGGAGAACGCTGGACAGGCTAGAGGTTTCATCAACCAAGTTTTGATGGCCATCGGTCGACTCCAGAAGACCCCCGGAGATGAAGTTTACCAGTGGGCCCAAGCATGCATGTCCTCCACCGAGCAAGAACTCATCGCGGACAAGCGTTTCCCACGGTTAGATCGTGAAATAGCCGCAAAGCTCCTTAAAACCTGCCGTAAAGGTAAGTTCGGGCTCTTGTTTCAGAATATGGTTGAACAAGAGAGAATCTCGTCAGGTGGGATGCCCGTAGGGAGAATCATGTTGCGTGCTATCTTCAAGCACTTTCAGTTAGAACGAGGTAGGCTCGGATCCTTAGGAGGTCGCAACTTGTTAAAGTTGTCTCTTGCAGGCCCGTCCCTTGCTGACCTGGATGCCTTTCGGGAGAAGTACGTTTACGTGCTGACCGCAATTCCCGTGGCAGAACAACCCAGGGAAACAACCTTGTTTGATCACCTGCTGGATGAGCTGGAAAAGTGCACCTCGCTGAAGCCTAAGGTAGAAAAGGCACGGGAAGCCCCTTTCGGTAGCCACCGTAGGAAGCCGGAATGGTTGTGGTCCAAGGTTGATCTAGCCTTGGAGCTCCATCAGGACAAGCGGAACAGGGATGAGTTTGACAAAAGTCTTCATTGCAAGCCAGCCGTTATGTCCCAGGGGAATAATTCTAATGCCATGCCCGCAGCAAGCAGCGAAGACAAGCCCAAGAAAAGTAAGAAGAGCAAAAAGGATAAATCTGCTGACCAGCAGACTCCGGCAGCCCCTGCGCCGAAGGTTAAAGCTCCAAAGCCGCCTCCTCCTAAAGCTAATGCAGCTCCAGCCCCAAAGGGTAAAGGTAAGGGCGGTTCGAACGATAACCTTACTCCTAGGTCTAAGGCCATCAGTAAGACAGCCACTATGACCGCGGCGGAGAAAGCCAAGATGCCATGCATGTTTTATGCCTATAATTCGTGCAAGGCCAAGCAGTGTGCATTTCTCCACAGTGATTCCAACAAGTACACTGGTCCCAAGCCCAAAAGTTTGTTGTCCCCGCCGCCGCCAAAGGCGAGTGCAGCTGTTGCTCAGCTCATTCCGGCAATGGCAAGCGTCGCCTCCGATGACAATCGCATTAGTTGGCTTTGGGATACTGCCGCAGGGAGACACTTGATCGGACGTCAAGCTTTGAATAGCAACATGATCAAGTGCGTGCGCGAGAGCAGCACACCCGTAGGTTTTGCGACTGGGGGTGGTGCCCAACAAGGCACTACTTCATTAGGGTTCGAGGACAGCCGAGTGATACCTGCTGAAGAGCAGGTGTACGTCCTCCGTGATTGCCCACCAGCGCAATCCATCGGTAAGACCGTAATGGATCAAGGACACCTTTTCATTTGGGATCCACGTGAAAACGTTCCATACCTTGTGCCCCCAAAGGACATCAGTAGATGTAAGATTAACGTGCCCCGCAATGCGCGCATTAATGCATCTAGGGTAGTGGAATACGTTCCCCAATATGATGAAGTGGTAAAACCCAAGTTGGCAGAGTCGTCAACTCACCTCTGGCCGATTGAAGCCGCTGCTATGAGCGCGGCCGAAGACGATGTCGTTTCTCTGTGCGATGACTCGTGCCAAGCGTCAGATGAGGGTGAGATAGATCAAGTTCCGGTGAACATGCTAGCGGCCGAGGAAGCCCCTCCTCCGGAGGACGAACTTCCATTGATCGCCTTCGGAGATGGTGACCCGACACATGATACTGCGTTGAAGGAGCAAGCAAAATCTCCTGAGCACATGAGGTCCCATTTCCCGAAGAACCCGTTTTGCAAGGTGTGTTCAATCTCAAAGACCACTTCCGTAAGGGTAGCGCACAAAAAGGATGCTAGATCAGACGACAAAGTCGATGTCCCAACCGCACCATTTCAACAGTTGGCTACCGATTCCGTGATTCTTGCCATGGGCGATGAACATCTCGGAGTAGGTTTCGGTGGAATCAAATCTCACCATGTAGTAGTACGTGATGTTTTCTCAGGCGTTCGACTTGCCTACCCTGTGAGTAGGCGGGACACGCAAGCGCATGTCAAAAACTTCCGTCAGTTCATGGGCCTTCGGGCCACTGATTCGCCGCCAACATGTCTAGTAAAAATGGATGCAGCAGGAGAGCTCGAAGGAGCGGCCCACGAAGTCGGTCTCGTCCCCGAGACAAGCTTACCGAACAGGTGGCCACACAACACCGTTCTGGAGCGCGACATTCGCGAAGAGAAGGAATGCTGCCGCAGCATCCACATGCAATCAGGGTTGCCCTATTCGTTGCATACGTTTAGTTACCCATTTGCATGTCTCTCCATGTCGTTCGACAGGCCTGCACCATTCAGCCCAGGGAAAACCCAATGGGAAGCCCTCACCAAGGAAAAGTTCCAAGGTAAGAGATGCTGTTTCGGACAATTGGTTTGGTACAGAACCAAGACTCCTGGCAAGCTCACTCTCGATCCGAACATGGCGCCTGCGCTCTTTTTGGGTTGGAGGGTCGATCCGGGGTTGCGGTACCGTAACGTGGTCAAAGTCATGGACTATGAAGCCTTCCGCAAAGATGGTTCCATTTCCGTTCACGATGTTCCCGAACCGGAATTGTTCGTTGAAGACGGACCCCCAAGCTTTCCAATTGCAGCAGCAGCAGATAGAGCATTGCATGGTGGCAAGACAGGGTCTGATCCCCCACCTATGCCCCTGCGAGAGGCGCCCTTTGGTGCCCCACCGACTCCATCCGCTGTCAAGTCAAAATCCGTGTACATAACTGTTGAGAGGATCATCAAGTTCAAGGAAACGCCAGGTTGCCGTGCATGCACCGGTCATTCCAAGATTCACAGTGCCGAATGCAAGAAGAGGTTCTCCGAACTTGTTTCTGCAGATCGAGCTGAAGCAGCTGCAAAAAGCGCTGCCAAAACTGAATCTAAGGAACCCATTCCCATTGTTCATACTGAAGGGGATGAGGAGCTAGCTAGAGCAATCCACGCATCCGAGCATGGAGAGGATCCTAAGCCCGCAGTTAGTGCAGAAGACGTTGCGCATGAATTTGATGCAGCCGAAGCTGGGGAGCCCGCTCCCTCAAGACCCGGTGGCTCATTTTTCGATACCGCGCCAGCGACAGCCGCTACATCGCAAGGTGAAGATTTTTGGGTGTTCAAAGAAAATGCCAACTGTTTGGTTCGATACCATATCATGCCAAGGCAGAATCTTCTTACCCCAAAAGAGGTCGAGGATTGCCCCGTTTCCCCAGAAAGATTTACTGCAGCTCGCACCACTCGTGCCGTGTTTCAGGGGGGCAAAGCAGACAACATCCACGATGGTTGGTTTGGTAGCCGACCCAATCGCTCACTTGGAGATGCATGGACCGGGTTCACAGTGTTCAAGTTAAAACCCATTCAGTCCGATTGTGTTATCACCACAGGTGCAGCCGTGATGCTAGACTCCGTACCGCCGACACCTCTCACCGAAGCGTCAAAGAACGGTCGTCCGAACACATTGCCAATTTTTGGCATGCCATGCAGCGCAGAGGTTGAAGCTCCACAGCGCAAGCATTTTGAGGTTGGAAATCATCGTGCCCACAAAAAACAGGCACGTATTGACAAGTTGCCTGTGATGTTCGAATACGCATGTTCACCAGAGTCCAACATGGGTCGCGTGTTTGAAGGTCTTGGCATACCTCATGTTAGGCTGGCTAAAGAGTTTATCGACCTTAGCACAGATGAAGGAGAAATCCAGTTGCAGTCGCAGATTGAAGGTTGTGATAAACCCAATCTCTGGGCGGCAATTCCCTGTACATCAGGTTCAGCATGGCAACGCCTTAATAAGGCCAAGTTAGGAAGCCAGTTCAAAAAGAAACTGAAGCAAAAGGTTAAAGAGTCGAGAGAGTTGTTCTCCAGATTCAGACGTCACGCAGAGACTGTCCTCCATCAGGGGGGTAGTGTTTCGTTTGAATGGCCAAGGAATTGCGACAGCTGGGCTAGGGATGATGTTTCTGCATTCTTTAGAGGATATGCACATGTCTTCACCCCAGCGACCTTCCATGGTTGCGCCCTAGGTCTTAAGGACAGCAATGGTTATCCCATCAAGAAGCCATGGAAAGTCATGACTAGCAATAGCACACTCGCGTCCGCACTAGATGCATTCAAGTGTCCGCACGAAAAAGGGTATAAGCATTCGCTTGCAGCAGGTAACAAGACCGCAAAGACCGCTTTCTACCCCGAAGGCATGT